>OX596229.1:6848040-6958572 GCA_951394215.1 Glyphodes perspectalis
GTTGTTCCAGGTTCCCTACAAACCAAAAACGCCAGAGATCATAGACCTAGATGAGTACCCCGAAAGCCCACAGTCAGTCAAGAAGAAAAAGCTGGACATCCTTAAGGAACGGGGCCTGGAAGTCACCGCCATCCCCACTTGGCCTCTGCAACCCCCTCTCGCACCCCTGATGAACCCCAGCCCCATGCTCCTCAATCCAGCCATGCAGCATCAGATCATGACGCAGGCCCAACTGTTCCAAATGTACAACATTCTACCCCCGAACTACAATGGGGTGCAACCCCCAAAAGTTATACAAGGCACCTCTCTATACGGCTCTTCAGGCCCCGAGAAGACGGTCTACGGCAACCCTAAGGACCCCTTCATGCCTCCCCCTCATATCCTCCACGGGACCCCTGTTAAACCACAAAGAAATATACCAACCACCACGACTCCCCCTCAAGACATCCTAGACTTGACCTGCAAGAGTCCAGGTCCTCCCCCGTCAAAGCCAGCAGTAGAAATAGTCCGAATACCCCCCGATCCCTCCCCGTCTAAGACATCCCCCCAAAATCTAGCCAAGAATTACACCCTCATCGATGGAAAAGCGGTTGTGGGCTCCAATTTAGAGATCACGTTAGTAAACCCTAGAGCGCAGACCCCTAATAAGAACAGGGTTCCGCAGAAGAGGTCGTCTAACGGCAAGTTCATGGCGTGCAAGACCCCCCCAAAGGAGGGGCCCAGGCAGTACCCCTCGCCGTCGGGGCTGAAGAAGAATCCCATTGTGGTGCCCAGTTATCAGATCAATTCGAGGGATAATGTCTCACCGACGAGTTCTACAGGTAAACGGATTAGATTTTTTTATTTATATTATTTTCTATCTAAACCAGCCTAGTTTTATTTTTGGCTGATTGTGGTTTAAGAGGTTAGCTGCCCCTTTGACTCTGCCTACCCCTTCGGGGATTGTGGGCGTGATGTAGTTAAGAGTGTAACAAACATTCATAGATCCTCACAAACTTTCGCGTTTACAATATTAGTAGGATTATTATTGCTTGAAAATTATCATCTCTTCCTTCGGTGTAAATGCCTATACCATTAAACAGTACGCTTGTATCTAAAAATAATCAAATTTTGTTAACCGGCAGGGTCCCGCGACAGTCAAACAAACAGCCTGAAGCCGAGCAGCCTAGCCCAAATGATGGAGATGCAGAAGAGCGTCCCGGCAATGGCGCTGGTGGACCCGGTGTACATGAGCGCGCTGTGCAGCAGCCTGGGGCAGATGGACCAGCGGCAGCTGAGCGCGTACCGCGAGCTGGTCGCCAACCAGTTCGCGCTGCGGGCCGGCCTGCTCAACGCCGGCGTGGCCACGCCCACCACCAGGAACTGAGGGACTCGCTTAGCGCAGGCCAGTGAGTTAACTCATCTGGCGCAGAGGACAAAGTTATCGTACAGTGCGTTAGCGCAATGAAGTGAGTTAGCGCACGTGGCGCAGTGAAGTGAGTTAGCGTATGTGGCGCAGTGAAGTGAGTTAGCGTACGTGGCGCAGTAAAGTGAGTTAGCATACGTGGCGCAGTGAAGTGAGTAACTCACATCGCGCAGTACAGTGATTTGACACACGGCCACCACCAGAAACTGACTCGGGAACCCACAGACGATCCAATTTTGATATAATCGCTATGATTGTTATTATAACCGCTGCTGATGGAGTGGACACCCAGCATAGTTCAATGTGACATGTGACGCACTGCTGTGGTATAACAATAACGCCGTTAATCGACATCTGGCGGATTTTCTTCTTTTGATCGTGTATTAAAAAGAATAATTAAAAAAGTATTTAAATTAATTTATTTTTTAGCGCTTTTGACTCTCACATTGGTGTTGTCATTGAGGTATTACGTGGGTTTGAATTTTCGCCTCCTTTTTGGCATTTAACTAAAAACCAGGCTTAGGTCATTGAACTATTATTACTAGCGTATGGGACCGACGCAGCGAACAAGTTTTTTGCGCCGTGCGTTGTTGCCAATCGGCAACAACTCGTTTAGTCACTCGCCTACGTTCACGCGTAAGCGCCATGAAATTCACGGCGTTTACGACGTTTTGGTCGCGAGAAAAATGTACTCTATGAGCGATCTAGCGCTGCGTGTTTTAATAGCTTGATTAGACGACAATTGTTAGTTTTAGCGCTGCAAATGCTGAAACACGCTCAGTCCATGCTTCGTGATAATATTTTTGTTTGACATAGCTTCTCTATACGTAGTAATAATAGTTCAATGGCTTAGGTAGATAACGGCATTATAGGTATATCATGGCAGCGCAGTGAAGTGATACACGCCACCCACCAGGCACTGGGCTGCGGACCGGGTTCACATGGCGCAGTGAAGTGAGTTACGGGGCGCCATTGAATGAGTTATCACATATGGCGCAGTAAAGAAGGTTGACACACTTGCCTGTGTTAACGCGTCGAGTGTGCAAGTGTGTTGACTAATGTAACGCAGTCGAGAGTTATTGCACGTGGGGCTGCGAAATCAGTTGACACACGTGACGCATTGAAGTGAGTTACCCATCTGAAGTAATGCAGTGAGTTAGTACAGCTGGGGAGGTGGTAGGCAAGATGACCAAACAATTCTGTTTAGTCCGTCAGTTAGATTATAAAAAAATATTGAATACGTATTTTTTTATTTATTTGTCGAACAAACATTGACGAAGATACAATGCATTCAAGTTGCGCGTGACGTCACACATTCGTACAATTGTTACTAAATAATGATGTCGCAAGCCCACACTCCAAAACTTTATCTTTGTAATTTTTTGTGAATTTCATAAAGCGAAAAATACGTGTCCGGTATTTTTGTAATCTAACTGTCTTACTAAATAGAATTATAGTTTTTTAATGCAGTCATCATCCCTATTAACTCATTTGACGCAGTTGAGTCAATTCACCTGGAGTTGACGTATACATATACAGCGAAATGAATTGATGCATATGGCGCAAATGAGTTAGTTAACTCATCTGACGAGTGAAAGTGAGTTGACATAGCGAAGTGAACTGAACACGTCCATCAGGTACGTGAACCCTGGAGATCCAGGGGACAAGTCATTAGTAGTATTACTTGCACTGGAGACTGACTCCTTCGCGCAAAGGCTGCTCAAAATTTACACCCTCCATAAGCTGGTCTTCGGCGTTGGCGACGCCCTTGCTGGAATAATTATGTAACTCACACCATTCAACTTAAAAGGACATTTTTGACTGGCCCGTTGGTCGAGTGGTCAGAGACCCTGGCCACGAAACCAAGGGTTGCGGGTTCGAATCCCGCTAGGGGCAAATGTTTCGTGTGATGAACATGGACGTTTGTACTCGAGTCATGGATGTTTGTAAACGTATTTAAGTATATCTATCCGTTCGCCTAGTATTCATAGTACAAGCATAAGCTTAGTTTGGAACTAGGGAATTGGGATGTTGACACCATTTATATTTAATTTTGAAATATAAATTCTGGAAAAGAAAGTATCGTAGTATGCTGTTAAGCCTTATTGATTTTTAATCATATTGAGTCTAAGATTTTTAATTTTACAAAAACTGCTTAATATTAAGTCAGTTGACTATACAAACTAGTGACGTCACACGTTGACAAGCCCATACAAAATCTATGAAGTGATTTCGTTTTGACAGCTCTTGAATAGTATCTCAATTGACTAGCCAGTCAACATCCCTATTGGTGTGTCAGTCTAGAGAATTTATTTATACATAACATCGCGCCCGTAATCACCGAAGGGAACGCGGAGTCCAAGGGGCAACAAGACGCCATGACCTATGTTAATGTAAGTATTCTCACTTACATACATAGAACCATGATCCAAAAATTGTCTGGTTCCCCTATCTTAGGGTTTCGAAGGTCGGATCGGCAATCGCTTCAATGTAATTACCAGACTCGCTAAATCCTGGATCATGGTCTAAGCGGACCCCGTCTAAACACGGGACATAACGCTAGGAAGGTGATAAGTAAGGAAAGGAATATTTCAAACTATGTCATTAACGCTAGCAGTAAATGACTTAAATCAATCAAATATCAATAAAACAGTTTCTTATTTACAATATTGAGTTATAGACAGTTGACTTAAATTATTAATAGGTACTAAACGAAAATATAAGATATAATTACATTATTTAAAAAAAAATCGACTTCAAATTCATTGACTTGAAAAACATGTATTCAACTTTAAAGAGCGTAATTCACATAAAAAGCGCCCTTTAAAAGGTTGTTTCCGACTGAGACTAAATATTTTAGGGCGCTTATTTGTGCTTACCCTGGTATTTGAGAGCCTTAGGGCGTCGCCTATTTTACGCCCACAGACAGAAGATACATTACCAAACTTTAATGAAAGATAAAGACGTTATGATGTTAATAGTTAACTATTAATAATTATCAGAAGGAACTTTGTATTTTAAATGACTGATTTCGCGCAATACCGTAGTTTCCGATTGTAAATTATTTATATATTAATTCGTGTCAGATATAAGCTTATGTATCGACCAAACTGTAGAATAAATACATAATATATTATATTATGATTACGAAACCAAACACCATTTTTGTATTTTTAGACCGTTATGATACTGTAAGAGAGTGTAAGTTCGTACTAAAAATGGAATTAATTCCTTCGAGGTAGGGACCGGCGTCTTGTATACTTGTCATGGTTTATTTATACCTATATTGACTTGTAGAATGATTTTACATGTGGTTATGAAACAAAACTATTTTATTATATTTCACGCCATCATAAACCTATATTTAACAATTTTGCGGGATAAAATATAGACTATGCCCTTATCCAAGGTATAAGCCATAACCATTTCAACTTTCAGCCGAATTAGTTAAGCCGTTTGCCGTGAAAGAACTAGTAGTTAAATGAAATATTAAATCATACCAAATGTACATTTTCAACTCTGTTTTTACTAGTAAAAGAATATTCTAGGTTCAAACTAGTGTTGCCGCTCGATAGGCTAATATCGATTGTCTAACATACTGAAAACTATCGGTGAACAGCAACACTATCGATAGTATAGTCTATACGACATTGAAGAGCAATACTATCGATAGTATCGATATTATCGATAGTTCATTGGTTGGCAGCGATTGAAATTATCGATTGTCTTATCGATCGTATAGATTATTTGGCCGTTAAACTATCGATTTTTCGGCAACACTAGTTTGAACTGTGTTTTGTCCGCGCGAAGGATTATAAAAAAGAGCTAATTATCTAAATCATATGTAATTTTATTTTACAAACAAGACGGTATTAATTAAACAAGGTCATTTCTAGTATAAGCGAAACCTTTTGGCTACTTACTTAACTCGTTATTTTGACTGGCTCGATGGCGCATTCGGTAGTGACCCTGCCCCATGCGCCAAGAGTCGTGGACTCGATGCCCACCCAGGACAAACAATTCGTGTGATGAATACTTGTGTTTATTCTGTGTCTGAGTGTTAAAATTTAAGCATATATTTGTAATACCACTGTTGTTTCTGATATCCGTAACACAAGTGCTTAAGCTTAACCTCGGAGTCAGATCAATGTATGTGATGTAGTCTGATATTTATTTATTATTCTAAGGAACCCATTTCAAGAATATTAGGAAAAAAACAAATACTTTTTTATTTTATTTTTTTTTATTAAAAAGTGATCAGCTGATTGGTTGTGTTCTATTAAAAGTAAAAAAACGTTTTTTTCTTAGATTCTAATATCCTTTCATTTAGTTCCTTAGAATAATAAGTAAATAAGAAGGTAAGAGGTTTCGCATAAACTATAAATAGCTTTGTACATATGTAATAGACTTTATACACACTAAAGATTGTTAGCAAGTTCCTATTTGTTTCTATAATAAGTGGTTTTCGTCCCATATGTTCGAACACTATATGAGTAAAAATGGAGGTCCCTAATGAAGTTTTTTGAGCAAAATAATTGTTTTATTTTGTATTATTAACGGTATTTCATTGTGATTTCAATTTACCTGATATGATTGATTGTTTTAGTTAATTTTATATCTTTAGTTATACCTACACTCATACATACATAACATCACGCCCGTAATCCCTGAAGGGGTAGGCAGAGTCAAAGGGGCAGCAAGCCCCTTAAACCACATTCAGCCAAAAATAAAACTGGGCTGGGTTAGATGGAAAATTGTGAAAAAGTAGTGATAAGTGGCTAGCTCGTCGCCTACACAATCACACACCCAAAACCCGATATACCATTAGTCGCCATATACGACATGCTAGGCAAGGAACACAGTTGACACATTCTTTTTAAGTCCCAGACCAACATGGGATCTTAATTTACCTTATTTAATTGATTGATATCATTAGTAATGTTTGATAAAACAATATAGCTAAAAGGATCAACATTTTCAGTTATGTGGTCTAAGAACACAAGCGACTTTTTGCATTTTCAACTTGTTATACAAATCACCAAGCATTATGATTTTTGTATAGTGTTCAAGTTGTATGGACTATGAGGTAGTGTTGCCGCTCGATAGGCCAATATCGATTGGCTATCGATAGTATTAATAGTCTATCCATACTGCAAAACTATCGATAGTATCGATAGTTTCGATCGCTGCCAACCAATGAACTTTCGATAGTGTAAAACTATCGATACTATCGATAATATTGCTGTTTACCGATAGTATTGCACTAACAGAGAAATTGATACTATCGATTGTCCTATCAATCGTATAGATGATTATAGCGTTCAACTATCGATTGCGAAACTATCGATATTTCGGCAACACTACTATTAAGCATGAGAAATATGCAATTAGGGCAGATGACACCACTGTAATTTGACATGGACTTTTTGTGAGCCTTCAAAAATGCTTTTTCGATAGATTTAAAGTGTGACGTCACGGCGGAGTACTATACTCGACTGACCAATTAAAAATTGTTCAAAGTAATTGAAAAACAACATGTATAAACGATTGAAATTGAATGATTTATTGTCTTAATGTTTTTGGACAAATTAAGTCTTGGAAGTATTATGGTGTCATCATCTCTATAGATCACTGGATGATAAAAAGCATGCTTTTAAATCAACGCCTAGTCGAAATACAAGCATGCTTTTTTCATTGTAAATTTTTGTATACACGTCAGTAATATTAAGTAAGCATGCTTCAGGCAGCATGCTCGGGAATCAGCCAGTATTTTAGAAACTCCGAGCATGCTATCTGAAGCACACGGGACACTTTTGTAAAGCATGCTAGATGAAGCATGCTTTTTAAGTATGTGTATTTTGACACTGTCTAGACGGGACCGGAGCCCGGACGGCTCCGGTCCGTGCGCAGGTGTATCCTAAGCATAGTCCAATTTGTAGTGATACGGATGTTGTTTCATAGCGTAGCGTTTTTTAAATTCGCTGTATATATTTGTGTAAGGTAGCGTAAGTTTTAGGATAAGATTGCCGTACAAATAAATGATTGAAAATTTTGTTTTGTTTTTTCTTATTCAAGCACATTTTTGAGGTTCCGTTCGCGTTAATGTAGATTTTATCTACATACAAAACATCACGCCCGTAATCCCCGAAGGGGTAGGCAAAATCAAAGGGAAAGCAGGCCCTTTCAACCACATTCAGCCAAAAATAAAACTGGGCTGGGTTAGATGAGGAATTGTAAAAAGCAGTGACAAGTGGCTAGCTCGTCGCCTACACAATCACACACTTGGGTGTGTGATTGCAACCCGATATACCATTATAGTAGGAGAGCTGGCACCAATTTTTGGGTAGGTATTTGAGGCAAGCTGAAAACTTGTCCAATACCTCTCCTATTATACCCCAACCTGAAACTGCAGACCTGGCTGGTGAGTAGTGGGGCTTAATCAAGATAGATAGATTGTTAGATCACCTGCCAAGGTAGGAAGTCCCACCAAAATAATCTGTCATTTTTAGAATCCAAATTTTTTGTTATAAATAATACCCTAATAACATTTCAAGTACTTTTAAGCATCAAATACTTTTTTTTAATTTTTTTTTGCAAAATATATTACTTTAGCTCGCGTGTGGTAATGTTGAAACCATGACTAAATCGTCTGGCTTATTTTGTTTTTAATTCTTTAAACATACACTACGACACATAGAAATTTCATATTGCCTCAAACATATAATGTGGAAAAAAAATATATAAAAAAAAATTAAAAAAAAGGAACCCCACTACTCAATAACCAGGTCTGCAGTTTTGTGTTGGGGTATAATAAGAGAGGTATGTGACAAGTTTTTAGCTTGCCTCAAATACCTACCCAAAAATTGGTGCCAGCTCCCTGACCATTAGTCGCCTTTTACGACATGCTAGGCAAGATCCACAGTTGGCATATTCTTTTTAAGTCCCAGACCAACATGGGACAGTGGGCTGGGTTGGATGGAAAGCTGTGAAAAAGGAGTGACAAGTGGCTAGCTCTCGTCGCCTACTCAGACACATACCCAAAAGGAATTATTTCATTAATCCCCACTATCAAAGCCCGTAAACCATTAGTCGCCTTTTACAACATGCTAGGCAAGAACCACAGTTGGCACATTTTTTTTGTCCCAGATCAACATGGGCCAAGTCCTAGACCGACATGGGACAATATTGAACTTTTTATATGTAATTTTTACATAAAACTTATGTCATGTCTTAGCGATCAAACTTTAACGTAATTATCATCACTTCAGATTTATTTATTCTTGAAAGAAAAAAAAACATTTCTGTATAAAATAATTATTTATTGGTACAAACTTATATTATCTTAAATCTAGCCTAGGACAAGTCTGGCGCCCACAGCTTGAACGTGCGGTCGAACGAGCTCGTCGCGATGTACTTGTTGTCGTAAGATATGTCGGCGCTCATCACCTGAGAAACATAAATAAATATCAGACATCACATCAATAGATTTTGACACAGAACGTCATATTCACAAAATGTCATTGTTAAAAAACTTGTCACTTTCGCAGAATGTTTTTATTGAATGACATGTGAATGTCAAAGTGACATTTTGCGTACGTAACATTCTGCGAACTTACATAAACGTTACGAAGGTCAGACCTGGTCGCTTCAATGTAATTACCAGACTCGCTAAATCCTGGATCATGGTCTAAGCGGACCCCGTCTACACGGAACAACGCTAGGAAGATGATTATTTGTGCGAGTTTGGCTTCATCGGTTCTCATACAAATTTTGTGACAAGCTCTTCTACTAGTTTTTTTCTGTTCTGTGTTGTGTCAGGTGTCCATACCTTATTGTCGTGTCCCGAGAGGGTCCGTAGGGGGTGCCACGCGGGGTTGGACCACAGCTTGGCCGTCTTGTCGTATGATGACGTCAGCAGGAAGTGGCCGTGGCTCTTCTGGTAGCGGATGTCTGAAATAAAGGACATATTTAACCGACTTCAAAAAAAGGAGGATGTTCTCAATTCGACTGATTTTTTTTTATGAGTACAGAAATCAAACAGGACTACGGAAAATTTCGCTCTATAAAGTATCTAACACCTCCTTTTTCAAGGTTTTTTAAGTAATTGTGTCAACAATTTTTAATAGCTGGGTGTAATAACTTTTAGGACATGGAAATTTTGTAAAAGTTCAATCTTGTTCAAGGACAAAAAATACAGAAAAAAATATGGTTTCACGTACCGCTTAACAGATGCGTGTGCGCAGGTATAGTGTAGAGGATCGCTCTGCGTCGCAGGTCCCATATCTTAGCCTGAAATGAATTGTTTATAATGTATCTACACTATTTACTGACGCTAATGTGTCAGTCACTTGGTAATAAGATGGTGGTAAAATATCCTTTTGGGTTCTTAGTTAGCTTTAGTTTTCTGGTTAGTGTCAGTCATTTGGTGTCATTCCCCTGGCGAGTGTCAAGTCACATGTCAAACGTCATTCATCAGGTTTTTTCATTCGTCAATACTTGACTTATCAAGTGTTCAACCGCCTCTTTCGGCGGTTGCTATTCAGATACCTAGCGGCCTGTCAGTTGGAAGGCAAGTAAAGTACCGGTCGCATGTCGCCTGTCAGTCACCTGTCTCGTCAGTCACCTGTCTCGCCAATCACCTGTCTCGTCAGTCACCTGTCTCGCCAATCACCTGTCTCGTCAGTCACCTGTCTCGCCAGTCACCTGTCTCGTCAGTCACCTGTCTCGTCAGTCACCTGTCTCGCCAGTCACCTGGTGGTCGGCGGCGGCGGTGGCGAGGTGGTGTCCGGCGGGCGACCAGTCGACGCCCAGCACGGGCGCCAGGTGTCCCTCCAGGAACATCACGCAGCGCCCCGTGCGCAGGTCCCACACGCGACCGAACGCGTCCATCCCGCTGGAAGACACAGGATAATGATTTTTTGAAGCCTACGTAAATAAAGACAAATAATTTCATTTCAAATAACCATGGGCGTACGCCAGGGGGGCATCCCCCCCCCCCCTCTGGGGCTCGTGTGCCAAGGTACCTGATGGTCTATTTCCTATAAGTCGAGTGGTCAGAGACCCTGGCCATGAAACCGAGGGTCATGGGTTCGAATCCCGCTAGGGGCAAATGATTTGTGTAATGAACATGGTCATTACTCGAGTCATAGATGTTTATAAACGTATTTAAGTATGTATATCCGTTCGCCTAGTTACCATAGCACAAGCTTACGCTTAGTTTGGAGCTAGGGAGTTGGTGTGTCAGTCTGGAGAATTAAATTAAATTAATTACTTTAATTTAATTAATTAATTTTTGAGTTTTACAACATAATTTAATTATTTTTGGTCAAACGCATTTTCTTAGTGTTCATAGCTATATAACTCCTATGGACGGCAGGACCTAAAATTAATCCCTCTACTAACAGTATTTACTCAAGTGCAAAGTCAAAAATGCCACAGTTCAAACACCAACATGGTCCTTCGAGCCGGATTTTTAAGAAGCTAGCATTGACCAACTCACCCGGTGACCGCAAGCGAGCCGTCTCCCTGGAAGGCGATGCTGTAAACGGGTTTCGCGTGCCCTTCCTGATGCAGTACCTCAGTCGCTGAAATAACAAACTAGAATGAAGCCTGCTGGTTCAGGACCGTCCCAGGTTGTTCTGATGTTTACCAGAACAGTCTGAGTTTATCCCAGGTGGGTCTTGTTAACATCATCTCAGCGTTATGCTTAAGCATTTCCTAGTGTACGTTCAATACTTAAAAAAGGGTCCTTAGGGTTAAAAAAGGGTCCACTTACTGGTCTCAAGGTCCCACAGACGCCACGAGTGGTCGAACACGGTGGTGGCGAGGAACCGCCCCGAGGGGTGGAACTCCGCGCGGGAGACGCGCGCCGGCGCGTGACCCTCCAGCGAGGCCAGCGGGGTGGTGCTGCAACGACATCATCATTAGTACCAATCATTACCAATCGTCATCATAAAATATCATCAACCATCATCGATCGACATCATGACTAAGCTCAACAGGTACAATAGCCATCATCTTTATCACTAATCACGCCATCTATCATCAACATTCATCAACGACCATCATCGTCATTATCACCAATCATCAATGCGCCATGACGCAGCTGGAGGGCAGCTCCGTCCTCTCGGTGGCCTCTGGAGTGTCCACCGTGCCCTCCGCGATGCATACATCAGCATCCGTCATCATACAACATCATGATCATAGCATCAATCATCATCAATAGCACCAATCATTACCATCATCGCCGATCATCATCAACCATCATCATCATCCATCATCATCACGCACCTCCCGAAGCTCCACAGGTACACGGCCCCGTCGTACGCGCAGGTCGCCATGGCGCAGCTGGAGGGCAGGTCCTCCGTCCTCTCGGTGGCGGCTGGAGTGTCCACCGTGCCCTCCGCGATGTCCGCCAGCTGAACAGAGAGCGTTACGTTAAAAATAATCCAAAAATATGTGCAAGGCGTGTCATCAATACTAACATTTAAAATAGGAAAGATTTGCATTGAACAGGCTCCGAAACTACTGGACCGATTTCAATAATTCTTTCACCAATGGAAAGGTACTTTATCAGCGAGTAACATAGGCTATATTTTATCCCCGTATTCCCACGGGAACGGGAGCTACGCGGGTGAAACCGTGCGGCGCTGCTATACCTAATAAATATATTAAGATATTTTATTGCACCTCTACAACGTGTTGTTGTGCATAGTAAAGAATTAAATAAAACAAAAAATGTTATATAAAGATATATGTACGGAAGGACACTCTTGACAGAAGGAAGGCGTTTTAGCCAACTTAATTATACGGAACTCTTCGTATGAAGGTCCGACTAGAACTTGCCAGGTATTTTTTCAATGCAATACTTAAACATCTAACGATATTTAAAGTCAGTATTAACAAAACTGTACAAAAGATTCTCTGAAGTCGATAAAAAACTAAACTATGCGAAAGAGACTGTCCCGGGTGAAACTGCGGGGCGCAGCTAGTGTAAGATAAGTGTGAGAGACGTGTCAGTAGGTATTATCATGTCTGGTCAGTCACATACATTTTAGATTTCGTATAGACTTGACAGATGTCGCTACAGGCATCATTTAGTTAGACTGATTGAGATAAAACCGAATTAAAAACGTTATTTTTTTCACTTTTAAAAATGCTTTTTTCATAAAATGAGTTATTAACGTCATTTCTTAGATAATTTACTAAATTTAGTTGAAAAACATGTTTATAAAATATTTTCTTCAGAAGCAAACCAAAATAATTCTTTGTTTTAAAACCACGAATTTTACACAGATGGCGTATTATTACTAATAAACAACTAACCTGTGCTTGTAGCGGCATCTTGTATTATTCCTGACAAACAGACTAAACTTTGCTGTAGTTCCAATTACTCACCACTGTCGCTGTTCTTGCGCGAGTTATAGCAGTAACTTTTCAAGTATGGCCAGTGACCCTCTGTTGTACGTAGTATATTATTCAAAGTCAAAGTCAAAGTCAAAATACTCTTTATTTATATAGGTTTGAAACAAACACTTATAAATCGTCAATTCAATAGGAAAATCAACTAATAATGTGAATCTATCACCGGTTCGGAATGTTGCTTCTACCGAGAAGAAACCGGCAAGAAACTCGGTAGTTACTCTTTTCAACAACATATTTTACAGGGGTATATAGATCATATTTGCATTTGAACCATGTCGTGAAGTCGGCTTGTCAGACACCAAAATATAAAATAACGATGTTTACAAAATTTAAGCATAAATTAACCAAACCAGAGCAGACCAGTCCCCCTAGGCGGCACCTGTTCCCGCGCATGACGTATGTGTCAGCCATCGCTTCACTCAACCATATTTTAGGGAATGTAACGACCCGCCACATAACGCCACCAGCGACGTTATAGTGAGCATGACTACTACAGCTTGGCGCGGTAAAAAATAAAATAAACAATAATAAAATAATAAATAAGAATACAAGTAATTGTATTCAACAAACCAACCGTAGGACATAGCTCAAAAGTCCTATTGAAATAAAATTAATTAACTAACTAACTAACTAAACTTCACGTCACTTGCCTAGCGGGGTAGGCAGAGAGAAAATTTATTAATTATTTAATTTACAATATTACATGTCCATGAGCTTTGTGAAAAATTAGTTCAATTAATAATAACAATAAAAATTTAGAAAGGTAACTAACTGGATAGCCTTAAGCATACTATAGGTTCTTGTCATATAAATAATCTTCAACTTTATAATAACCTTTTTTCATGAGGAACTTAAACTTGTGCATAGGCAGTTGGACAACCTCTTTAATGTGCAACTTAAACTTGTGCATAGGCAGTTGGACAACCTTTTGTGGAAGCTTATTAAACATCTTTATACTTTGTCCAACAAATGAGTTCTTAATTTTACTTAGCCTAAGGCTTGGAACAGCTAGTTTGTCTTTGTTCCTGGTGTTGAAGTTATGAGTATTAGATTTTTTAAGGAGAGAATCCCTGTTTTTAAATACATACATTAAACAATCAAGAATGTACTGTGAAGCCACAGTAAGAATGTTGATCTCCTTAAATAACTCTTTAAGTGAGTCACGTGATCCAAGTCGGTAGATCGCCCTAATGGCTCTCTTTTGTAATGTAAAAATAGTCTGAATATCAGCAGCTGATCCCCACAATAGTAGACCATAAGACATGATGCTATGGAAATAGCTAAAATAAACTAATCTAGCTGTTTCAACATCAGTGAGATTTCTTATCTTTCTTACTGCATACGCAGCCGCGCTAAGTCTCCCTGCTAGGGCAGAAATATGAGGAGACCATTGCAATTTTGCGTCTAAAGTGATGCCAAGAAATACTGTTTGGTTGATGACATCAATAGGCTCATCGTCCATTTTTATTATTGTATTGACCTGTCTAACATTAGGCATTGAGAATTTAACACATTTGGTTTCTTTGCATTAAGCATTAAGTTATTCGCTGAAAACCAATTAATAACTTGGCTGAGTGTGTTATTCACATTGTCAAAATTGCTTTTTTGCCTATCAATTTTAAAAATTAAGGATGTGTCATCGGCAATAACACTACCTCACACATGTCTCTTGTATAAAAAGGGAGGTCATTTATGTATACTAGAAAGAGAAAAGGTCCCAATATTGAGCCTTGGGGCACACCCATAACAAGAGGCGCGCCTGAAGAATGTGTACCATTTACATTTACTTTTAGAGTTCTATCCGTTAAGAATGACTTAATTAACCTTAGTGCGTTGTTCGAAAGACCATAATGTCGTAGTTTTATCAGTAAGGTTTGATGATCAACACAATCAAACGCTTTTGACAAATCGCAAAAGACACCTATTGCATCCTGCTTTTTCTCTCATGCACCAAACACATGTCTAATAAGAGCGACTCCCGCATCAGTAGTGGATTTGCCTTTAGTAAATCCATACTGATTTTTATGCATTAAATTATTGATTTGATTATTACTCACCCTCTCGCGGAAGTGGTTCGGCATGGCGGCTTGGGGGTGCAAGGCGACGGCGCTGACGCTGCAGGCGTGCGCGGCGAGCAGCTGCAGGCGCGCGCACGCCGGCACCGCCCACACGCCGCAGCGCCCCGACCAGCTGCCCGTCGCCAGCAGCTGGCTGTCGGCGCTGAAGCGGCACGAGCTGATGGGCCGGCTGTCTCCGATCTGGGGGGCGTCTTCATCACTATATTGACTGGCCCGTTGGTCGAGTGGTTAGAGACCCTGGCCACGAAACTAACGGTCGCGGGTTCGATACCCGCTAGGGGCAAATGTTTCGTGTGATGAACATGGACATTTGTACTCGAGTCATGGATCTTTATAAACGTATTTAAGTATGTCTATCCGTTCACCTAGTATCCATAGCACAAGCTTATAACCTTAGTTTGGAACTAGAGAATTAGTGTGTCAGTCTGAAGAATTTATTTATTTTTATTCTTTTCAAGTCCCAAACCAACATTAAGAAACACCTGTTGTAAAATATGACCATGTTAGTCTATGAGCGTTGTGTGGTAATCCCGGACTGACCTGGCTGCAGAAGATGGACACGGCGGAGGCCTTCCGCTGCGAGTCCTGCTTGGCGGCGGCGCGCACGCTGCCCGGCTGCTGCAGCTCCGCGCGCGCCAGGCTCAGCCTGCAACAGGTGACCTAGCAGCTGCTATAACGGGCTTGGGGTGGGGGCGGAGGGTGACTTAAGGGTTACAAACATACACAATTACACATTTACGTTCATTACCCGTCACACACCTCGTACACAAATGGGTCTACCCCTACCTTCTTATTTTTATTAAAGTTAATACAATTTATTCATTTATTATTGGAGTTTTAATAAAACTCCGTAATTTAACTGGACATTGGTTTCCCCAGATACAGGCATAGCCTAGTTTGGGCACCCCTGGAAACATAGCGATACATTTTTATTTTCTTGTATGTTTAATTTTTGTTGTATATTTTCTTTGTGCTGGCAATATTTTTTTTTATTATTAATAGATAATCGCTTGAATGTAATTTAGCGAGTGAGGTAAGTCGCTAAATTCAAGCCACGCCAGTCAAGAAAAATCCTATAACCTATACTACCGCACTCCGCGGTTAAGAGGCTCGTGACCTTACCATTGAGCTACCACCGCTCTTTAATCATTACAAACATACACACACACACACACACAAAAATACTAATCTTTCCTCTTTATAATATTAGTATAGATTCACCGAGACAGGCAGTTGGACCTAGGTCCCCGAGCAAGCAACACCTAACTCGCCGGGAGTACTAACATTTTTAGTGCGAGCGTAGTTCTCACACTCAACTAGTTATTGAAGTCTTTAAGTCACCTTTCTTTAGCACGTGGCAGAGAGTAGCGAGCGATCCACAGCCTAGCGTCGCGGAGCTCGGGAGGACCTTCATGGTACCAGGTGCCCTCCCGCCCTCTGTCCCTCTCTATGCGAGCCTCTTCTTCTTCTAGCTTCTTGTGGATCGCATCTTCTCCTAAGCTGTAAGACAGTAAAATGAGTAGTTGTAAAACATTTTCTTTAACTAGGGTAGTATTTTCAGTATAAGCAACATTCCGAAGCGTTGATAGAATCAATCTCTTGGCAGGGGCAGGGGCACTACCGATAGCGCCCTGCAGGGGTCTCCGAATACTCTTGAGGTATTCCTGCCTGTCGTAAGAGCCGACTAAAAGGGCCTTTTGGGTCGTGAGAGCTAGTGGGGGAGCCTTCTAGCCTTTAATCGTCCCCGGAGAAGGCGACAGCTCGCGTGTTACACCCGGTCCGTTAGGTTAGGGTACACAGCTGTCTGTGTTGTCGCACACTCCACACTAGGTGTTCTGCGCGCGCTGCGTAGACTTTGCGAGATGAATCCCGGCAGTGGGCATCCCGATAGTTTAAAGATAATTTTAGTATATCTATAGAAACAAGTAAATAAATTTAATACTCACTAGCTCAGCAAATCCCTTAGCCGCACTCTCCTCTCAGCTGGACCCTCACCAAACAGACACACAGGCTCGCCTAACTGTCGGAGACTTCTCCGCACCTCGTCGTCATCAGTGGAAACATTTAACTGCCGAGCTTTCCGTCTTCGCTCAAACTCTTCGAGTAAAGCCTTTTTGTCTCTGGACATTTCTTCTTCAAGCTCCATGTATTCTGTGTGAAGTAATTAATTTAAATATAGACAGGATGTGAGTTAATTATTTTGTGAGCACAAATACAATCATTGCAAATAATGAATACATATTGTATATATTAAGGTAATTATACATACATACATACATAACATCACGCCCATAACCCCCGACGGGGGAGGCAAAGTCAAAGGGGCAGCAGGCCCCTTTGACTCTGACCACATTGGGTTATTATTGTTTATAACATAACATAACATAACATCACGCCCATAATCCCTGAAGGGGTAGGCAGAGACAAAAGGTACAGCAGGCCACATTCAGCCAAAAATAAAACTGGGCTGGGTTAGATAGAAAATTGTGAAAAAGTAGTGACAAGTGGCTAGCTCGTCACCTACACAATCACATACCCAAAACCATCGGGTTTTGTAATGGTATATCGATACCATTAGTCGCCTTTTACGACATGCTAGGCAAGCAACACAGTCGGCAAATTCTTTTATAATTCCAGACCAACACGGTACAAATTATTGTTTATATTAATTAATAAATACATAATACAGTTGGTTCAGTGACTTTGTAGTAGTTAAAATTATACCAGATTCATTATCATCTTTCTAGTGTTATGTCCTGTGCTTAGATGGGATCTGCTTAGACCATGATCCAGGATTTAGTGTAATTACATTGAAGCGACTGCCGATCTAACCTTCGTAACCCTAAGATAGGGGAACCAGACAATTTCTGGATCATAGTTACAAATTCAAAGTAGTTTGAATTTTCAGGTTTCATTATGATGTTTTCCCTCACCGTTGAGCTAGTGGTATAAATATGTACATAGATTTAAAAAACATGCATGGGTTAGAACCCGCACTCCTCGGTTAAGAGGCGCGTGTACTTACCATTGAGCTACCACTGCTCTAAATAAAATTATACCAGATTAGATTAATGATGTAACTTATAATTCCAATTAGCCTCAGAGATCTTAGATAATTTATTACACTCCATATACTCTAAAATAAGGGTCCAGCAAGTCTTAGAAGTATATTTATTTAGAAACAAACCATTTGAAATCTGTATGTCTCCAAGGTCTTTCCCGCCGTTATCTTCCACTCCCTCCCTCGCGGCGGCAGCCAGGGCCGCCAGCCGGGCCTTCTCCTGCTCTTCCAAGGATCCATAGTGGACCTGCTTGCTTTTCTTGACTAAAACCACTTCATCATCATCAGACATGGTTGTTATAGGTTATGTTTTGGAACTGTATGTAATTAAATGTATTGATTACTAATTATTTGGGAAGCTCTCATAAGCGATATAAAAGAGATTAAATGATTTATTTCTGGTTTCTGAGATTATTTTTATGAAATAAAATACCCCGAAAAGAGTCCTAAACAAACGTCAGACACAAACATAAAGTGTTTCGTTTCACGTTGTTGATTTTATTGACAGTATCTATTAGATATTTTAAATACAGTCACAAAGTAAATAAATAAATGTACGGTTAAGAAATATTAACAAAAATAATTTCTGATAACTTTTGAATTTTTTACGCTTGTAGATTCAACTTTAATGAATATATCAAAACTGTTTTAAAGTTCACTAAATGCGTTTAACGGAACGATAAATGTAACCATAGACAATAAACTTACCAGAAATGTAAAATATTCACCCAATAAGGGAGCCAAACGATATTTATGTAGCTACTAATCCTTTTTAAAGAGCAGAATAAAAAAAGGGTTATCAGATAATATTGATAAACACATAAAACACCAATATTATATTTTTTAATCTAAAAATTCATAAAGTATTGCTATGGAGAATACAAAGCCAAGTTGTTAGAAATAATTAAATGCTTGTTACAGTAATCACAATACCAACAATGGGGAAAAAGATATAACAGGTTGGAACCCTGTTAGTCTATGGGCGTTGTTTACGTCAAACATGTAACTATGAAATCGTACAAAAATCTCTAATTTTTGCGTCAGTATATCGTTAAAATGCAAATATTTCTATTTAGATCCATGTTAAATTCATATACAGAGTTTTAAATAATCGTAAAGTGTGTGTGAAAGGTATTTTTCTAGTGTAATAAGAACATAACCTCAAAAGGTGTTTTGTAGTTTATTTGTGTAGAACTTTATTGCGTTTGAGCGATGGCTCTGCAGCTATCGAGGAGGGAGGTGGAAGATTTGAGGTCCTCGTTGGACAGAGCGATATACAGGACGATCGGAAAGTCGGATAGCTCGCTTCTTTCCACAGTCTCATCTTGCCTAACTAATGGGTAAGATAATTTCGTTTCTTAGATTGAAATAGTAATTATTCCATTAAATACAATTAACCAGCCTATATTTTATTTAAATCCTTATTAAGAAGTTATTGTTTTAACACCCTCAATCAAATTCAAAATAAAATTATTCACATTTTAAAAATATAACACATAACAACATCACGCCCGTAATCCCCGAAGGGGTAGGCAGAGTTTACTGGACAGCAGGCCCCTTTAACCACATTCAGCCTAAAATTTTACTGGGCTGGGTTAGATGGAAAATTGTGAAAAAGTAGTGACAAGTGGCTAGCTCGTCGCCTACACAATCACACACCCAAAACCCGATATACCATTAGTCGCCTTTTACGACATTTTAGGCAAGATACATAGTCGGCAAATTCTTTTATAGTCCCAGACCAACACATGACAAGAAATATGTTCTTAACTAAACCATTTAATTATTTCTTACAGCTATGAACGGCGTAAAATCATAGACAAGATATCCTCCCACATTGACTCTAAGAAAGCAAGTAAACTAGCAGATAAGGTCCTTGCGCTAGCCCAAGAGTTGGTCTCCTCATCGAAAGGCCAGAAACGGAAACATGAGTCGGACCGTGAAAAGGACAGTAGCAAGAAATCACGGCATGACGATAAGGACCACCGTCACGATGATAGAGAGAGACATGATGATAGAGAGAGACATGATGATAGAGATAAGCATGAAGAGAAAGAGAAAGAAAAGGATAGGAAGCTTGGGAACGGTATTGAGGTGTTGCCGTTGCCGTCAGTGTTGCCAGAGGGGGAAACAGTTGGATCAAAGATTGCTGTATTGAGTGCGGATAGGATTAAGGTAACTCTGATGTTTCAGTGACCATTTATTGTTTCAATGCCTAAAATCCATTTGGAACAGACATAACATCGCGCCCGTAATCCCCGTAGGGGTAGGCAGAGCAAGCAGCCCAAAATAAAACTGGGTTGGGTTACATGGAAAATTGTGAAAAAGTAGTGACAAGTGGCTAGCTCGTTGCCTACGCAAACACACACCTAAAACCCTATGTGCCGTTAGTCGCCTTTAACGGCATGCCAGGAAAGGAACACAGTTAGCACATTCTTTTAAAGTCTCTGACCAACATGGGACATATTGTTATGTGTGTTTTTCATTATCATCATCTTCCTAGTCCAGGTTCCTGATGGTGTCCGCTTAGACCATGATCCAGGATTTAGCGAGTCTGGTAATCATCAGACCTTCTTAACCCTAAGATAGGGGAACCAGACAATTTTTGGATCATGGTTACAAATCCAAAGTTGTTTGAATTTGCAGGTTTCATTACGATGTTTTCCCTCACCGTCGAGCTAGTGGTATAAATACGTACATAGATTTGAAAAATCCAGAGATAAGTGCCCGGGTTTGAACCCGCACTCTTCGGTTAAGACAGTGTCCTTACCATTGAGCTACCACCGCTCTGTGTGTTTTTTATAAATAAATAAATATTCATTATGGGCTTTATAGGTTTGGTAAGCATATGCTGTAGTTCTGGAATAACATTCCCCATTTTCCCTTCCAGCTGATGATGGCGAACGCTCAAAAGGAGATCGAGGAGCGCAAACGCGCCCTCGTTGCGCTCAAAGGGGACGCGAAGCCGGGCGTGAACGCGGCGGCGGCGGCCGCGCAGCAGATCAAAGCTCATATGCAGCCCGGTGGGGGAATCCCGCCGCCGAGCGTCATCAAGCCGGTGCTGTACTCTAAGCCGGGTGAGTAAAGTCTATTATCGATTGGCTAGCATTGTTAATGAGGAAACTTACAATTCTGGATTCTAAATGAGGGAATAAGCTGTTTACTTCTTGCCTCGCAGTCTTTGAAAGGCTTCTAAAATGGCGGTCTCTGAGCGGGGAGAGCAAGGCGTGTATATTGGTTGACCTAAAGTCATCAAGCCGGTTCTATACTCTAAGCCGCGTGAGTAGGGGCGATTATCGCTTAGCAGTCACAGTCGCTGGGTCGGCGCGCAGCAGGTCAAGGCTCATATGCAACCCGGTGGGGAAATCCCGCCGCCGAGCGTCATCAAGCCGGTGCTGTACTCTAAGCCGGGTGAGTAGGGGCGATTATCGCTTGGCGGTCGCAGTCGCCAGGTCGGCGTACAGCAGATCTAGCCTCATATGCAGTCCGGCGGCGGCATCCCCCCCTGAACGTCATCAAGCCGGTGCTGTACTCTAAATTCTTAATTGTACATTACTATTTATTACATTTCAGCTGCAGTGCCAGTCTCTGCCGAAGAGTTGGAGAAGCAGAGGAAGATAGCTGAACTGCAGGCCAGGATACAGAGGAAGCTAGCCGGTATGCCTTCAATCACAATATTAATTATTTGTCAAAGGCATATACCTACCTATCACACCAATTCCCTTGTGGTAGGCAGATCGCACTTTATTATAGACTAGCAGCGCCCCGCGGTTTCACCCGCGTAGTTCCCGTTTCCGTGGGAATACGGGGATAATATATAGCCTATGTATGGCAGGGATGGCAAACCATGGGCACGCGTGCCATAAATGGCACGTAATACAAAATGGTGGGCACGTATTTTCTTTGAGGTCACAAATTTATTGACAATGATTGACAATAACATCCTCATTAACCATTCCCCGGGCACTTAAAGAACCAATTATATGGACATTTTCAAAACTTTTGCACGTTTGTTTAAAAAGGTTCGCCACCCCTGGCCTATGGTACTCGCTGATAAAGCTGCTTTAATTGTTGATATGTATTAAGTAAGTACATGAGTCCCAGCTTGAAGTTTGGACTGAGTTGAAACGACCGTGGCCACAAGCAGACTCATTCAGCCTCAGTCCGTGGTCACAAGCGGACTCAGTCCGTGGTCACAAGCAGATATAGTCCGTGGTCACAAGCGGACTCAGACTCAGTCCGTGGTCACAAGTAGACTCAGTCCGTTGTCACAAGTAGCTATAGTCCGTGGTCACAAGCGTACTCAGACTCAGTCTGTGGTCACAAGCAGACTCAGTCTGTGGTCACAAGCTGACTCAGTCTGTGGTCACGGGCTGACTCAGTCCGTGGTCACGAGCAGACTCAGTCTGTGGTCACAAGCAGACTCAGTCTGTGGCCACAAGCTGACTCAGTCTGTGGTCACGGGCTGACTCAGTCCGTGGTCACGAGCAGACTCAGTCTGTGGTCACAAGCAGACTCAGTCTGTGGTCACAAGCTGACTCAGTCTGTGGTCACAAGCTGACTCAGTCTGTGGTCACAAGCAGACTCAGTCTGTGGCCACAAGCAGACTCAGTCTGTGGTCACAAGCTGACTCTGTCTGTGGTCACGGGCTGACTCAGTCCGTGGTCACGAGCAGACTCAGTCTGTGGTCACAAGCAGACTCAGTCTGTGGCCACAAGCAGACCTAGTCAGACTCAGTCCGTGGTCACAAGCAGACTCAGTCAGACTCAATTTGCTTGAATTATTGTGTACTAGTTTTTTAAGTCAGCTTACCTTATCATTTTGTTGTTCTAGGGGGTACGTTGGCCAACGCGGTGGGGTCGGGTCCCGCGCCGCTGATCCTGGACCGCGAGGGGCGCACCATCGACACCTCCGGCAAGCGCGTGCAGCTCACGCACGTCGCGCCGACGCTCAAGGTGGGGCGATGTTTGTTGTGACCCCAGGGGGCGCGCTGGCCGACGCGGTGGGCCCGTTTCTTTAGACTAGATGATGGTTTATAACTATGATTATGATGTAGGGGCGATTCGGTTTATAAGTACGCGCCTTTTCGCCGTAGAGTGTAATAGAAATTTCGTCATAGGGCGCCAACAAAATGTTCGTCTCGGAGCGTTATTTGTCGCCTAGGGCGTCCACGACTTCGCCTTTGTTTTTTCGATTAGGGTGTTGACGTAAATTTGCGCTCTCGGTGCTAATAAAATCGTTCGCTTACAAAACTTCGCCCCGAGCGCTAACATAATTTTTAACATGGGTTTGTACTCAGTTTCTGCACCATCCAAGTATTATACACGTATTTTACTAGTATTTCGTAGTGAATTTTCCTAAGACGCTACTTAAATTTCGCCCAAGGCCTTGAAATTAAACCTAAACTTTACGTCTATGGAGCCACTGAAATTTCGCCAAGGGCGCCATCGACATTTCGCCCAGGGCGCTATCGACATTTCGCCCAGGGCGTCATCGACATTTCGCCCAGGGCGCTATCGACATTTCGCCCAGGGCTCCATCGACATTTCGCCCAGGGCTCCATCGACATTTCGCCCAGGGCTCCATCGACATTTCGCCCAGGGCGCTATCGACATTTCGCCCAGGGCGCCATCGACATTTCGCCCAGGGCGCTATCGACATTTCGCCCAGGGCTCCATCGACATTTCGCCCAGGGCGCCATCGAAAATTCGCTCAGGGCGCCAACTTCGTAATAATATATCTGGGAATTATTTGTTATGTTTTTTTGTGAAATAAACTTTTATATTATTATTATTCGCAGGCCAACATCCGCGCGAAGCGGCGCGAGGAGTTCCGGCTGCAGCTGGCGGCGCCGGTGGGCGAGCCGCGCGAGGCGGCGGCGTGGCACGACGCGCGCGTGGCGGCGCGGCCGGCGCAGCGCGCGCGCCGCCAGCTGCGCTTCCACGAGCCCGGCAAGTTCCGCCAGCTGGCCGAGCGGCTGCGGATGAAGGTGAGTGGGGTGGTGACCGTCCGGTGTCCGGCGCGGCCGGCGCAGCGCGCGCGCCGCCAGCTGCGCTTCCACGAGCCCGGCAAGTTCCGCCAGCTGGCCGAGCGGCTGCGGATGAAGGTGAGTGGGGTGGTGACCGTCCGGTGTCCGGCGCGGCCGGCGCAGCGCGCGCGCCGCCAGCTGCGCTTCCACGAGCCCGGCAAGTTCCGCCAGCTGGCCGAGCGGCTGCGGATGAAGGTGAGTGGGGTGGTGACCGTCCGGTGTCCGGCGCGGCCGGCGCAGCGCGCGCGCCGCCAGCTGCGCTTCCACGAGCCCGGCAAGTTCCGCCAGCTGGCCGAGCGGCTGCGGATGAAGGTGAGTGGGGTGGTGACCGTCCGGTGTCCGGCGCGGCCGGCGCAGCGCGCGCGCCGCCAGCTGCGCTTCCACGAGCCCGGCAAGTTCCGCCAGCTGGCCGAGCGGCTGCGGATGAAGGTGAGTGGGGTGGTGACCGTCCGGTGTCCGGCGCGGCCGGCGCAGCGCGCGCGCCGCCAGCTGCGCTTCCACGAGCCCGGCAAGTTCCGCCAGCTGGCCGAGCGGCTGCGGATGAAGGTGAGTGGGGTGGTGACCGTCCGGTGTCCGGCGCGGCCGGCGCAGCGCGCGCGCCGCCAGCTGCGCTTCCACGAGCCCGGCAAGTTCCGCCAGCTGGCCGAGCGGCTGCGGATGAAGGTGAGTGGGGTGGTGACCGTCCGGTGTCCGGCGCGGCCGGCGCAGCGCGCGCGCCGCCAGCTGCGCTTCCACGAGCCCGGCAAGTTCCGCCAGCTGGCCGAGCGGCTGCGGATGAAGGTGAGTGGGGTGGTGACCGTCCGGTGTCCGGCGCGGCCGGCGCAGCGCGCGCGCCGCCAGCTGCGCTTCCACGAGCCCGGCAAGTTCCGCCAGCTGGCCGAGCGGCTGCGGATGAAGGTGAGTGGGGTGGTGACCGTCCGGTGTCCGGCGCGGCCGGCGCAGCGCGCGCGCCGCCAGCTGCGCTTCCACGAGCCCGGCAAGTTCCGCCAGCTGGCCGAGCGGCTGCGGATGAAGGTGAGTGGGGTGGTGACCGTCCGGTGTCCGGCGCGGCCGGCGCAGCGCGCGCGCCGCCAGCTGCGCTTCCACGAGCCCGGCAAGTTCCGCCAGCTGGCCGAGCGGCTGCGGATGAAGGTGAGTGGGGTGGTGACCGTCCGGTGTCCGGCGCGGCCGGCGCAGCGCGCGCGCCGCCAGCTGCGCTTCCACGAGCCCGGCAAGTTCCGCCAGCTGGCCGAGCGGCTGCGGATGAAGGTGAGTGGGGGTGGTGACCGTCCGGTGTCCGGCGCGGCCGGCGCAGCGCGCGCGCCGCCAGCTGCGCTTCCACGAGCCCGGCAAGTTCCGCCAGCTGGCCGAGCGGCTGCGGATGAAGGTGAGTGGGGTGGTGACCGTCCGGTGTCCGGCGCGGCCGGCGCAGCGCGCGCGCCGCCAGCTGCGCTTCCACGAGCCCGGCAAGTTCCGCCAGCTGGCCGAGCGGCTGCGGATGAAGGTGAGTGGGGTGGTGACCGTCCGGTGTCCGGCGCGGCCGGCGCAGCGCGCGCGCCGCCAGCTGCGCTTCCACGAGCCCGGCAAGTTCCGCCAGCTGGCCGAGCGGCTGCGGATGAAGGTGAGTGGGGTGGTGACCGTCCGGTGTCCGGCGCGGCCGGCGCAGCGCGCGCGCCGCCAGCTGCGCTTCCACGAGCCCGGCAAGTTCCGCCAGCTGGCCGAGCGGCTGCGGATGAAGGTGAGTGGGGTGGTGACCGTCCGGTGTCCGGCGCGGCCGGCGCAGCGCGCGCGCCGCCAGCTGCGCTTCCACGAGCCCGGCAAGTTCCGCCAGCTGGCCGAGCGGCTGCGGATGAAGGTGAGTGGGGTGGTGACCGTCCGGTGTCCGGCGCGGCCGGCGCAGCGCGCGCGCCGCCAGCTGCGCTTCCACGAGCCCGGCAAGTTCCGCCAGCTGGCCGAGCGGCTGCGGATGAAGGTGAGTGGGGTGGTGACCGTCCGGTGTCCGGCGCGGCCGGCGCAGCGCGCGCGCCGCCAGCTGCGCTTCCACGAGCCCGGCAAGTTCCGCCAGCTGGCCGAGCGGCTGCGGATGAAGGTGAGTGGGGTGGTGACCGTCCGGTGTCCGGCGCCGGCCGGCGCAGCGCGCGCGCCGCCAGCTGCGCTTCCACGAGCCCGGCAAGTTCCGCCAGCTGGCCGAGCGGCTGCGGATGAAGGTGAGTGGGGTGGTGACCGTCCGGTGTCCGGCGCGGCCGGCGCAGCGCGCGCGCCGCCAGCTGCGCTTCCACGAGCCCGGCAAGTTCCGCCAGCTGGCCGAGCGGCTGCGGATGAAGGTGAGTGGGGTGGTGACCGTCCGGTGTCCGGCGCGGCCGGCGCAGCGCGCGCGCCGCCAGCTGCGCTTCCACGAGCCCGGCAAGTTCCGCCAGCTGGCCGAGCGGCTGCGGATGAAGGTGAGTGGGGTGGTGACCGTCCGGTGTCCGGCGCGGCCGGCGCAGCGCGCGCGCCGCCAGCTGCGCTTCCACGAGCCCGGCAAGTTCCGCCAGCTGGCCGAGCGGCTGCGGATGAAGGTGAGTGGGGTGGTGACCGTCAGCTGCGCTTCAGCGAGAGCCAAATTGCTGTAAGAGTCACCTGGTAAGTCAAGAAAAATTGTGAATTCACACTGTTTGCATTCCAAATTAATATTGAATTGTGTAAATTTGACTTAATACTGAATAGTATTTTCTATTTACAGGCTCAACTGGAGAAGCTTCAGAGCGAGATATCTCAAATCGCTCGCAAGACTGGCATCTCCTCTGCCACGAAGTTGGCGCTCCTCGCGGCTGATGCGCCGGACTCCGACAGAGTGCCTGATATAGAATGGTGAGTGACAACGATGAGAAGCAAATTGTGGGTATTCAGAGATAAGTATACGCGCCGCCGTATGCATTGGGGCTGTGTGTAGATGGCTACGCATTTCTGGTCAAATAAATATATAAATATAAATAAATATCAGACTATAATCCACGCAGATTGCTAATGCGCCTGACCGCCATATTGGTGACGTATCGAACACTCAGTACCGTTCGCAAAACTGACCAGCGATTATTGCGGGTGACGTCACGTGGGTGTTAATTAGACAAAGCTCCAGCGCATTAGCAATCTGCGGGGATTATACATCACATACATTGATATGACTCCGAGATAAGTAGCTTATGCACTTGTGTTACGGATATCAGAATCAACAGTGGTATTACAAATATATACTTTAATATTGGATATTAACACCCAGACACAGAACAAACACAAGTATTCATCATACGAATGTTTGTCTTGGGTGGGGATCGAACCCATAACTCTTTGGCGCATGGGGCAGGGTCATCACCGAATGAGCCATCGAGCCAGTCAAATCTAAGTATACTTTTCAGTAGCGTAGTCATCCAGAGGCAAGGCGTGGTGATGCCCTGGGGAAACCCCTGGGAAAAACCTGTATTTTATTGAAAATTATGATGTCCCATATTGGTCTAGTGGCGGTGGTAGCTCAATGGTAAGGGCCCAAGGAGTGCGGGTTTAAACCTGGCACGTA
This sequence comes from Glyphodes perspectalis, assembly GCA_951394215.1. Lineage (NCBI taxonomy): Eukaryota > Metazoa > Arthropoda > Insecta > Lepidoptera > Crambidae > Glyphodes > Glyphodes perspectalis. The sequence continues at coordinate 6,875,569 of OX596229.1, forward strand.
TCTCTGATTTTTTTCAAGACTCGCTAAATCCTGGATCATGGTCTAAGAATCCGGCAAGAAACTCGGTAGTTACTCTTTTCAACAACAGTAGGTATTAACAAAGTTATGAGAATCATATTTAACTTTGAACCATGTTTCAAAGTGGGCCTGGTGTGACATAAGATAATAAAAATGTATAATTACTAAGAAAAATATAAAATATGACCCGACCAGAGCAGACCAGTCCCAAAAGGCGGCACCTGTTCCCAAGCATGACGTATGTGTCAGCCATTGCTTCACTCAACCATATTTTAGGGAATGTAACGATTTATTTATTTATATATCTAATTTAACATTTCTTGGTTTCTAATGTAAATATTTTTCATCTCTTTCCATCAGGTGGGACAGCGTAATTCTGATGACACCAGAGGAACGCGCCGCCAAGCGGTCCCGCGAGGCGGCGGCCGCCAGCACCAGCGCGCGCGGCGCGTGCGACGACGCCCGCTCCGACACGCAGCGCGTGGCCGACTGCCATACGGGGGAGGACGATATAGTCGGCAATTTGAATGAAGACGCTGTGACAAATCTGGTTGAGCATCCGCAGCAACTGCGTCCGCCGAGTAAGTGCGCAGTTATTTGTAGTATTTAACTAACTAACTAACTAACTAAACTTCACGCCACTTCCCTAGCGGGGTAGGCAGAGAGAACCGAACGCCATATGGCACGATCCTTACACACCTCACTCGCCTCTTCAACATTCATAATCCTTTTCATACAAGCTGTAGTATTTATTTCCGGATATTTGATTTTTTGGTCACCCGGATATCCGGATAGTTATTAATCAGGATATTGGGACGAATCTGTATCTTAGACACCTGAATATTCTGACATTTGATCATACGAGCACCAAGATGTCTTGAGCGTCGTGTGGTGTTATTTTGATACCGTAACGGTAGCGATTAACGCTGTCAGTATCATTACACGCGACGCGTGCATCTCTACTACACGTGAGGCGTGCGACGATGCGTGCATAGACTCGCAGCGCGTGGCGGATTGCCACACCGGCGAGGATGATATTGTGGGCAATTTATGTCCTCATTCAACGACGAATGTAATAATAATAATAATATCCTCCTAACCGATATCGGTCACGGCGGCCAATCTCAACCAGGATTAGCCAACTGCGCAGGAGATATTATAGTGCACAAGTGTGTGCGCAAACACAGGTGCACTCTCTGTTCCTTCACTCTCATAGTCCGGTGAGACGGCAATTCGACATGACCGGAGAGAGGTCAGGCGCAGGACCAAGGGCTTAACATGCTTTCCGAGGCACGGGGGTGATTATACCGCCAACTTCCTGGCTCCCGGCCGTTACTGAGTAATTTCGGTATTGAAATACCCAGCCACAAATTTTTGGCCCGACCCGGGATTTGAACCCGGGACCTCTTGGTCCTTAGGCGGCGCATGGCACCACTAGACCAACGACGAATGTAGTTGAGCATCCGCAACAGTTGCACCCGCTAAGTAATACACAGTTGTTTGCAGTTAAATCCGGGTATTTTGCTATCCGGACACTCGGATATTTGAACACCCAACTATCCAGTGACTTGATTTACTGTACACCTAGGATTTCTTGGGTACCCCGACATCTGAGCATACAGAAACCTGGATATTCGGACGTCCGGATACTCGGGACATCTGGATATCCGTACACTGAGCCTTTTTTTTATTATATCGCGAAGAAATGCGTCACGCACCGTCACCCTACCCGGGGGGGCAGGGTGGTGTATGGGACCCCCGGGGGCCCTTGAGTGGGGGCCCCTGCTCCGGCCAAAGATGGCAGTGGCCGGGGTATACCCAATAAAAATCCGCGGTACCGCCTGAGTGAAGGTGAGGTGTTTATGGGAATCTCGGCACAGCCTTCGCTGCCGGAAACACCTCCGGAATCCGTACACTGGTCTCACTGAGTCTAGACGATCGCTAGGTATGCGATGTTGGTACGTCGTTACGGCACACAATAGGCGCCAGATACAGTACACGCGAGGCGTGCACCGCCACCACACGCGAGGCGTGTGACGACACGCAGCCGTAACCGCTGGTGCTAATGGATATTACATAACTGGTAAACATATTTAAATACGTTCATCACACATTTATTTTCCTCTAACGGGATTCGAACCCGCAATCTTTGCTTTCAAAAAAAAAAAAAAGAATGTGCCAACTGTGGTTCTTGTCTAGCATGTCGTAAAAGGCGACTAATAGTTAACGGGCTTTTGGGTATGTGTCTAAGTAGGCGACGAGCTAGCCACTTGTCACTCCTTTTTCACAGCTTTTCATCCAACCCAGCCCACTGTCCCGTGTTGGTCTGGGACTTAAAAAGAATATGCCAACTGTGGTTCTTGCCTAGCATGTCGTAAAAGGCGACTAATGGTATATCGGGTTTTGGGTGTGTGATTGTGTAGGCGACAGGTTAGCCGCTTGTCACTGCTTTTTTACAATTTTCCATCTAACCCAGCCCGGCTTTATTTTTGGCTGAATGTGGTTAAAGGGGCATGCTGCCCCTTTGACTCTGCCTACCCCTTCGGGGATATGGGCGTGATGTTATGTATGTATGTGTATGTATGTAATCTTTGCTTTCGCGAATACCTTTAACCGCTTATATATCAATTCTTCAGACTGACACACCAATTCCACAGTTCCAAACTAAGCTTTTGCTTGTACTATGGATACTAGGCGAACGGATAGACATACTTAAATACGTTTATAAACATCCATGACTCGAGTACAAATGGCCATGTTCATCACACGAAACATTTGCCCCTAGCGGGATTCTTTTATTATTCGCTTATAGACATAATTTCACCTATAATATAAGATTATAGATAAGTCTTACAGTAAATAAACGCAGTAAATGAAACGCCATCAAACTTACGAAAAATATATATTTATCTTATATATAAAAAATGAATTGCTGTTCGTTAGTCTCGCTACAACTGGATACGGGTGGACCGATTTGGCTGATTTTGATTTTAATATATACTAGCTGTGCCAGCGGTGTCACCCGCGTTTATGGTTAATATTATAAAGACTATTTCCGTCATACATGATTTCTATGTAACTTTAACCATTAAGGCTGCACACGCGACGGAAGCTTAAACAATGGAGTAACTTCTCCCGTTTTCCCAACATTTCCCTTCACTACTCTGCTCCTATGGATTGTAGCGTGATGAAAAGTATACTATAACCTGCCCAGGAGTATGAAGAATAATTGTATCAAGTTTCGTTAAAATCCGTCAAGTAGTTTTTGTTTCTATAAGGAACATACAGACAGACAGACAGGCAGACAGACAAAAATTTTACTGATTGCATTTTTGGCATCAGATCGATCACTTATCACCCCCTGATAGTTATTTTGAAAATATATTTCATGTACAGAATTGACCTCTCTACAGATTTATTATAAGTATAGATGTAATCTTCCAAGGAAGGTTTGTACGGTAAGAAAATATGGAAACATTGCTAGGAAAACAATAAAAGAAAATCTGAGAACGGGGCGTTACGAGGTGCGCCGGGACAGCTAGTATTATATATTATAAATACAAAAGTAATTTAATAATCGTCATCATCATAATTCGCATCTTGACACATGAAACCCACTCTCTTCTTATTGTCCGGACAGCTGAATGTACCACACAGGATGCAACCCTTGTTTATATTAATTTCCGTTGTCGTCTCCTTACCCCTTCCGTTAATTTTATTATTATCGTTGCCTCTGTGAGGCAACCCGGCAACCCTATCGTTATTTGCAGAATTCATATTATCGTTACGTCCGTTATTATACTGTGTTCTTATATTACTGTTATAATTGAATGGGACTGGTACATTATTGTTAATATTACTTCCATCGTTATTTTTAGAATAGGGGATGTTATTATAAGGAACAGGCGCGCTGTTATAAACGTTTCCCGTGTAAGGGGCGAGAGCTATACCGTTATTTCTGTAATCCGTTTGGTATCCATTATTATAATTGTTCGTGTTTTGTGAGATTGGCATATGGTTGTAGCTTGGTCTATCGTTAGCGTTGTATTGTCCAGTGAAGTGAGAGTTTGGTTGGTGACCTCCGTTGTTGATATAAGTATTTACAGGGTCATAGGGTTTGTTAGTATTCTGATTTGCGTTATTTGTATAATCAATGCCGGTCTGTTGATCCGTGAATCCGTTTTGGTAATAACCGTTATTCTGAGAATAACGATAAGGACTCGGCGTGGTCGTTTTTGAGAAGCCCAATGAGCTGGATATAGCTTTGAATGCTCTAACAAAAATGTTCGGTTTCGTTTTAAAATGGCTGCCGATATTATTTGTGTCTGTTCTATCGTTAATTCCGTTATTTTGGTTTGGTTTTACTAGGTTTTGGTTGTTGACTTCCATGTTGGCCATTCCGTTATTTCCGTTATATCCGTAAGGGTAGACGTTTCCGTTATTGTTATAATTATTATATATTCCGTTTGTATTTGGTTGGTTTTGATATGAAGTCAGTTTATATGTGTCTCTTTTCGATTTTGAATTGTCATTGCGCTTCTCGCCTTTCAGTATATTAAGTAATAAAGGTATTTCTTCTTCAGAGGTATATTTAATAGTGTCATCGTTATTTTCTCTGGTATCTGGTGTGAGTGGTATGTCTTCAAGAATATAGTTGTCCCTTTTCACTCTTATCAAGTCCCTATTCGGGTTACTTGTCTCGTTAATGTGGAAATTTAAATTTTTCGCCAGTAAATTGATGAAGCCGGCTATTAAGAATACTGGGGCTAGCATTCTGGTGATTTTTTAACTTGCCAGAATATTATTTTTTTGCTTGTGCCTTGGTTAATCTCTTCTGTATACGCTTCAATCACGATCAATGTTGGGAGTGTCGTCCCTGTTTTTCTGAAATTAAATATATTTTAAATTAGAATGTGAGGCTAGGGAAGTAGCGTGAAGTTTTAGTTAGTTAGTTAGAATATCATCGTCTTCCTAGCGTTATGTCCCGTGTTTAGACGGGGTCCGCTTAGACCATGATCCAGGATTTAGCGAGTCTGGTAATTACATTGAAGCGACTGCCGGTCTGACCTTCATAACCCTAAGAGGGGAACCAGACAATTTTTGGATCATGGTTACAAATCCAAAGTTGTTTGCATTTGCAAGTTTCATCACGATGTTTTCCTTCACCGTCGAGCTAGTGGTATGACTACGTACATAGATTTGAAAAATTTAGAGGTCCGTGACTGGGTTTGAACCCGCACTCCTCAGTTAAGAGGCGCGTCCATACCATTGAGCTACCACCGCTCTTCTTTTTAGTCGCAGACCAATATGGGACTTATTATCGAATTGTAAAATCCAGATTAACGTGGCCGGGTTCAAACCAGCGATCAATCACCGCCCCATTTATAGTGCAAGAAGTGATTCCTTAATTAAATAAAAAATATTTATAGAAGGAAAATAATAATGATATTGTTAAATAATAAAGTTTTCCATGAGGAAAATTAGGTATGTAAGGAATATAAGGATGCTGTAGTCTATATTAAATAATCGTAATTTACAAGCGTAATAACATTATGTTCATTTACGTAATGAATTAAATCCATATATGTTATATACATTCAGTTATATTTAACTAACTAACTAAACTTCACGCCACTTCCCTAGCGGGGTAGGCAGAGAGAACCGAACGCCATATGGCACGATCCTTACACACCTCACTCGCCTCTTCAACATTCATGATCCTTTTCATACAAGCTCTACGGTTTTTATGGCTGCTAACATCACCTTCTGTTAATACACGACCAATCTGGTCGTGGTAGGTGAGCCTGGGCCTTCCGTGCCCCTACATCATCATCATCTTCATCTTCCTAGCGTTATGTCCCGTGCTTAGACGGGGTCCGCTTAGACCATGATCCAGGATTTAGCGAGTCTGGTAATTACATTGAAGCGACTGCCGATCTGACCTTCGTAACCCTAAGATAGATACCTAAATCTAGAGGTACGTGCCCGGGTTTGAACCCGCACTCCTCGGTTAAGAGGCGCGTGTCCTTACCATTGAGCTACCACCGCTCCAAGAATCTGAAGACCAGATCAAGACAGGACAAAATCTATTTAAATGTATTTATTACACATATAACTTTACGACCGCAATCCCCGAATGGGTAAGCAGAGTCAAAAGCAGGCCTCTTTACCCAATTACAGCCAAAAATAAAACTAGGCTGGGTTAAATGGAAAATTGTGAAAGTAGTGACAAGTGGCTAGCTCGTCGCCTACACAATCACACACCCAAAACCCGATATACCATTAGTCGCCTTTTACGACATGCTAGACAAGGAAGTACCTGGAACCCTACGCTCTTTGAATCAAATCAGGAAGATGACCGCAACCAAAGCACACAATGACACAAATCACTTGACACAATTATTAAATCTTAACTTAAACTTGTTACTCACTTAGTTGTCCTTCTAAAATGACTGTGTTTTAAGTGAGGAATTCGATAAAGAGTTAAGTTGTATTCGCGCAAATTGTTTTTGTTATTAGTTATAATTTTAACTTGGCTATTCCGTAATATTAGCGATACGTTATGTTCGTTTGTCCGTTTAGATGAAGACTGTTTTAAATTAATAAATATCAGACTACATCACATACATTGATCTGACTCCGAGGTAAGTAGCTTAAGCACTTGTGTTACGAATATCAGAATCAACAGTGGTATTACAAATATATATTCGTACTTAAATATCACATATTGACAAGCTCGATGGCGCATTAAGTAGTGACCCTGCCCCATACGCCAAGAGTTGTGGGTTCGATCCCCACCCAGGATAAATATTCGTATGATGAATACTTGTGTTTGTTCTGTGTCTGGGTGTTAATATTGAATATTTAAGTATATATTTGTAATTCCACTGTTGATTCTGAAATTCGTAACACAAGTGCCTAAGCTACTTACCTCGGAGTCAGATCAATGTATGTGATGTAGTTTGTTAATTTTTTTTTTAACACCTAGACACATAACAAACACAAGTGTATTCATCACACGACTGTTTGTCCTGAGTGGGGCTCAAACCCACATCTCGGCGCATGGGGCAGGCTCACTACCGAATGCGCCATCGACCCAGTCATGTATGTTAGTCGCTGATAAAGTAGCTTTCCATTGGTGAAATGTAATGTAAATAATATACCGTTATCGGTTTTTTTTTCTCATTTATTTTATTAAATATGATCAGTACTAATTTTAGTGGCCCCCAGAAAGGCTTCGCGGAGCCCCAGGGTTCACATTTCACACTCATTGAGTATAGATGAATATGTGATTTTACTTCCTAGGCAAACCCGCGTGCCTTCACTTGTATCACGAATGACGAAGGCCCACAGGTTATCGCTGCTGAGTAACGCGTAAATATAGCAGCGAGTCATATTCGACTGATAGCTAGGGCTGCGACGATGTGTCCGACGAACGATTAATATCGATATCGAAGAATATCGACTGGATCGATGGTACTTTCGGTAGTGACGGCCCCATGTTCCAAGAGTTGTTGATCCGATCCCCACCCAGAACAAGCATTCGTGTGATGAGTGCTTGTGTCTATTCTGTGTCTGGGTGTTAATATCTAAGTATATATTATATTTGTCCCATGTTGATCTGGGACAAAAAAAAGAATGTGCCAACTGTGGTTCTTGCCTACATAGCATGCCTAGCATGTCGTAAAAGGCGACTAATGGTATATCGGGTTTTGGGTGTGTGATTGTGTAGGCGACAGGTTAGCCGCTTGTCACTGCTTTTTCATAATTTTCCATCTAACCCAGCCCGGCTTTGTTTTTGGCTGAATGTGGTTGAAGGGGCCTGCTGCCCCTTTGCCTCTGCCCCTTTGCCTCTGCCTACCCCTTCGGGGATTGTGGTTGTGATGTTATGTATGTATGTATTCGTAATACCACCTTTGTTTCTGATATCCGTAACACAAGTGCTTAAACTACTTACCTCGGAGTCCGTTCAATGTATGTGATGTTGTCGGATATTTATTTATTATTTATTTAATAAAACTTACATACATCATCACGCCCGTAATCCCCGATGGGGTTGGCTGAGTCAAAGGGATTGTATGTCCCTTACCACAACAGTTGGGATAAAACTTGAAATATCGAAACGAAATGTCTGTATGTTATCGATAATGAAAACGCATACAATATCGATGCTGAACTGAAATATATGGAATACTAGCGGCCCGGTACGTGCTCCGCTACGTATAAAGTGAAAAAAATTTCAATTTGACAGCAAATTTCCCATTAACAAAATGATCCGCCATTTATTGAATTCATTTTTTACAAAAGATAGTAGCGGTGGTAGCTCAATGGTAAGGACACGCGCCTCTTAACCGAGGAGTGCGGGTTCAAACCCGGACACGTACCTCTAGATTTTTCAAATCTATGTACGTATTTATACCATTAGCTAGACGGTGAGGGAAAACATCGTGATGAAACCTACAAATTCAAATAACTGTGGATTTGTAACCATGATCCAAAAATTGTCTGGTTCCCCTATCTTAGGGTTACGAAGGTCAGATCGGCAGTCGCTTCAATCTAATTACCAGACTCGCTACATCCTGGATCATGGTCTAAGCGAACCCCGTCTAAGCACGGGACATAACGCTAGGAAGATGATGATGATTTTTTACAAAAGATGTGATAAATGAAGAATCGCTCTACCGATTTTGTGCAAACATCACATAAACTCTAATCAATGCCACTTTTCGTTGTAATTCTACAACTCAAGAACGGGTTCACCTATACAAACCAAATGTTTAGGCTTTGTTCGGACTATTTAGTAGAAGGTCTATGTGAAGTTTGCACAAAATCGGTAGAGCGGTTCTTCATTTATCACTTTATACGTAGCGAAGCACGTACCGGGTCGCTAGTTATCTACACTAATATTATAAAGAAGAATGATTTGATTGTTTATTTTTATTGAATAGGCTCCGAAACTACTGGACCGATTTGAATATTTTTTTCACCAATGGAAAGCTATTTTATCAGCAAGTAACATAGGCTATTTTTTATTCCCGTATTCCCACGAGAACGGGAACTACGCGGGTGTAACCGCGGGGCGCTGCTAGTTATGAAATTAAACACCATGATATAATTTTACATCCTTTTGTATATTCTCATTGATAACTATAATCATCTGAATTAGGATCGACACATTTACCTCCAACCAACACTTGGTTATCAGGGCAAAAATTTATACAAAACGTGCATGCAACTTCTACCTTCTTCTTTTTAGTCAATATCTTTTCATTTACACCATCGTTAATAGCGTTTTTATCGTTACGTTTGTTTCCGTTAATCGGGTGTCTATCGTTATTTCCGTTTATATTATTTCCATTTGGTATAGCGCTGGTTCTGTTGTGATTACTGTTATTCTTCATTGTAGAATTATTGCTTGCAGGTTTTAATTTATCGTTGTAATTGTTTCCGTTGGTATTGTTACATTGATTTTGCGCTGTTTTATTAGAATTTGAAAGCTTTTTCGGTTTGTAGCTTATAGAGTCAGCAATGGCATTGTAAACTCTTCCAAATATGTTTGGCCTCGACTTCCAATGTACGTTTGTCTTACCGCTGTCAGCGTTGCCGTTAATTCCGTTCTTGTTTGCAATGTTTCCGTTATATCTGTTTTCGTTATTGTAGGCATCTTTATTTCTGTTGTAGGTCGTTCCGTTATTCGTGTAAGCCGACTTGTTGTGCATTTGGTGTATATCCCTTTTCATTTTGCCATTTCCTGTATTTGAATCTCCGTTCAATATGCGTAGAATATCCGATGTTTCTATCTCTGTCTCTCTGTCGTTATTATTGTTTTTGATAGGTTCCGTCAATGTGACAGGTGTCACGTCTTTGTCGGCGTGTCTCCTTACCCTTATGTCGAAGTTGGGATCTGTCGCGTTTATGTTGTAATTGTAGAACTCTGCGACTATGTTCACCAGTCCCGCCACGAGGGTGGCTGGTACCATCATCTTTCTTAGTGACTTTTCGACCTTGTAACTCGTTAAATGTTTCTGAAACAAAAATATCGAACGATCACTTATTAATATTATAAATGGTATTGCATATGTTTGTATTTATGTTTAGTTACATACATACATACATAATATCACGCCCATAATCCTCGAAGGGTTAGGCAGAGTCTAAGGGGCAGCAGGCCCCCTTTAACCACATTCAGCCAAAAATAAAACTGGTCTGGGTTAGATGGAACATTTTGAAAAAGTAGTGACAAGTGGCTAGCTCGTCGCCTACACAATCACACACCCAAAACCCGATATACCATTAGTCATTAGTCGCCTTTTACGACATGCTAGGCAAGAAACACAGTTGGCACATTCTTTTTAAATCCCAACACGTCCAGGAACCAGTCCCGTGTTGGTCTGGTTGTCTGGAACCAGACAACCAGACCAACACGGGACAATGGGCTGGGTTAGATAGAAAATGGTGACAAAGTAGTGACAAGTGGCTAGCTCGTAGTTAGCCATCTCGTAGTTAGTTCGTAGCTCGTAGCTACACAATCACATTCATATTCAGTTCTCACGACTAAATAACTGAACTGAAATAAAAATGTTGGAAAACCTTTTTCTTTTACCTAATATAAATAATAAATAAATATCAGACATCATCAAAAACCATGATTTGATTCAAAAGTAAGTGGCTTGAGGTTATTTTGTGGAAATCAGAGTCAATGAAATACCACAAACACCCGGACTTGAGACACATAGCTGACTAGCACACAAGACAAGCTCGATGGCGCATTAGGTAGTGACCCTGCCCCATGCGCCAATAGTTGTGGGCTCGATCCCCACCCAGGACAAACATTCGTGTGATGAATACTTGTGTTTGTTCTGTGTCTGGGTGTAAATATTCTATATTTAAGTATATATGTAAATGAGGCTATATAGCCTCATTGGCAGCTTAACTTTTTAAGAATCTTTATTTATGATTTGACAGATGTCGGACTAGACAACATAATTTTTTACAGTTTAATTTAAAATATCTAATTTTCTTATTTACGTTGAAATAATAGCGTAAAATGTTGTTTCTCTAATTTCAGGTATAATTTGATTATTTTGTTTAATTATAGAAGTCATGTTTTTATTTTAGGTTTATAAATGTAACTAAATAAAATATTCTCTAATTTCAGAGCAACACAGATTTTTATTTCAACCAATAATTTATGTAAAATCACATTATAAAACAACATTTTACGCTATTATTTCAACGTAATTAAGAAAATTAGATATTTTAAATTAAACTGTAAAAATTTATGTTGTCTAGTCCGACATCTGTCAAATCATAAATAAAGATTCTTAAAAAGTTAAGCTGCCAATGAGGCTATATAGCCTCATTTACATATATTTGTAATACTGTTGTTTCTGATATCCGTAACACAAGTGCTTAAGCTACTTACCTCGGAGTCAGATCAATGTATGTGTTGTAGTAGGATATTGTATTGTATTGTATTGTATTGTACATAGCTGTTTCATCAATAAACTTTGTACCGAGAATCGAACCCGCATTCTTGCATTCGACTGGATCAGCGTTTCTCAAAGGGGGGTACGCGGACCCCTAGGGGTTCGCCATTCGATCATAGGGGGTTCGCGGGAAGATTTACGTGAAGGAGGATGAACGACTGACCCGTGCGACACACTCTGAAGGGGAGGGTCGCCGTCCTCCGGAGACTTTAAAGGGGTACGTGGAGCCATAAGTTTGAGAAACCCTGGAGTAGATGACGGAACAATTGTACTAACAGGGCCGTATCAGACATTTAAACGACAACTCAATTATAGGACGGTGGTAGCTTAATGGAAGAACACGCTCGTCATTTGCAAAGAATATTGGTTTAAATCCGATCACGTATTTTTTGTGTTACGTGCGTCAGAAAGCACGTAAAGCCGTTGGGCTCGTTGGTCCTGCGCCTGACCTCTCTCCGGTCGTGTCGGTGCCGTCTCACCGGACTATGAGAGTGAAGGAACAGAGAGCACCTGTGTTTGCGCACACACTTGTGCACTTATCATCTTCCTAGCGTTATGTCCCGTGTTTAGACGGGGTCCGCTTAGACCACGATCCAGGATTTAGCGAGTCTGGTAATTACATTGGAGTGACTGCCGATCTGACCTTCGTAACCCTAAGATAGGGGACCAGACAATTTTTGGATCATGGTTATGGAACGTTTGAATTTGCAGGTTTCATCACGATGTTTTCCTTCACCGTCGAGCTAGTGGTATGAATACGTATATAGACTTGAAAAATCCAGAGGTACGTGCCCGGGTTTGAACTCGCACTCTCGGTTAAAAGGCGCGTGTCCTTACCATTGAGCTACCACCGCTCTTAAACACTTGTGCACTATAATATAATATAAATGCTCCAGATTGACCACCAATTCCCAAATTCCAAGCTAAGCTAATAAGCTCGTCCTATGGATACTAGGTAAACGGATAGACATACTTAAATACGTTTATTAACATTCATGACTCGAGTACAAACTTCGGGATTCGAATCCGCGACCACTAGTTTCATGGCCAGAGTCTCTGATCACTCGACCAACGGGCCTGTCAGAATAATATCTCCTGCGTTTGCTAATCCTCGTTGGAATTGGCCGCCGTGACCAAAATAGGTTAAGAGAATATATTATTACACATCCATTGTCCCTTGACGGAATAAACACAACTATAACGTGATCTCTGCCTACCCCCATGGGAAAAAGGCGTGACATTATGTATGTATGTATGTATAACGATATACACAAATCTAGAGATTCGTGCCCGGGTTTAAACCGACCTACCTCGCATGAGAGACGCGTGTATTTACCACTGAGCTACCACCGCTCTGTGATGTTAAATACATAACATCACACGCGCAATCCCTGAAGATATAGCCAGAGTCAGAGGTGCAGCAAGCCCCTTAAACCACATTCAGCCAAAAATAAAACTGGGCTGGGTTAGATGGGAAATTGTGAAAAGTTAGTGACGAGTGGCTAGCTCGTCGCCTGCACAATACATGCCAAAAACCCGATATACTATTACCTTTACGACATGCTAGGCAAGGAACACAGTTGGCACATTATTTTTAAGGCATAAACCTCAGATTACAGAACAAAATTCAGTTAGACCCGTCACAGGCACGAGAGTGCGGCCGGCAAAGCAAATACAAAATCGAATTTTTTAAGAAATTAGTATAATTACAAAGTTTTATATTTCAAAAATTAAATTTTAGATGTTTATTTTAATGTAAAATATAAAAACTTAATTAAATACATGTTACAGTACCAACCAATATTATACTACTCGAGCATTAAACACAAAGAATAGTGGGACTTTTTTTCATTACCCTGGCAAACTTACACGCACACTAGGATACAATGTTCCTACAGTATGTCACGCACTCATAGCTTAATTCTTGCCTCACATCTTTGTTCCGAGCGGTCCATCTGCCTTTTGTTCTCTAATCTAAGTCATAAACCAACATGTCTAATGTAGGTTTGGTATGTTATTCTAATTAAATAAATATTAATTAATACTCACAGAAAGACTGTCGATTCAATGAACGCCTCGCTAATAATGAGCACGCTATTCAAAGTGATCAATATATTAAACACTGCGTATTTACAGGATAAAGATATTGAGTCACTTAATGATTGTTAGTATTGCTTAGGGTTGCCAACATATGTACTAAGTTATTCAAAAAGAGCGGTGGTAGCTCAATGGTAAGGACACGCGCCTCTTAACCGAGGAGTGCGGGTTCAAACCCTCTGGATTTTTTAAATCTATGTACGTATTTATACCACTAGCTCGACGGTGAGGGAAAACATCGTGATGAAACCTGCAAATTCAAACAACTTTAGATTTGTAACCATGATCCAAAAATTGTCTGGTTCCCCTATCTTAGGGTTGCGAAGGTCAGATCGGCAGTCGCTTCAATGTAGTTACCCGACTCGCTTAATCCTGGATCATGGCTAAGCGGACCCCGTCTAAACACGGGACATAACGCTAGGAAGATGATGAACCGTACTAAGTTATTCAAATGAAGTTACACAAAATAGTACATTTAAAAAAAATGTGTTTAATGAAAAAATACGTTGATGTTAGGAGTCATAAAAACCGTAGAGCTTGTATGAAAAGGATCATGAATGTTGAAGAGGCGAGTGAGGTGTGTAAGGATCGCGCCATATGGCGTTCGGTTCTCTCTGCCTACCCCGCTAGGGAAGTGGCGTGAAGTTTAGTTAGTTATAGAAAAAAAAATTAAAGATATATTTGCTAATATTTATTATATAATTTTTTTTCTGAGAGAAAACAGTCAAATTTTTCACATTCGATTTTTATATTGACGTCCTTAGACTTCGGTGTAAATAATGTTTAGCGTTTCTGCGTCCTATACTTTTGTACGTAGACTCGAAATATAGGACAATACTATATTTTATAGCGACTGGCTCGATGGCGCATTCGGTAGTGACCTTGCCCCATGCGCCAAGAGTTGTCGGTTCGATCCCCACCCAGGACAAACATTCGTGTGATGAATACTTGTGTTTGTTCTGTATCTGGGTGTTAATATCCGATATTTAAGTATATACTAGCTGTCCCGGCGCACTTCGTAACGTCCTGTTCTCGGATTTTTTTTTATTATTTTCTTCGCAATGTTTCCACATTTTCTTACCGTACAAACCACTAGATTAGAACAAATCGGTCCAGTCGTTCTCCAGTTTTAGCAAGACTAACGAACAGCAATTCATTTTTATATATAAGATTTGTAATATCACTGTTGTTTCTGATATCCGTAACACAAGTCCTCAAGCTACTTACCTCGGAGTCAGATCGATGTATGTGATGTAGTCGGATATTTATTTATTTAATTTATTTGTGGGTTCGATCCCAGTTGGTTACCCTAGTCTCGTATAGTTTAGTTAACTAACGGTGGCATGTGTTCACATTCACAAATTCTTATCCCTACTAGTAAAAATGCGAAAGTAATGTCTGTATGTTACGTCTTCACTTAGACTAACTAACTAACTAAAACTTCACACCACTTCCCTTGACTTGACACTTAGGGCTAATTTATCCACGGTCAGATAAGAGATAACAATCGAATAAATCTCTATCTGGATGATTGTAAAATGTCATTGCCTATTACTAGACTTGCCCGATGGTCGAGTGGTCAGAGACCCTGGCCACGAAACCGAGGGTCGCGGGTTCGAATCCCGCTAGGGGCAAATGTTTCGTGTGATGAACATGGGCATTTGTACTCGAGTCATGGATGTTTTATAAACGTATTTAAGTATGTCTATCCGTTCACCTAGTATCCATAGCACAAGCATAAGCTTAGTTTGGGACTAGGGAATTGGTGTGTCAGTCTTGAGAATTTATTTATTATTTATTTATTTATTTCATAAGTAAAATGCCGTATGACATCCGCAAATTGGACATTTAATAATTAATAACCACGGACTAGTAAAAAAAGAAGGACTCCACGCTGTCATACTATAGCGTGAAGCCACGTTTATGCATGTGTGAGTGAGATACTTAAGGATACTAGATATCGGAAAACTGTCATTTGGAGCACCTAATATGTCAATGTGTGACGTAAGTTGCGTGTCAATGTGGAGCACCTGAGGAGTTTCAATGTCTAGTTAGTGGCGCGGA
This sequence comes from Glyphodes perspectalis, assembly GCA_951394215.1. Lineage (NCBI taxonomy): Eukaryota > Metazoa > Arthropoda > Insecta > Lepidoptera > Crambidae > Glyphodes > Glyphodes perspectalis. The sequence goes on from OX596229.1 coordinate 6,891,237, forward strand.
GTCCTTATTTTTTTACAAGTCCGTGTTTATCAGTCGATTAATTACACTAGTCTACAATGCAAAAGTATCCGAAATAATTTTAACTAATTTCTGCTTTTCTATACATGCTAAATACGATTTGATAAGTAAAAGTAATTTATTAGTTTAAGTTTTCAAGATACCTCATATCTCACAAATTTTACGATTCTACCCTCATTCAACTTGACAGTGTTCATATTAACTTTGTTATTTGGCAACAAACGTTAAAAATATCGTACTTTAGTGCTCTGTTCTGTATTACTGAATAATAAATGTGCTAAAAGTGAAAAAAAAAAGTGAAACTAAAAATTATTTCATAACATAATGTCTCGGAAATGTGTAAATAATCCCGACAATTTTTGTTACATTTACGCTACCAAAAACTAGGTTGTAATATGTCCTTGGAAATACACTTTTTACATTCTCATTTAGACGTCTTTCCGGATAATTGTGGGGCTTTAAGCGATGAACATGGGGAGCGTTTTCATCAGGACATCGCAAACATGGAAAAACGATATCAGGGCAAGTGGAACGTTTCAATGTTGGCGGATTATTGTTGGACTATTTATCGGGATGTTCCAGAAGCAGAATATAAGAAAGCTGCAAAAAAACGTCGTCGAAATTCTGCTAATGAATAGAATAACAGTATTTTTTTTGATATTTTTGCATAATTTTGTATTTTTTAATTTCTAATAAACGGAAACTAATTTATATAAATAATTATTGTTTTCGTTATTAGCATGTGAAGATAAATAAAAAAAACTACTTTGCTCGAAGAATACTTTTTTAAAGTCAAAATTTGTAGACCAGTGTTATTATCTGACCATTAAAAATTCGGCTCTAAGATTACTTTATGGCTTGTTGAAACTTGCACGTGTGAATTATTGACCCTCAGGACCCTTACACATAGCGACTTTTTGTATGAATCGATACAAATTCATGTTAGTCGCAATGCGTTAGGGCCTTTGGAAAAAAAAATAAAAAATAACAGTCACTACCGAATGTGCTATCTATTTACGTATTTATACCACAAGCTCGAAGGTGAAGGAAATCATCGTGATGGAACCTGCAAATTCAAACTTTGGATTTGTAACCATGATCCAAAAATTGTCTGGTTCCCCTATCTTAGGGTTACGAAGGTCAGATCGGCAGTCGCTTCAATGTAATTACCAGACTCGCTAAATCCTAGATCGTGGTCTAAAGCGGACCCCGTCCAAGCAAGGGACATAACGCTAGGAAGATGACTACCGAATGTGCCATCGAGCTAGTAAAACCAATGGAAAGCTACTTTATCAGCGAGTAACATCCCTTCTAATATTTAAAACGCGCAAGTTTGTAAGTATGGATGGATGTTTGTTAATCTTTCACGCAAAAACTACTGAATGGATTTTAATGTAATTTTACAATAATATAGCTTATACACCCGAAAAACATATAGGCTATATTTTATCCCGGTATTCCCTCGGGAACGGGAACTACGCGAGTGAAACCGCGGGGCGCTTGTAGTTGGTAATAATCTGGCCGCAAGTGATAGTTTAATTGTTTATGAATTTAATTCAATAAGTATTTTTGCACTTCACATACCTACTGATAGATTATTATGTGTTTATTCATAACGAGTTACAATAACATATGGGTTTTCCTAATGTGTGTGATGCAATTGTCCTTTGTAATTATTTTAAATCAGCTATACTCAACCTGCGGCCCGCCGCGCCTTTGTGATCGGTCCATCTGAAGTTACAAATTTATTCATCATCTTCCTAGCGTTATGTCCCGTGTTTAGACGGGGTCCGCTTAGACCATAATGCAGGATTTAGCGAGTCTGGTAATTACATTGAAGCGACTGCCGATCAGACCTTCGTAACCCTAATAGGGGAACCAGACAATTTTTGGATCATGGTTACAAATCCAAAGTTGTTTGAATTTGCAGGTTTCATCACGATGTTTTCCCTCACCGTCGAGCTAGTACCACTAAATACGTACATAGATTTGAAAAATCCAGAGGTACGTGCCCGGGTTTTTAATTAACAAGCTTTTTGAAAAGCTCGATGGCGCATTCGGTAGTGAACCTGTCCCATACGCCAAGAGTTGTGGGTTCGATCCCCACCCAGGACAAACATTCGTGTGATGAATACTTGTGTTAGTTCTGTGTCTGGGTGTTAATATCTAATATTTAAGTATATATTTGTAATACCACTCTGTTGTTTCTGATACCCGTAACACAACTGCTTAAGCTACTTAGTTCGGAATCAGATTAATGTATGTGATGTAGTCAAACCAATGGAAAACTACTTTATCAGCGAGTAACATAGAATATATTTTATCCCCGTATTCCATCAGGAACGGGAACTACGCGAGTGAAACCGCGGGGCGCTGCTAGTTGGTAATAATCTGACCGCAAGTGATAGTTTATTTGTTTATGAATATAATTCAATAAGTATTTTTGCACTTAACATGCCTACTGATGAATAATTTTGTTTTCATTCGTAACGATTTTCATTAACTTAATATGGGAGTTCCTAATGTGTAGGTATGATGATTTAATTTTGTATTTTGTGAATGTTTTTAGTGAGGTGACGTGTCGTTAAAAACTGGCCAAGCGCGAGTCGGACTCGCGCACGATAGGTTCCGTACCGTTATCTATAAAACGGCAAGAAAAATCATGTCTGTTGTATGGGAGCTCCCTTAAATATTTATTTTATTCTGTTTTTTAGTATTTGTTGTTATAGCATCTGAAAGACAGCGTCGTAGTCAAGGTAAGAAGAGGCATGCTCCGGTGGTTCGGACATGTGGAAAGAATGGATGACGAAAGATTGACTAAACAGATATACAATGCGAAAGTGGAAGGATGCATTGAGCTATTATTACTATGTATAGAGAAGCTATGTCAAACAAAAATATTATCACGAAGCATGGACTGAGCGTGTTTCAGCATTTGCGGCGCTAAAACTATCAATTGTCGTCTAATTAAGCTATTAAAACACGCAGCGCTAGATCGCTCATAGAGTACATTTTTCTCGCGACCAAAACGTCGTAAACGCCGTGAATTTCATGGCGCTTACGCGTGAACGTAGGCGAGTGACTAAACGAGTCGCACGGCGCAAAAAACTTGTTCGCTGCGTCGGTTCCATACGCTAGTAATAATAGTTCAATGGAAGGATGTAGGAGCCGCGAAAGGCCCAGGCTCACCTACCACGACCAGATTGGTCGTGTATTAACAGAAGGTGATGTTAGGAGTCATAAAAACCGTATACAGTCAAGTCATTGCAACACAAGTACAGCTGTCTTATCCCCACCATCTCTCGTCTACAGCGGAACCCCTCAAGCCTACGTACATGCCGGTGTTCCTGACGAAGAAGGAGCGCAAGAAGCTGCGCCGGCAGAGCCGTCGCGAGGCCTGGAAGGAGGAGCAGGAGAAGGTGCGGCTGGGGCTGGAGGCGCCGCCGGAGCCCAAGCTGAGGTGAGGGGGAGGGGGTCAGCTGGGGCAGAGGAACCCCAAGCTAGGGTAGGAGGGCAGGATAAGGTGCGGCTGGGGCTGGAGGCGCCGCCGGAGCCCAAGCTGAGGTGAGGGGGAGGGGGTCAGCTGGGGCAGAGGAACCCAAAGCTAGGGTAGGAGGGCAGGAGAAGGTGCGGCTGGGGCTAGGGGCGCCGCCGGAGCCCAAGCTGAGGTGAGGGGGAGGGGGTCAGCTGGGGCAGAGGACCCCCAAGCTAGGGGTAGGAGGGCAGGAGAAGGTGCGGCTGGGGCTGGAGGCGCCGCCGGAGCCCAAGCTGAGGTGAGGGGGAGGGGGTCAGCTGGGGCAGAGGACCCCCAATCTAGGGTAGGAGGGCAGGAGAAGGTGCGGCTGGGGCTGGAGGCGCCGCTGGAGCCCAAGCTGAGGTGAGGGGGAGGGGGTCAGCTGTTGCTCGGTCGGGGACCTAGGTCCTACTAACCGTCTTGGTGTATTGTATATATACATAGTGGCAAAAATAACTTCGTCAGCGCGATGCAGGATTTAATGGCGTTTCTGCATGTTCTATCGACGTCATTTGTTTACATGTTATTGGAGTTATAATTTTGCCTATATTGTGACACAGTCGCCTCACTAATAAGGGGGGATAGCTGGGATAGAAACCAAGTTAGGGGGAAGCTGTGGAGGTTTAGGAGAAGCAGGATGATGCCAGCACGAGACGGGGGCGGGTCGAAGAACATCGTGTGGAAACCTTACATTGAAACAACTATTGATGTGTATCCACGAACCAATATATCTTGTTCGTCTTCAAGTCTGGGGCCTGCTGTCCCTCTGACTCTGCCTACCCCTTTGGGGATTGTGGGCGTGATGTTATGTGTGTGTGTGTATTTCTAAGTCACGAGTTTAGCCTTGAAAAATGCAAGACCATGCCCCCAATATGACTAGGGACAGGATATAGCGTGACATGAACGGTCTAAAAATGATGTTTATTTTCCGTCACCAGAATATCCAACCTGATGCGCGCGCTAGGCACAGAAGCGGTACAGGACCCGACGGCGATAGAAGCGAAGGTCCGGGAGCAGATAGCGAAGCGGCAGAAGACGCATTTAGAAGCGAACAAAGCCAGGGCGCTCACCAAAGACCAGAAGAGAGAGAAGGTGAGCTTGCGTCAGATGTTTTTTATCCCAGAGATTTTATCCCATGTTGGTGTGTAATTTTCCCTCTAATCCAGCCCAGTTTTGTTTTTTGATGAATGTGGTTAAAGGGGCCTGCTGCCCCTTTGGCTCCGCCTACCCCCTTCGGGGATCATGGGCGTGATGTTATATTATATATGATGTTATATATGGTATGTAATTTGGATTTGTAAATATCTATGTAATAATAATGTCCTCCTAACCGATATCGGTCACGGCGGCCAATTTCAACAAGGATTAGCCAATGCGCAGGAGATATTATAGTGCACAAGTGTGTGCGCAAACACAGGTGCACTCTCTGTTCTTTCACTCTCATAGTCCGGTGAGACGACGCCGAGATGTCCGGAGAGAGGTCAGGCGCAGGACCAGCTTAACGTACTTTCCGAGGCACGGGGTTATTAAACCGCCAACATCCTAACTCCGGACTGTTACTGAGTAATTTCAATATAAGTCCCCGATCAACACGGGACAAACAAAAGAATAATTAAATGATTTTTTCATCGTATTTTTGTCTCGTTTCAGGTGGATCGTAAAATAAGGGAAGATACGACAATGGGTGTTCATGTAGCGGTTTACAGGTAATAATAATATTGTTAACTGAATTGATTGTTTATCCACTTCCGCAAACTGTGGCGTATGACACAATACGGATGAGAAATTAATCGATAAATCCTTTCGTACGGGCTCGGTGCATTTTAGTTGGCTGCGCCATGGCGCACTGTTGAGTTGACTCGAACAGCTGGCGCAGTGAGCTGCGTCTGAGTTTCTGTGTTAACGCATGATGAGTTATTTAGCCGTCCAAATATTTGTTTTAACCATGATTACATTCAGCGGTTCTAACGCAGATCGTCATATTCGCAAATTCATCATCTTCCTAGCGTTACGTCACGTGCTTAGACGGGGTCCGCTCAGACCATGATCTAGGATTTAGCGAGTCTGGTAACTACATTGAAGCGACTGCTGATCTAACCTTCGTAACCCTAAGATACCCTAAGATAGGGGAACCAGAAATTTTTTGGATCATGGTTACAAATCCAATGTGGTTCGATTTTGCAGGTTTCATTACGATGTTTTCACTCACCGTCGAGCTAGTGGTATAAACGTACATAGATTACAAAAATCCTGAGGTACGTGCCCGGGTTTGAAACCGCACTCCTCGGTTAAGAGGCGCGTGTCCTTACCATTGAGCTACCACCGCTTAATCATCATATTCACAAATTGTCGCCGCGAAAAAAAATTTCACTCTCGCATATTAGCATTTTCACAAACGGTCATATTTGCAGTTGTTAATAGGGATGTTGACTGGCTAGTCAATTGAGATACTTTTTAAGACCTGTCAAAACGAAATCACTTCATAGATTTTTTATGGGCTTGTCAACGTGTGACGTCACTAGTTTGTATAGTCAACTGACTTAATATTAAGCAGTTTATGTAAAATTAAAATTCTTAGACACAATATGATAGAAAATCAATAAGGTTTAGCAGCATACTACGATACGTTCTTTTTCAGAATTGATATTTCAAATTTTAAATATAAACGGTGTCAGTCAACATCCCAATTGTCGCAGACCGTCTTTTGCACCTATTTTTATCTGCTCAAAAACTGCAAAAATGACTATCTGCGCAAATGACCGTCTGCGAAAGTGACCATCTGCCAAAACGACATTCAACGAAAGTGTCCATCTCCGTGAACACCCCAATTCCAACACCGAACCGTCTCCCCCGCAGGGTCCAGGACTTGTTCGAGTGCGCGTCCGCCAAGTTCAAGGTGGAGGTGAACGCGCAGCAGCTGCGCATGACGGGCTGCGTGCTGCTGCACCGCGGCTGCTGCGTCGTCGTGGTGGAGGGGGGGCCCAAGCAGCAGGCCAAGTACAAGAGGTGGGTCCCGCGCGTCTGGTGGGGGGCGTGTGTGTGTACTAGAGGTGAGGCCTCTCAGGGCTGCCTGCTGCTGCACCGCGGCTGCTGCGTCGTCGTGGTGGAGGGGGGGCCCAAGCAGCAGGCCAAGTACAAGAGGTGGGTCCCGCGCGTCTGGTGGGGGGCGTGTGTGTGTACTAGAGGTGAGGCCTCTCAGGGCTGCCTGCTGCTGCACCGCGGCTGCTGCGTCGTCGTGGTGGAGGGGGGGCCCAAGCAGCAGGCCAAGTACAAGAGGTGGGTCCCGCGCGTCTGGTGGGGGGCGTGTGTGTGTACTAGAGGTGAGGCCTCTCAGGGCTGCCTGCTGCTGCACCGCGGCTGCTGCGTCGTCGTGGTGGAGGGGGGCCCCAAGCAGCAGGCCAAGTACAAGAGGTGGGTCCCGCGCGTCTGGTGGGGGGCGTGTGTGTGTACTAGAGGTGAGGCCTCTCAGGGCTGCCTGCTGCTGCACCGCGGCTGCTGCGTCGTCGTGGTGGAGGGGGGGCCCAAGCAGCAGGCCAAGTACAAGAGGTGGGTCCCGCGCGTCTGGTGGGGGGCGTGTGTGTGTACTAGAGGTGAGGCCTCTCAGGGCTGCCTGCTGCTGCACCGCGGCTGCTGCGTCGTCGTGGTGGAGGGGGGGCCCAAGCAGCAGGCCAAGTACAAGAGGTGGGTCCCGCGCGTCTGGTGGGGGGCGTGTGTGTGTACTAGAGGTGAGGCCTCTCAGGGCTGCCTGCTGCTGCACCGCGGCTGCTGCGTCGTCGTGGTGGAGGGGGGGCCCAAGCAGCAGGCCAAGTACAAGAGGTGGGTCCCGCGCGTCTGGTGGGGGGCGTGTGTGTGTACTAGAGGTGAGGCCTCTCAGGGCTGCCTGCTGCTGCACCGCGGCTGCTGCGTCGTCGTGGTGGAGGGGGGGCCCAAGCAGCAGGCCAAGTACAAGAGGTGGGTCCCGCGCGTCTGGTGGGGGGCGTGTGTGTGTACTAGAGGTGAGGCCTCTCAGGGCTGCCTGCTGCTGCACCGCGGCTGCTGCGTCGTCGTGGTGGAGGGGGGGCCCAAGCAGCAGGCCAAGTACAAGAGGTGGGTCCCGCGCGTCTGGTGGGGGGCGTGTGTGTGTACTAGAGGTGAGGCCTCTCAGGGCTGCCTGCTGCTGCACCGCGGCTGCTGCGTCGTCGTGGTGGAGGGGGGGCCCAAGCAGCAGGCCAAGTACAAGAGGTGGGTCCCGCGCGTCTGGTGGGGGGCGTGTGTGTGTACTAGAGGTGAGGCCTCTCAGGGCTGCCTGCTGCTGCACCGCGGCTGCTGCGTCGTCGTGGTGGAGGGGGGGCCCAAGCAGCAGGCCAAGTACAAGAGGTGGGTCCCGCGCGTCTGGTGGGGGGCGTGTGTGTGTACTAGAGGTGAGGCCTCTCAGGGCTGCCTGCTGCTGCACCGCGGCTGCTGCGTCGTCGTGGTGGAGGGGGGGCCCAAGCAGCAGGCCAAGTACAAGAGGTGGGTCCCGCGCGTCTGGTGGGGGGCGTGTGTGTGTACTAGAGGTGAGGCCTCTCAGAGCTGCCTGCTGCTGCACCGCGGCTGCTGCGTCGTCGTGGTGGAGGGGGGGCCCAAGCAGCAGGCCAAGTACAAGAGGTGGGTCCCGCGCGTCTGGTGGGGGGCGTGTGTGTGTACTAGAGGTGAGGCCTCTCAGGGCTGCCTGCTGCTGCACCGCGGCTGCTGCGTCGTCGTGGTGGAGGGGGGGCCCAAGCAGCAGGCCAAGTACAAGAGGTGGGTCCCGCCCGTCTGGTGGGGGGCGTGTGTGTGTACTAGAGGTGAGGCCTCTCAGGGCTGCCTGCTGCTGCACCGCGGCTGCTGCGTCGTCGTGGTGGAGGGGGGGCCCAAGCAGCAGGCCAAGTACAAGAGGTGGGTCCCGCGCGTCTGGTGGGGGGCGTGTGTGTGTACTAGAGGTGAGGCCTCTCAGGGCTGCCTGCTGCTGCACCGCGGCTGCTGCGTCGTCGTGGTGGAGGGGGGGCCCAAGCAGCAGGCCAAGTACAAGAGGTGGGTCCCGCGCGTCTGGTGGGGGGCGTGTGTGTGTACTAGAGGTGAGGCCTCTCAGGGCTGCCTGCTGCTGCACCGCGGCTGCTGCGTCGTCGTGGTGGAGGGGGGGCCCAAGCAGCAGGCCAAGTACAAGAGGTGGGTCCCGCGCGTCTGGTGGGGGGCGTGTGTGTGTACTAGAGGTGAGGCCTCTCAGGGCTGCCTGCTGCTGCACCGCGGCTGCTGCGTCGTCGTGGTGGAGGGGGGGCCCAAGCAGCAGGCCAAGTACAAGAGGTGGGTCCCGCGCGTCTGGTGGGGGGCGTGTGTGTGTACTAGAGGTGAGGCCTCTCAGGGCTGCCTGCTGCTGCACCGCGGCTGCTGCGTCGTCGTGGTGGAGGGGGGGCCCAAGCAAGTCTGGTGGGGGGCGTGTGTGTACACATATAGCCAAAAAATAAAACATACATACATACATAACATCACGCCCATAATCGTTTGTTGTAATTAGTTGTTTTTGTCAGTCGATAACCAAGTAACAGTAGTTCCGTCTACATCCACCGATTGGTTGTCCCCAGGCTGATGCTGCACCGAATCAAATGGGAGGAGGACCTGGTGAAGGACGCGGAGGGCAACGAGGTGCCCAACACGTGCCACCTGGTGTGGGAGGGCGTCACCAAGCAGCGCGCCTTCGGGGAGATCAAGTTCAAGGTGAGAGGCAGGGAGCAGTGCTATGGACTAGTGGGTTCTGTCTCGTAGGACATACTCATCTGTTGTTAGCCAGTCTCTCCCTTTGTAAACAAAACAAACAAATGAGATCTGAAAAAAAAAGAAAAGTTATTTGTGACAGATTACGATGACGTATTGTGTCTATGTGTGTCAGATTGTATAAGGCAGCTATACTCAATGCGTGTTCCATTCTGGGGGTTCCACGAAAATTGGTACTGATCATAAATATTTGACAAGCTCGATGGCGCATGCGGTAGTGACCCTGCCCCATGCGCCAAGAGTTGTGGGTTCGATCCCCACCCAGGACAAACATTCGTGTGATGAATACTTGTGTTTGTTCTGTGTCTGGGTGTTAATATCCAATATTTAAGTATATATTTGTAATACCACCGTTGATTCTGATATCCGTAACACAAGTGCTTAAGCTACTTACCTCGAAGTCAGATCAATGTATGTGATGTAGTCGGATATTTATTTATTATTTATTTATTTGCTTCTGAACCATGTCATGAAGTCGGCTAGTAGGAATTTAAATCCAGCGGTATTGTACCAGCCCATGTCGCTGGAACCGGCACAGCTAAAACTGTGCTGGAGTCAGCTGGATGGCTGGGTTGAGCATTGCAACGCTCGAGGACCTTTCTCTAACGGCTCGCTGTTGCAGGTGATGCCAACAGAAAAGATGGCTCGCGAGGCGCTGCAGCAGCACGGCGTGGAGCACTACTGGGACCTGGCCTACAGCGGCGCCGTGCTCGCGCCGCCCGCAGACGCCTGATGACCCCCCCCAACCCCCCAACCCCCCACAATGTGAACCGTGCTGTCTAGCCCTAGGAATGTAATAAAGACCAGTCAAACAACTTGTGTTTTATTTGCTGATTGGGACAATGTCACGGTCGAGGTAAGAAGAGATGCTCCGGACATGTGGAAAGAATGGATGACGAAAGATTGACTAAACAGATATACAATGCGAAAGTGGAAGGATGTAGGAGCCGCGGAAGGCCCAGGTTCACCTACCACGACCAGATTGGTCGTGTATTAACAGAAGTCATAAAAACCGTAGAGCTTGTATGAAAAGGATCATGAATGTTGAAGAGGCGAGTGAGGTGTGTAAGGATCGTGCCATATGGCGTTCGGTTCTTTCTGCCTACCCCGCTGGGGAAGTGGCGTGAAGTTTAGTTAGTTAGTTAGTCACGGCCTCATGAGGCCTCCCCTATTCCTGTATTGTCTAGGATTGTAATAGAGACGGTTAAGCAACCTGTGTTTCGTTGGTTGATGGGGACTATGCCGCGGTCCCCCATATGAAAGTGATCTCACAATATCAGTGGACACCCTGATACCTAAGGTACTATTTCCTGAAGACCCGAACATGAATCGCTACATTGGATAGCAGATTTTTTTTTTTTTGTATTGGGAAGAAATGCTTTACTAAGAAATGGTGCATTTCTAAGTAAAGCATTTCTTCCCGATATTATATCCCGATAGAAATGCACCATTTCTTAGTAAAGCATTTTTTCGTTGGGGTGGGCGGTGTGTGGGACTCCCGGGGGCCCTGGAGTAGGGGGCCCCTGGTCCGACTAAGATGGTAGTGGCCGGGGTATACCCAATAAAACTCCGCGGTACCCCTCATGGCCTGAGTAAGTGTTTACGGGAATCTCGGAACAGGAAGGACCGGGGCCTGCGGTGCGCCACCGCCCCTCACTCCAATAATAATTTCCAAACTCTGTTCGTTTCAAACGAAAATTTATTAAAACAAAAAAATAATTATTCTCAGTCTACATATAAGCACATAGCGTATATACATTTTTATTATTTATTCGTAAAAAATTTACATTTAACTACAATGCAATAATTAAGTATTTAAATACATTTGTAATTAGGAAAAATGAGCTTCACGTCAATTCGATCGTTCTTCATTACTTCTGAAAATAAAATAAAAACGTATGTTTTATTGGGTTATTCGAGGAAACCAATCTCAAATTAATTAAAGACAGGCCACGCGGATGATTTTAACTTGACTTTTTAAAATGACGATCTCTATTTCCGCAAATAGTCATAGTAAAAAAATTGGTAATATTTTTAGATGGTCATTTCCGCAGACGGTCACTTTCGCAAAACTGGAATTCCCAACGTTAGATCAAAGAAACACATTTTTAATGACAGTCTGCGAAAGTGACTTATCTGCTAGAATGGTCATTTCTGAAAGTGACAATTTGCGTAAATGACAATATACAAAAATTACCATTTGCCAAAATGACAATTTTTATCGCAAATGGTACCACACGATTATTTCCGAAGAAGTCTTCTTTTAATCAAATTATTTCTTACTAGCAGCGCCCCGCGGTTTCACCCGCGTAGTTCCCGTTCCCGTGGGCATATAAGGATAAAATATAGCCTATGTTACTCCTTGATAAAGTAGCTTTCTATTAGTCAAATATTTTTTCAAATCGGGCCAATACTTTTTGAGTTTATTCATTACAAACAAACACACACAAAAATACAAATCTTTCCTCTTTATAATCTATACTTATAATAATAAATCTGTAGAGAGGTCAATTCTGTACATGAAATATATTTTCAAAATAACTATCAGGGGGTGATTAGTGATCGATACTGATGCCAAAAATGCAATCAGTAATTTTTTTGTCTGTCTGTCTGTCTGTATGTTCCTTATAGAAACAAAAACTACTCGACGGATTTTAACGAAACTTGGTACAATTATTATTCATACTCCTGGGCAGGTTATAGTATACTTTTCATCACGCTACAATCAATAGGAGCAGAGTAGTGAAGGGAAATGTTGGGAAAACGGGAGAAGTTACTCCATTTTATAAGCTTCCGTCGCGTGTGCAGCCTTAATGGTTAAAGTTACATAGAAATCATGTATGACGGAAATAGTCTTTATAATATTAACCATAAACGCGGGTGACACCGCTGGCACAGCTAGTAATAGTATAAAATTCAAAATCTCTTTATTTATAAAGGCTTTAAAAAAGCACTTATAAATAGTCAATTTAAACAGAAATAAGTATTACCACCGGTTCGTATAGATAAAATACTACGTGTGTTTGAGAGTGTACTCACGATCTCCTAGTCTTGGTGAACCGGATAGGAGGATGCCGGTCGCGAGGCACGTTGTGAACACGGACTAAGTGGTTCTTGACGGTGCCCACCGCCTTGTACCTGAGGGATGAGCAGAAGACTTGCAAAAGGGTTTGTCTGTCAATACTATATTTTTGTCCCATGTTGGTGTGGGACTTGGCCCATGTTGATCTGGGACAAAAAAAAGAAAGTGCCAACTGTAGCTCTTGCCTAGCATGTTGTAAAAGGCGACTAATGGTATATCGGGTTTTGGGTGTGTGATTGTGTGGGCGACGGGTTAGCCGCTTGTCACTGCTTTTTCACAATTTGCCATCTAACCCAGCCCGGCTTTGGTTTTTGGCTGAATGTGGTTGAAAGGGCATGCTGCCTCTTTGACTGTGCCTACCCCCTCGGGGATTATGGGCGTGATGTTATGTACAATATTTTTTGGTCCAAGGTCCAAGTTAGATAACTAAAAAGTTCTGTTAAGTCCGTCAGTTACATTATAAAAAAATATTGAACACGTATTTTTTTATTTATTTGTCAAACACGCGTGCGCGTGACGTCACACATTCGTAATTTTTTTACTAAATAGTGACGTCGCAAGCCCCCACTCCCAAACTTTAATGCTCTTTATCTTTGTGATTTTTTTTTTATAATAAAAGCGAAAAATATGTGTCTAGTATTTTTGTATAATCTAACTGACGGACTAAATAGAATTATAGTTTTCTAATGCAGTCATCATCCCTATTCAATTGTTTTTAGATCCAGGCGGCGGTGGAGGCTGGGCTATACAATACTATTCATAGATTCTTATAGTACCCAAATAGATCTTGGCACACAAGTTCCATGGGGGGAAACTGACCCGTTCCCTCTTGCGTCCGCCCAGGGGCACGACGATATATATGCCTTGCTTCTTATCTTATCTTGCTTGGCATGGTAGGATACTACAAGTTGGAGGTCAGAAGGGAAGTCGCTCTCGCTGTCTACTTGATGAAGGTATTGAGGGGTGTTATACACAACCCTCGGCTGTTGGAGACTATGAGTGTATTAGAGGAAGATCCCAGAGCCCCCAGACGTCACTCAATTTCTGATGGACAAAATATATACGAGTGAGTACTGGTGGGGTGTACTATGATCATATGACTAGTTGCTACCTTGGCCAGACGGCCAATTTTCAGGTAGCAAATAATCAAGGTACATAAAAACACTGCTCACCTCACTTAAATTCTGATAGCTGATTTTAACATATATTTTACACTATATCGTTAAAAATCAGTATTCATTACTCCCAGACACATGCGGTCGGCGGTTTTACCTTACAAAATTCAAAATTCAAAATTCAAAATATCTTTATTTATATAGGCTTCAAGAAAGCACTTATAAATAGTCAATATACAAAAAAGAGAACACATAATACTACCACCGGTTCGGAAGGTAGAATCTATCGAGAAGAAACCGGCAAGAAACTCGATAGTTACTCTTTTAAATGCCAATTATACAATTTTGTAAACTTAATTAATCCACACTTAAGACTAGATATCACTGCAGATGAACAATTCATTATGAAGTTAACCATAAATCTCCACAGACGCTTCAAAGCTCTGAGAAAAATTAATTTAGGTCACTTATTTTCTGATGCTTGATTTTTATATATGTTATTCAGACAACTATTCTAAAACGTTTTGCAAACGGACAGACCGATCCAAGGGGCCAAACATTCCCCAGACCCAATTTTAATGTCGCTGAGAGTATGAGCGCGGGCATTATCCGTGCGCATGAGTGCGAGTGAGACATACCATGGCGGGCGCCGCTCGTGCGAGCGCTGCGATTGCTCAATGCCATGGCGGAGCAGTCCGATCTATTTTATAGTTCGCCGAGTGAGGTCATAAAATTAGCTAGTAACATAGTATCAATAACTACACAATTGCTTTAGGTATAAATTAAAATATAAATAAATAAATATTCAACGACATCACATACATTGATCTGATTCCGAAGTAAGTAGCTTAAGCACTTGTGTTACGGATATCAGAAACAACAGTGGTATTACAAATATATACTTAAATATTGGATATTAACACCCAGATACAGAACAAACACAAGTATTCATCACACGAATGTTTGTCCTGAGTGGGGATCGAACCCACAACTCTTGGCGCATGGGGCAGGGTCATTACCGAATGCGCCATCGAGCTTGTCAATTGTAAGAATTGTGTATGTATGTTTTTTATAAATAAATAAATATTTACGTATGTATGAGTGATATATATACTCACTTCCCAGGGCACAGGTAGCAGTAGTAGGTGTATAGCATGAGGTGCACGCGCGCGGCGTGCGACGCCAGCTCCGACCGGCTGCGGAACCGCGCCGGGCAGCGCTCACACTGACACAAAATAAAAATAAAAATTATACATACATACATAACATCACGCCCATATCCCCGAAGGGGTAGGCAGAGTCAAAGTGGCAGCATGCCCCTTTAACCACATTCAGACAAAAATAAAACACGGCTGGGTTAGATGGAAAATTGTGACAAGTGACAAGTGGCTAAAAAGTATCGTAGTATGCTGTTAAGCCTTATTGATGTTGTATCATATTAAGTCTAAGAAGACAAAAACGGCTTAATAATAAGTCAGTTGACTATACAAACTAGTGACGTCACACGTTGACAAGCCCATACAAAATCTAGGAAGTGATTTCGTTTTGACAGCTCTCAAAATGTATCTCAATTGACTAGCCAGTCAACATCCCTATTGTTTTACACAATTAATCCACCAGTCTATCCAAACTACAAACAACCAAAATGGTAAGCCGGCTTCAATTAGGTATTTGTATGACGTCACACGATGATGTTACCGAAAATATTAACTATTTTCGTCAAATATATTGTTCTCTTTTTACGTGCAGTATTGTAGACTTGTTAAAAAGAGATAGATAGAGGTTTAAGAACACAATATCGATAGTAATCATATTTGTATAGCTAATTGTTCGTATAGAGCATTACGTCGTCTCCATCGGTTTCAGTACTCAGAGCTCTGTTTACAAGTTTAGTGACGTCAAACCGCCCCGTTGTGAAGTTAAAGTGAGACGTAAAGTGTCCCCGAGTAGTGTTGCCGAAATGTGTATAGTTTAACCAAATCATCTACACGGTCGATAGGACAATCGGTAGTATTGATAGTATCGATGTCTCTGTTAGTGCAATACTATTGGTAAATAGCAACATCGATTGTTCGATCGCTGCCAACCAACTATGGATATTGGTCTCTCGAGCGGCAACACTACCCTCAGGCGGCGTCACCTGCACGTCGTAGGCGCCGAAGTGCGTGCGCATGTGCTGCACGAGCGTGGCGCGCGCGCGGAACGTGTCGCCGCACGAGTCGCACTCGTACGGGCGCTCGCCCGTGTGGACGGCGCGGGAGTGGTTCTGCGGACGAGTCACATTGGTCATGCATGAGGCAAGAGTAACAATTTGAACTTGAAAATATATGATAGCAGAATCTACAATTGCTTTATATCATACAGACTGCTCACATACTCCTCGCTCACTCCTCGCTCACTCCTCGCTCACTTCTCGCACACTCCTCGCACACTCCTCGCTCACTCCTCGCACACTACTCACTCACTCCTCGCACACTCTTCATATACTCTTCGCTCACTCCTCGCACACTCCTCGCTCACTCCTCGCACACTACTCGCTCACTCCTCGCACACTCTTCATATACTCTTCGCTCACTCCTCGCACATTCCACGCATACTCCTCGTTAACTCATCGCTCACTCCTCGCTTACTCCTCGCACACTTCTTGCACACTTCTCGCACACTTCTCGCTCACTCCTCGCACACTCCTCGCTCACTTCTCGCACACTCCTCGCACGCTCCTCGCTCACTCCACGCACACTCCTCGCTCACTCCTCGTTTACTCATCGCTCACTCCTCGCTTACTCCTCGCTCACTCCTCGCACACTACTCGCTCACTCATCGCACACTCCTCGCTCACTCCTCGCTCCCTCCTTGCTCACTCCTCGCTCACTCCTCGCACACTCCTCGCACACTCCTCACCAGCAGCGCGGCTCGCTCGACGCACGTGTACTCGCAGCGCGCGCACGCAAGGCGGCGCGCGGCTCCGTGCACTCGCTGTGAGTGGTACCGCAGCGCTGAGCGGCTGGTGAAGCGCTTGCCGCAAGACTGCGCAAGAGTACAAAAATTAATACAATTTTGGTCCGGGGGGGATAATACAATATTATTGACATCGTTCTTATAGTACATAAACCTTGGCATGATGCTATGTATGTGTGTATCGATCTCACCTCGCAGACATGCTCCGGCTCGAAGTGCGTCCTAGCATGGCTGATGAAGAACCTGCGCTGGCGCAGCAGCACCCGGCATAGCGCGCAGCGCACCGCGCCTTCCTCCAGATCACCAGGCTCCTCCGCTAGAGACATGTACTTCTGGACTTCTTCCTGCAGGAAGAGTTTGTTGGGAGAAGCAGGACTAACTCATAATATGTATGTAGATCATTTCAGTACAAAATTAAAAAGTAGCCAATAAAAATAAAGTTACTTTCAAGCACAGACTAGTAAAAAAGAAGGACTCTACGCTACTAACTAGACGTTGAAGCTCCTCAGGAGCTCCAACTTGACACTCAACTTACGCCACACATTGACATATAAAGTGCTCCAAATGACAGATATCCAATATCTGGTATCCATAAGTATCTCACTCACACATTCATAAACGTGGCTTCAAGGTATAGTATGCCAGTGTGGAGTCCTTCTTTTTTTACTAGTACATGCATTCAAGGTTTGTTCTTTTCAAACTGATAATAAAATTATAAAATATTTAAAAAAATTGTGTTTATTGACTATTAATAAGTGCTTTTTTAAGTCTATACAAATAGAGAAAAATATTGAAAAGATTTTTGGATTTGACTTTGATTGGAATAACATGTTAATTAGTTATAAATGGGGTTAGGGGTCAAGAGCACTGTCCCTCTGATTCTGCCTATCCAAACAAACATAACATCTCGCCCATAATCCTTGAAGGGGTAAACAGAGTTAAAGAGGCAGCAGGCCACTTTAACCACATTAAGCCAAAAATTAAACTGGGCTATGTTAAATGGAAAATTGTAAAAAGGAGTGACAATTGGCTAACTCGTCGCCTACACAATCACATATCCAAAACCCCATTTACCGTTAATCATATTTTACAACATGCTAAGCAAGAAACACAGTTGGCACAAGTGCCAGATCAACACGAGACAATGGGCTGGGTTAGATGGAAAACTCAATTGACTTAAATAGAAAGTTGTGAACAAGTAGAGACAAGTAGTTGGCTTGTCACCAAATTTTACGACATGCACGGCAAGAAACACAGTTGGCACATTCTTTTTAAGTCCCAGACCAACATGGGACATTAAGCTTACCTTTGTCAACCTTTTTCTCTTGCATTTAACTGCTTTAACACTCTCATTAGAATTAATTTCAATCTCTTCCTTGTCTAAACTTAAATCTGATTTTTGAGCCTCCACTTCATTTTTATTATCCACAAAGTTAACTTTGTCTGTTTTATAAAAATTATTAATTAATATTTCTTGCTGTGCAGTTTTAATATCAACTCCTTCAATAGTTTTTTTATTCTCATTGATAATATTGTTTGCTTTTTTCATTTTTTTGGATTTAACAATTTCCTTGGTATCATTTATACATTCATCATTGTCTATGCTTTGTTTATTATTAATATTTCTCTTATTTTTCAATTTAGAATCTTCATCTGATATATTAATTTTTTTTTTATTTTTTTGTTTAATAATTGGTTCAGTTAATTTGTTAACATTGTTAAACCGTTTGTTGTCAGTGAAGATCTTCTCTTTTATTAATATTTCTTGTTTTAGTTTAACTTTCTTTCTGCCATTTGTTTGAGAAGGTTTTACAGTGTTTATTATATCTGGTTTTGAACCAGGTGTACAAATATTTTGTGTTTTAAGTTTTCTGTCAGTTTCTTGGCTCTGTGTACGAAGTTTGAGAGAATCTTTTACAATACTATTGCAAGGTTTGCATATCAATTGACTATAATCATCATTGTATTCAATCTGAAATAGAAATTGATTTTAGAAAATAAAAAACTATGTACATAGAGGCCAATAGGGAAAAGCACATCCATTGTCAATAATTCTAAGGCATTATTCATTAAGCCATTTTACTGGTCTCCATTAGAGGATCTTTTAATAGTGGCATGATTTTTAAAAAATATTTTAACAACTTTTAATTAAAAATTTATACAGTCAGTTAACATTATGATATTTTAAAAAAATACGCAAGTTTGCACCGTTTTCCTAATTAAACAATTAAACTGAACTAAAAAGGGATCAGCTCAGAGTATTAACACATTTATTTATGTTGTAAAAACATAAATTATTCTCACCAGAACTCCAGTAACTAAAAATAATTCTTTGGAACGTTTTTCCGATGTTTTGACATCATCAAATATTGCACAGAGCTGTTGGTTTAAACAACACGTTCGGCAATAAGCTTTTTCTGACATAATTTTAATTAATTTCGCCAATTTTTCTCAAATATTCACCAATATTTACAAATTTTCCAACTTTTCATGACAAACATGACAACATCTAAATGTTTGCTAAGCTTGTTCTTTGTTTAACGTGTTATTTCTTGTTAAATTATTTATTTTTCCAATTTTCATAATAATGGGACCTATATATACCTAGTTTTAAGTATCCACGTCAAAAAAATAACGTACTTATGTATGAGTGTCCATAAATAAAATTTTATTGACTGGATTTAATCTTCTCTTCAAAACATAAACATTTTTAAAACAAACTTTATAAACAGTTATTTTACGTCATCAAGACTCAGTGTTACTACTTAATACAAATTTAATTACCCCATAATATTTTACGTGATAAAAAATGATACGAGGGAAATTCAAGTCTATTATAGACTTGAATTTCCGTCGTATCAGCCTGTTATAGACTTGAATTTTCGTCGTATCATTTTTTATCCCATGAATTAATATAGGGTAATTATTAATAAAAGTATTACTTGCCGATTCAACTAAGCTTAAAAACTTTCATTAAATAATTTGTTACTGATGATAGAACAATCTTTAATTTAATTACAAGCGACACATAATATTCGTTTGTAATACGACAAGGCATAACAAAGAATTATTAACGCAAATAAACAAAATTTACAAGCTATTTACATAATATTTTACCATATTTGCTACATAATACAACTATTCTATTTGGGCGTGAGTGACGGGTCTTAGACCTTTTAAATTTTGTGGCATAATATGCAACATAGTAAGGTCGAAATGTGCTTATTGACTATTTATCATATTTTCGTTAAGTAACATTTGTCATTGTTTGTAGATGCCGCTTAGTTGTACATAGAAGAAGTATTTGCAATATGTGGTAATCGGCAAGAATTTGCATAGTACTAATTATTGCGTCATTACCATCATTTTGCTAGAGACGCTTAACCTTGCAACACCACTAGTGATGTACGATTAAAATATAAAAAAATGTATCCGGAGTTTTCAATTTTAATTGCATCTATTTAATCATAACTGATAAAATTTATTTTGAGTATAAGCATCAATTTTACTCATATTTAAATAACCAAACTAATTGGCGTTTATTAGCAGTGGCCTATGTTCATCATTGGACAAGTATAAGCGGATGGTGATGATAGTGATTATGTAACATTATTATAAGTTCATCCGGAAATACAACTTTAGACTTCCGGACCATGCTGTTGCATTATCGGAATTTACACTGCATCGATAGTATACACAACACTAGTCTCTTCAAATGTCATTGACTTCCTCACCTCATTGCATTGCGATTGGCCAGCCGCGTACATTTTCAATTTCCAGCAGATGAGTCCCGTTAATTGGCAAAAGCGGTTGTACTCATACAGCCTAAAACATTAAATACTTTCCCACAAAACTCTTTCCGCGAGTGAAAAAAAAGTATTAAAATCTAAAATGGTGATTGAGAAAATTTGCTGTTTAGGCGCGGGTTACGTCGGAGGGCCTACATGCAGTGTAATCGCATTAAAATGTCCGAATATTAAGGTTACTGTGTGTGACAAGAGCGCCGAGCGTATAGCCCAGTGGAATTCCGAGAAATTACCGATTTACGAGCCTGGATTGGACGATGTTGTCAAGAAATGTAGAGGTAAAAATCTTTTCTTCTCCACTGATATCGCTAGAGGGATTCAGGAAGCCGATTTGATATTTATATCTGTTAATACGCCTACCAAAACCTTTGGCAACGGTAAAGGAAGGGCTGCAGACTTAAAATACATTGAAGGTGCCGCCCGTATGATCGCAGATTTGGCTACAAGTAACAAAATAGTTGTTGAAAAGAGCACAGTCCCGGTTAAAGCTGCTGAAATTATCATGAAAATCCTTCGGGCGAACACTAAACCTGGTGTGGAGTACCAGATATTGTCTAACCCTGAGTTTTTAGCTGAAGGAACGGCTATCGTCGACTTGGTTGAGGCAGAGAGAGTGTTGATCGGTGGTGAAGATACTCAGGAAGGCCAGAAAGCTGTACAAGAGCTATGTTGGGTGTATGAGCACTGGATCCCTGCTAAGAACATTTTAACAACAAATACTTGGAGTTCTGAGCTTTCGAAGTTGGCGGCCAATGCATTTTTAGCACAGAGAATATCAAGTATTAACTCTTTGTCAGCTGTCTGCGAAGCGACCGGTGCAGATGTATCGGAAGTTGCTCGAGCCGTTGGTCGGGATTCTCGTATCGGTCCTAAGTTCCTTGAAGCGTCAATCGGTTTTGGAGGGAGCTGTTTCCAGAAGGACATCTTAAATCTGATATATTTGTGTGAATGTCTAAATCTACCCGAAGTCGCAGCTTATTGGCAACAAGTAATTGATTTGAATGATTATCAAAAGACTCGCTTCACAAGAAAAGTTATTGAGTCCCTCTTTAATACTGTCACTGATAAAAATATTGCAATATTAGGGTTTTCATTCAAGAAAAACACGGGAGACACTAGAGAAAGTCCAGCTATTTACGTATCAAAGACTATGCTGGACGAGGGAGCCAAATTGCACATTTACGATCCAAAAGTGGAAATAGAGCAGATATATTACGACTTAACTCATCCCTCCATTACGTCTGAACCGGAATTAGTTAAGAAAAACATTGAGATACACGATTCAGCATACTCAGCTGTCTCTGGAGCTCACGCTATAGTATTGTGTACGGAGTGGGACGAGTTTAAGCAGTTGGATTTCAAGAGGATCTATGATTCGATGATGAAGCCCGCGTATATCTTTGATGGCAGGAAGATCCTTGATCATGAAGCGTTGCAGAACATCGGATTCCATGTGCAAACTATTGGAAAGCGGCTGGCTAGGACGGGGAGCATCCGGGCGCAAGGAAGTCAAACATTGCCTTAGTGAAGAATTAAGTAAGTAATCCACTTTTATTACTTCCTTTTGGGATGTCGTTTTTATTTGATTTATTATTTTGGTATAATTAATGACCATTAATGTAAACAACATCATAATTACTTGCCATACTGGACATGTGTAGCTGAAGACAGAGTTCAGTGGAGAGAGTTGGAGGAGGCCTATGCCAAGAGGCACACCGAGCTGCGGGATATTCTATAACACAAAAATCTCATTATCTTCTTAGCGTTATGTCCCGTGCTTAGACGGGGTCTGCTTAGACCATGATCCAGGATTTGGCGAGTCTGGTAATTACATTGAAGCGACTGCCGATCTGACCTTCGTAATCCTTGGGGAACCAGACAATTTTTGGATCATGGTTCAAAAAAAAAAACAGGAAAATCTATATGCCCATATTACCCAGTCGGAAATTTACTGTCTTTATTATAATGAAGAATAAAAGATATTGCCAAATATTATTTGGGTCCCATGTTGGTCTGCAACCAGTGGCGGATTTACGGTCTTGGCCGCCCTAGGCCCCAGGCCATATAGTAAATACCAGCCGCCTCTTCCCAGTACTAAAGCATCATCAGTTAATTTTTTATCACGATTGACCGCCTTTGATATCTGGCCGCCCTAGGCCCGGGCCTACTGGGCCTTAGGGTAAATCCGCCACTGTCTGCAAAATGCGACTAATAGTGTATTGGGAGGTTTGGGTTTGCGACAGGGTCGGTGAAAAGTTGCCCACTTGTCACTACTTTTCACAATTTTCCAGCTCGATTTTATTTTGGGATTAACTTTCTTGAAGGATCTTACTGCTGCTTGGGGGCAGGTTGTAAGATGTTGTCTGTTTCTGGGCGGAGGAGTAGAGACGTGCTGGGTGTCCTAGCACGTCTCTCCTGGTGGGTCCATTGGGTCAGGGTAGGGGGGCTCTGACTCGTGCTTAACGGACCTACCCGACTGGGGAGACGACTGTATGCATCCGGTCGTCTCCGCCCTGCGCGGGCGCTCGATAGCGGGCTGACGCTGAGGCCTAGCGCAGGATTCCTTAGGGGCACCCGCGAAGCCTCAGCCGGCGTGGAGGATGCATCCCGGAGTTTTAGTGGGTATACGCCGGCCGATACTATCTTGGCCGGAGAGGGGGTCTCCTGATGCAGAGGTCCCAGGGAGTCCCACATAACCATCTCGTCCCCCCGAGGCGAGGTGGTAGGCGTAACGCATTTCCCCGGGTGAAAGAAAAAAAAAAAAAGATAAACGTGTAGATCTAAATGCTGACTACCAGCTAAAACAAAGAATAGGAAGAATCAATATCTAATGTTTAATAAACGTACGCGCATAACGGAAGTTTGTGATACGAACCGGAAGTACGGCTGTCTACTTGACGTCTCGAAAACTGATAACATACTTGCCATTGCGCGTGCTATCCCCGAAGGGGTAGGCAAAGTACAAAGTGTAATGTGCTTCTCAATTTTACTAAATTATACTTTTCTTAATTATACTAATATCGATTGTCCGATAGCCTATCGATAGTCAAAGACAACCGATACTATCGAATGTCCTATCGATCGTATAGATGATTTGGCCGTTAAACTATCGAGTTTTCGGCACCCCTAGCTAAAAGTAAAATTGAGAGGTTTAAGAGCAGGGGTTCCCAACCTTTTAGTGACTAACGACCACTTTGATTTCATGGGTGTTAATATCTGATATTTAAGTATGTATTTGTAATACCACTGTTGTTTCTGATATCTGTAACACAAGTGCTTAAGCTACTTACCTCAGAGTCAGATCAATGTATGTGATGTAGTCGGATATTTATTTATATTTATTATTTTTGACAGGGACCACTGTCGAAAATTAATTGTGTTTATTGTAAAACAACTGTATTTTAATTACATCTTATAAAATTATAGGTCTTCCGCGGACCAAATGTCGGGAACCACAGGTTTAGAGGGAAAATTGTGAAGCGGTAACAGGTGGCTAGCTCGTCGCCTACACAATCACACACCCAACACCCGATATACCATTAGTCGCCTTTTACGACATGCTAGACAAGGCATGCTATGAACACAGTTGGCACATTCTTCCTGAGTATTACAAGTAATTTGTCTCATACTACTTTAATACTGCATCTTCCTAGCGTTATGTCCCGTACTTAGTCATGATAGTTGTATGATTCAGGGTGTTACGAGTCTGGTAAACATTGAAGCGATTGCCCATCTGACCTTCGTAACCTGTACCGGGTGTAGTCGCAGACAACAATAGCTCATAACAATATTCAATTCAATTCATTTATTTTAGCGATTGGCCATATCAAATTACAGAGTTTAAATGATAATAATAATTTCACAATTCATAGATTAATATTTAAAATTAAAATCATTATGCGCAATATCTACACTAATGCCGTCGGCCCGCCGGCCTTTGTCGGCGGGCCGACGGCATAGTGTAAAAGCTGGAGGCTTCACTGAATCGATATTTTGACCTTTGACCTTCGGATATCTGAAGACGCGGATACCCTACGATAGGTAGATTTTGAGACGAGTTTTAGGGTACCAAAATAAAGGTTTATACAAGCCTACAGCCGACTATCTCCCATTCCGAGATTCTTGCCTTAATTTGACTACTGTTCGTAGGCCGGACACCGTTTATTTTGGCCGGACATGCAATGGAATAGCCTAACTATGTCCGGTTTTATCCGGACGCCTGGCAACGTTACGCGCGAGCGGTCAGCGTGACTCCGAATCTAGGCATATTTGTCCTAACTACAGCTTCAGAGTCAGTCAGCATTCGGAGTTATGCAAGGCAGCGTACTGTGTCCCGCGCATGCGTTACGAAACAGTGCGCAGTGTCACGCCACACATCCGTTTGTATATTCGCTGATTACATTATTATTTATTGCAGTGGGTATTTTGTTGTTTATAAAGTCGGGTTTGTTGAATCTGCATATCTACTGCACATTGGTAATTTTGCGATGTCGCTTTACGACTGGCTCGATGGCGCATTCGGTAGTGACCCTGCCCCATTCGCTAAGAGTTGTAAGTTCGATGCCCAGCCAGGACAAACATTCTTATGATGAATACTTGTGTTTGTTCTGTGTCTGTGTGTTAATATCCAATATTTAAGTATATATTTGTAATACCACTGTTGTTTCTGATATCCGATTAGAGCGGTGGTAGCTCAATGGTAAGGACACGCGCCTCTTAACCGAGGAGTGCGGGTTCAAACCCGGCACGTACCTCTGGATTTTTCAAATCTATGTACGTATTTATACCACTAGCTCGACGGTCGAACGACGGAACATCGTGATGAAACCTGCAAATTCAAACAACTTTGGATTTGTAACCATGATCCAAAAATTGTCTGGTTTCCCTATCTTATGGTTACGAAAGTCAGATCGGTAGTCGCTCAATGTAATTACCAGACTCGCTAAATCCTAGATTATGGTCTAAGCGGACGTCTAAACACGGGACATAACGCTAGGAAGATGAGATGTTGTTTCTGATATCCGTAACACAAGTGCTTAAGCTACTTACCTCGGAGTCAGATCGATGTGTGTGATGTAGTTTGATATTTATCACTAGCTGTGCCAGCGGTGTCACCCGCGTTTATGGTTAATATTATAAAGACTATTTCCGTCATACATGATTTCTATGTAACTTTAACCATTAAGGCTGCACACGCGACGGAAGCTTATAAAATGGAGTAACTTCTCCCGTTTTCCCAACATTTCCCTTCAATAGGTACTCTGCTTGTAGCGTGATGAAAAGTATACTATAACCTGCCCAGGAGTATGAAGAATAATTGTACCACGTTTTGTTAAAATCCGTCGAGTAGTTTTTGTTTCTATAAGGAACATACAGACAGACAGACAGACAAACATTTTACTGATTGCATTTTTGGCATCAGTATCGATCACTCATCACCCCCTGATAGTTATTTTGAAAATATATTTCATGTACAGAATTGACCTCTCTACAGATTTATTATAAGTATAGATTATTTACTTTACGGTGAATTCTATCTAGCTCACTTCTATGTTAATCGTACTACAGTTTGCTTCCCGCTACGCTTGCGCAGTATTTGGTATATTACAGACAGGCTGCGCCTGCGTTCTGCAAAATCTATATTGTTGAAATTGAAAATTAACCAAAAAAATTGATAAAAACGGACTTTTGACATGTCAAATTTTATCGCAATTTAGTCGTTTAGGTAGTTTCCATCCAACCCAGCCCACTGTCCCGTGTTGGTCTGGGACTTAAAAAGAATATGCCAACTGTGGGTCTTGCCTAGCATGTCGTAAAAGGCGACTACTGGTATATCGGGTTTTGGGTGTGTGATTGTGTAGGCGACAGGTTAGCCGCTTGTCACTGCTTTTTCACAATTTTCCATCTAACCCAGCCCGGCTTTATTATTGGCTGAATTTAGTCGAAGGGGCATACTGCGTCTTTGACTCTTACTACCCCTTTCGGGGATTATGGGCGTGATGTTATGTATGTAGTAGTTTAGGCGTGAAGATGGAACAGACAGAGATTTATTTAAAATCCATGTCTCCAAATGACCGTTGTCTGTTGTCTGGCCTACGGTGCGTGTACAGCAATCTAGATCATCATCCTCATCATCCTTACACCATGATCCAAGACTTAATGAGTCTGGTAATTTTATTGGGAGGGGATGTCACATTTTAAGTCCCACACTAACACGGCACATTATTCATCATCTTCCTAGCGTTATGTCCCGTGCTTAGACGGGGTCCGCTTAGCCCATGATCCAGGATGTAGCGAGTCTGGTAATTACATTGAAGCGACTGCCGATCAGACCTTCGTAACCCTAACATAGGGGAAACAGTCAATTTTTGGATGATGGCTACAAATCCAAAGTTATTTGAATTTGCAGGTTTCATGACGATGTTTTTCTTCACCGTCGAGCTAGTGGTATAAAAACGTACATAGATTTAAAAAAATCCTGAGGTACGTGCCCGGGTTTGAACACGCACTCCTCGGTTAGGAGGCACGTGTCCTTACCATTGAGCTACCACCGCTCATAATAATTATTAGCTAACACGGCACATTATTATTATTTACAATGTATAGTATGTGTTCAATACATATGTTGCAATGTTCGCGAGTGTGTTATTGATTAATATAATTAATTGGCGATTAATCGCAATCTTCATCAATATACTCGCGATATAGATATTAGAAATCAACATTTGCGTCTTGCCTATACTTTATATACTAATTACTAATATAATATTATAAAGAGGTAAGATTGAATTGTTTGTTTGTTTGAATTTAATTTGGCTGGCTCGATGGCGCATTCGGTAGTGACCCTGTCCCATGCGCCAATAGTTGTGGGTTCGATCCCCACCCAGAACAAACATTCGTATGATGAATACTTGTGTTTGTTCTGTGTCTGGGTGTTTATATCTAATATTTAAGTATATATTTGTAATACCACTGTTGTTTCTGATATCCGTAACACAAGTGCTTAAGCTACTTAC
Source organism: Glyphodes perspectalis (assembly GCA_951394215.1). Taxonomy (NCBI): domain Eukaryota; kingdom Metazoa; phylum Arthropoda; class Insecta; order Lepidoptera; family Crambidae; genus Glyphodes; species Glyphodes perspectalis. The sequence continues at coordinate 6,918,515 of OX596229.1, forward strand.
CTCGGAGTCAGATCAATGTATGTGATGTAGTCGGATATTTATTTATTTCATCATCTTCCTAGCGTTATGTCCCGTGCTTAGACGGGGTCCGCTTAGACCATGATCCAGGATTTAGCGAGTCTGGTAATAAAATTGAAGCGACTGCCGATCTGACCTTCGTAACCCTAAGATAAGGGAACCAGACATAGGACTTAGGACATAACGCTAGGAAGATGATGATCTATAGTATCGACATTATTGATATCGATAGCCCTATTAATATTGTCATGGTTTTTCTAAGTCGATAGTCAAACTATCGATAGTTTTGCAACACTAGTACCACCGATCATTTGACATACTTTTATGAGCTGTCAAATCGCAATGCTTCAGCAGATTTTGTACAGAAATACTGAGGTGTGACGTAACGGCTCGGCATACACAATTGTAGCTCAACTGTATTAAATGTTAAACAACGAAAAACTAAAAATGTAAGTCATTGTAATTGATGATTTCTAGTAATTAGCCTAAAACCTAAGACTGTTAACAGGATGTGCTTGCTAAAGTGCTATTTTTAAACACTAAGTATTTGGGCTGACGTCACTCGTCTGCTAACTGTATATGCCAGTGGTTCTCTAAGTGTGCACCGCGTAAGAAGAGGGCCATCTATGGAGTAGTAAGCAGTTTTTTTGATAAAAAGAAGTTAGTTGGGTCCTCCTTCCTGCTTCTTCAATCAGTCATACCTATTTTTATTAAAAATACATACATACATACATAACATCACGCCCATAATCCCCGAAGGGGTAGGCAGAGTCATAGGCAGCAGGCCTCTTTAACCACATTCAGCCAAAAACAAAACTGGGCTGGGTTAGATGGAAAATTGTGAAAAAGTAGTGACAAGTGGCCAGCTTGTCGCCTACACAATCAAATATTCAAAACCCCATATACCATTAGTCGCCTTTTACGACTTTCTAGACAAGGGACACAGTTGGCACATTATTATTGAGTCCCAGACCAACATGGGACATGTAACGTATATCACACCATTGTCATCATCATCATCTTTGAACACATTTACATTTACATTGACATTATCATCATCTTTGAACACATTTACATTGATCTGACTCCGAGGTAACTGGCTTAAGCACTTGTGTTACGGATATCGGAATCAACAGTGGTATTGCAAATACATACTTAAATATTAGATATAAACAGCCAGACACAGAACAAACACAAGTATTCATCAGACGAATGTTTGTTTTGGGTGGGGGTCGGACCCACAACTCTTGGCGTATAGGGCAGGGTCACTCCCGAATGCGCCATCGAGCCAGTCAAATTAACATTAAGTACATTGTAACGTATAATTGGTAAAATGTTCGCTGATAAAGTTTGGGAAGCGCTGAGCGGTCTACGCTGCGTGTTTTTACACCCGTTCGATTTAGGGTAAACAGTGGAAACAGAGTCTGCGCCGCAACACACTTATATATGTATACAGGGTCATTTGTAAAACATCAACAACCTCGCAGCAGTAGATTACTGACATTATAAACAACTAGTGATGCCGATCGATAGTCTATCGATAGTTGACGTCATATCAATAGTATCGATAGTCCTATCGATATTCTAACTGATTTTCGAGGTCAACTATCGATAGTGAAACTATCGATAGTTCGGCATCACTATAAACAACAACGTTTGTTCTACGACTTTTACTAAATCGACAAAAGATAACGGCTTTCCGTACTGGCCCGTTGGTCGTGGTCAGAGACCCTGGCCACGAAACAAAGGGCTGCGGGTTCGAATCCCGCTAGGGGAAAATGTTTCGTGTGATTAACATGGACATTTGTACCTGAGTCATGGATGTTAATAAACGTATTTAAGTAGGTCTATCCGTTCACCTAGTATCCATAGCACAAGCATAGGCTTAGTTTGGGACTAGGGAATTGGTGTGTTAGTCTGGAGATTTTTTTATTATTATTTATCCTAAATGACCTAACAGCTGATGTAGATTTGTATGATAATTCGATTCGTCTAGGGGTAGCAATATAATATTTTTTTGGTCCGGGGGAGGGTATGTACAAAATAGTAGATTACCTAAATGATAAAGATGTTTGGACATGAAATCTCTTTTTATGTATAATGTTTATGTAAAAATTCAGTCGAATTGAGAACCTCCTTCTTTTTTTTCGAAGTCGGTTAAAAATCACCTGACGTGCAAAAACAATTTGTTATGAATCCATTTGCAGAAATAATTAATTTCATTGTGTTTCTTTACTGCTCTTGGAATCGTCTCCTTTGGCTATTAAAGGCGTGATAAATATGTATGTACTTATGTAAAGCGAGAGAAACTGCGGGTAAAGCTAGTTCATATCATTTTCCTTTTTTACAGCAAAACTATAGGTCTATACTAATATTGCAAAGAGGAATGATTCTACTGTTTGTTTGTATGTATCGAATAGGCTCCGAAACTACTGGACCGATTTGAATAATTCTTTCACCAATGGAAAGCTACTTTATCAGCGAGTAACATAGGCTATATTTTATCCCGGTATTCCCACGGGAACGGGAGCTACGCGAGTGAATCCACGGGGCGCTATGAAAAGCACTTTTCACGCGAATCGTGTTCACAATGGGTATTTGAAATGTTTAATTAATGAGACTTGCTAACTCATTAATTTTAATGAGATTGATTGCATGCGGTGTTACATAGTACAAGTCGCTTTCTTTAGTATTTTAGGTAGTCGAAGTCATATTGGTTTTGTCTGTAATGTTCTATAATATGATTTTAAACTTTCGGTCCCATGTTGGTCTGGGACTTGGCCCTGTTCTGATTAGGGACAAAAAAAAAAGAATATGCCAACTGTGGCTCTTGCCTAGCATGTCGTAAAATGCGACTAATGGTATATCGGGTTTTGCGTGTGTGATTGTGTAGGCGACAGGTTAGCCGCTTGTCACTGCTTTTTCACAATTTTCCATCTAACCCAGCCCGGCTTTATTTTTGGCTGAATGTGGTTGAAGGGGCTTGCTGCCCCTTTTACTCTGCCTACTCCTCCGGGGATTGCGGTACGCCCGCAATCCAGCATTGTGCGCAATCCCGTCTAATTAGTTTTTTATACAACTTTATTATATAGGTATATAAGTACTGACTAACTTCTGCCCGCTGCTTCGCTCGCAGTACATCGATAAAACATAGCCCGTTTTTATTTGACTGGCCCGTTGGTCGAGTGGTCAGAGACCCTGGCCACGAAACCAAGGGTCGCGGTTTCGAATCCCGTTATGGGCAAATGTTTCGTGTGATGAACATGGCCATTTGTACTCGAGTCATGGATGTTTATAAACGTATTTAAGTATGTCTATCCGTTCGCCTAGTATCCATAGCACAAGCATAAGCTTAGTTTGGAACTAGGGAATTGGTGTGTCAGTCTGGAGAATTTATTTATTTATTTATAGCTTATATGTTATTCGGGTGTATGGGCTATTTTAACCGACTTCAAAAAAAAGGAGGTTCTTAATTCGACTGATTTTTTTTTTTTTTTGTATGTAAGTTATTATTGTAAAGTTTCATTAAAATCCATTCAGTAGTTTTTTTTTGCGTGAAAGAGTAACAAACATCTGTACATCCTCACAAAATTTCGCGTTTATAATATTAGTAGGATTCCTTAAGGGCTGATTTTATGGTCAGATAAGATTTAACTGACTGATAAAGTGTTAAGTCAGTAAGAAACAGGCAATGACATTTTACAATCATGCGGATTGTCAAATCAGCCCTAAACGAAAATATTTTAAACTAAAAACACGGACTAGTAAAAAAAGAAGGACTCCGCGCCACTAACTAGACATTGAAGCTCCTCAGGTGCTCCACTTTGACACGCAACTTATATCACACATTTACATAATAAGCCTAAATATCTGGTATTCATAATTATCTCACTCACACATGCATAAACGTGGCTTCACCCTGTAGTATGACAGCGTGGAATCCTTCTTTTTTTACAAGTCCGCTCAGACCAATAAAAAAAGAAAGACAGAACCATCCCATACTACGCGTTGAAGCAACCAATAGGAAGCCGATAGGGCCATAGAAAGCCGACCGCCCGCCATTTCGCCTTCAGTAAGTGACAGCGCACGTCGTTAACTTGGTGTTAAGAAAAAATTAAAATATGCCGTCCTGTGTTGTTAAATGGTGAAGGCGAAATGGCGGGCGGTCGGCTTACTATGGCCCTATCGGCTTCCTATTGGTTGCCTCACCGCGTAGTATGGGATGGTTCTGTCTTTCTTTTTTTATTGGTCTGAGCAAGTCCGTGACTAAAAATAACCTTGTAGATGTGCGGACGGAGTCGCATGCAGCCACTAGTTTCGCTGTACATTTCGCTATCCAAATGTGTACTCGTTGCGATCTGAACACGTGTTTTAATTTGTAAAACCATTTTTTGTACGCTAGCGTTATCAGTGTCTCCGATAATGAAACACTGAAATGAGTGTTGATAACATTTTATGCGTGTAATTAAAATTGTATATATACAGTATATATTATCCTTAACCGACTGGAGTTATATATCTAACACTATAAATAAATAAATATCAGACTACATCACATACATTGATCTGACTCCGAGGTAAGTAGCTTAAGTAAGCACTTGTGTTACGGATGTCAGAATCAACAGTGGTATTACAAATACATACTTAAATATAAGATATAAACACCCAGACACAGAACAAACACAAGTATTCATCATACTCTTGACGCGTGGGACAAGGTCACTACCGAATGTGCCATTGATCCAGTCCAGTCCAAGTATGTATGTATGTATGTATGTTAAATAACCGGTTTTTTTTAGTTTTGGTTTTGAAACTAATCGCTTTATGTGTAAGTAGAATAATTTATTAAAAGGTAACACCGCGGTAGCTAGCCAGTAAAGTCATAAAGTTAAGTACAAAGTGGAAGTATGGAAATAAAAAATGTAACTGTCATAAAATTCACATTAAGTTCCAATAAAGCAATGTTTACTATAGTTTCATAGCAGTTTGATAAGGCAATGTGCAATAAATAATAATAATATACTGCTCGGTTAATCTCGACGAGATTAGCCAACGCAGGAGATATTATAGAAACATAGATGAATTTCATAAAAAATCGGATATTCATAGTCTTAATACACGAAATAAACACTTGCCGTCCCAAAACTCAGACTTGGTAAGATAAGTAGCTCATTTGTGGGCCTAAGCATATAAATATTTAATAAATTGCCACAGAATGTAATTGAATTACCTATAAATAAGTTTAAGATTTTTATTAAATCACGTTTAATGATAAAGGGTTACTACAAAGTAGAACATTATTTAAATGACAAAAATATTTGGACAAGATAGTCTGCTCGCACGCACAGTGAAATTTATATTTTTAATTTATAATGTCACTTAATTAGATATACTTATATAAGTACATATAAACGTATTTCAAAAGGGCATCTGTTGAGTTTCTTGCGGCACCACTTCTCAGCAGGCCATTCATGTCGAGGTGCTGGTAGGGCAAAAAAAATGTTTGACGTGCAAAAGAATTTGTTATGAATCCACTTGCAGAATAAATTATTTCATTTCATTTCACACGTGTGTGCGCAAACACAGGTAATCTCTATTCCTTCAATCTCATAGTCCGGTGACAACTGACATGACCGGAGAGAGGTCAGGCGCAGGACCAACGGCTTAACGTGCATTCCGATTTAGGTGATTAAACAGGGATCGGAACTCGTATAGTTTCGTTTCGACCAATGAACTATCGTCACTATCGATAGTATTGCTCTTCAATACCGAATAGACTATGGGTAGTACAAAAACTATCGATTCTATAGATAGCTCATCGATTGTCTTCAACTATCGATATACTATCGATATTGGCCATCGAGCGGCAACACTAGTTAGGAGGATATTATTATGGTAACCAACGCTGAGGTTGGTGACCTCGCCACTCCGTCTCCGTGAATTGTGTCAAGGCAATGTTTTGGCAAGCGCTGATAATTGGCACCACAGAGGTGGCAATAAATATTGTCGTGGTAATTGAAGATGACTTACCTCCTACAAGCTTTTATTTGTTTTGTTTATTTGCAATGTTTCGAAATGGCTGGTCTTTTTAAACATTTTCTGATGACAGGCCCGTTGGTCGAGTGGTCAGACCCTGGCCACAAAATCAAGGGTCGCAGGTTCCAATCCCGCTAGGGAAAAATATTTCGTGTGATGAACATGGCCATTTGTACTCGAGTCATGGATGTTTATAAACGTATTTAAGTATGTCTATCCGTTCACCTAGTATCCATAGTACAAGCTAAGCTTAGTTTGGTACTAGGGAATTGGTGTGTCAGTCTGGAGTCTGGATATTGGAGTTGAGTGATATTAAGCTTTAAATTGGCATTAAGACGTACTTACAAAAATTGTCATGTTGTGTCAATTTCTATAACAATAGGTATGTTGACTGGCAAGTCAATTAAGATCATTTTTAAATCACTTCATTTTGTATGGGCTTGTATGTTTATGACGTCACTAGTTCGTATAGTCAACTGACTAAACATTAAGCACATTTTGTAAAATTTTAAATCGATTTTAAAATATAATTGAAAATCAATAAGGTTTTACGCCATACTGCGATACTTTCTTTTACCATGTCTGGTCAGTCACATACTTTTTAGATTTCGTATAGACTTGACACAGACAGATGTCGCTACAGGCATCATTTAGACCGATTGAGAGATAAAACCGAATAAAACGTTATTATTTCACTTTAAAAAAAATTTTGTTTCATAAAATAAGTGATTTGCGTCATTTCTTAGATAATTTATTAAATTCACGTAAAAAACATGAATATAAAATATTTTCTTCAAAATAAACCAAAATATAATTTGTTTTAAAACCATGTATTTTACACAGATGGCGTATTATTACTAAGAAATAACTAACCTGTGCTTGTAGCGCCATCTTGTATTATTCCTGACAAACAGACTAATCTTTGCTGTAGTTCCAATTACTCACCACTGTCGCTGTTCTTGCGCGAGTTATAGCAGTGACTTTTCAAGTATGGGCAGTGACAAACACAAATTAATAAATTGCCTTGCTATCTCGCGTGCCGTATAAACTTTCATATATATTTAGTTACTGACACCAGCAGTGCTCACGGTTTCACCCGCGTAGTTCCCGTTCCCGTGGGAATACGGGGATAAAATATAGCCTATGTTACTCGCTGATAAAGTAGCTTTCCATTGGTGAAAGTATTATTAAAATCGGTTCAGTAGTTTCGGAGCCTATTTAATGCAAACATACAAACAATAAAATATTTCCTCTTTACAATATTAGTGTATTATGCTGCTATTTAAGAATTACGCATAGAAACTTTTTTGTTGATTTATTCATTACCTATTTTTTTTTCCGTGCCACTTTTTTTAATTTTTTTTCTTTCATAAGAACCTTGACCTGATAATAACAAACACAACTAAAAAAGAATTAGCGAAATCGGTTCAGCTGTTCTCGAGATTTGCGCTTAGCAACACATTCAGCGATTCATTTTTATATTATAGAAGACTAGCTTCTGCCCGCGGCTTCGCTCGCCTGGTAAATCGAAACATAGCCTATATGTTATTCGAGTGTATGAGCTATATTATTGTAAAGTTTCATTAAAATTCATTCAGTAGTTTTAGCGTGAAAGAGTAACAAACATCCATCCATACATACAAACTTTCGCATTTATGATATTAGTAGGATTACTTTAAAATGACTTCGACTGGCTCGGTGGCGCATTCGGTAGTGACCCTGTCCCATGCGCCAAGAGTTGTGGGTTCGATCCTGTGTGTGTGTGTTTGTTCTGTGTCTGGGTGTTAATATCCAATATTTAAGTATGTATTTGTAATACCACTGTTGATTCTGATATCCGTAACACAAGTGCTTAAGCTACTTACCTCGGAGTCAGATCAATGTATGTGATGTAGTCGGATATTTATTTATTTATTTATTATTTATATAAGACGAATACATGACGAGATAAATGGCGAATTACAGCTAGTGAATCCAAATCCGTGCACGTAACTTTTACCCTCCGTCAAAAGGATTGTGCTCCAGTTACATTAAATGGTACTCAACTTCCCCACCAAAGCACTGTCAAATACCTTGGCATGCATTTGGACCGTAGACTCACTTGGAAAAAACATCTCCAGGCAAAAAGAGATGAGATTAACATAAAGTACAAAAATCTCCACTGGCTAATGGCAAGAAATTCAAAACTGGCAATTGATAATAAGATCCTCATATACAACACCATGCTGAAGCCAATTTGGACCTATGGAATCGAGCTGTGGGGCTCAGCATGTAACTCCAATATTATGATGATTCAGAGGGCGCAAAATCACATCCTTAAACAAATTTCGAATGCGCCATGGTTTATCAAAACAAAAGAAATCCATGAGACTCTTAACCTGCCTATGATTAAGGACGTGATTACCAGCCACACTGGCAGGTACAAGTCACGCTTGCAGGGACACCCTAACCGGCTTGCAGGACAGCTGACAATTCCGGAAACTATTCGCCGACTGAAGAAGCGGCGAGATATCTTTGACCAATAATAGTCACTTTGAAGTCTGACTATAAAAATGAAGAGGTGACTCTGCTGGGAGTAACACCTTAAAAACCTTTATGACTTCACCGCATCTGCTTATAGTCAACATGACTGATCGCATGATACAGAAGGGAACGAAAAAAAAAAAAAAAAATTATATAAGACGATGCTGTACTGATACGAATTGTGTATGCGCCGAACTGTGAGGTCACTCTTCGTGAGCGGCCGGAGGTCGCGCGGTCGTGAGGACCTTCCTACTGTTTTCCTCTTCCCTCTTACGAGCAGCTAATGATGAGTATTACCAAGGTTACCAAGGTCTGAGTGGACGATTATATCTTGGGGAAGGTGCTTACTTCATCATCATCTTCCTAGCGTTGTCCCGTGCTTAGACACTAGGATTTAGCGAGTCTGGTAATGAAGGTTTTCAAAAATAAAAAAACCGCCAGATGGCACGAGGGAGTCTCGTGGTCTTATCACTGTCACTATTGGCTCCTTGTTGACAGCATGTCAGTTTGGTCTGACAACTAACCAATGAGGGGGGTGACATGACCGCAAGTCACAGTTACGCCATCTTTTGGATGTTTTAATTCAAAAAACCCTCATTACATTGAAGCGACTGCCGATCTGATCTTCGTAACCCTAAGATAGGGGAATCAGACAATTTTTGGATCATGGTTACAAATCCAAAGTTGTTCGAATTTGCTGGGTTCATCACGATGTTTTCTCTCACCGTCAAGTTCGGGGTTAGGAAAGGTAGTTAATCTCCTTCAAAGACGGAAGAGTTTAATTGTGATATTGTTTAGATAATTATATTATATTATATTATAGTGCAAAAGTTCAATATCTTATTAATATAAGGTCTAACTTTGACTCAAATAACATTGTTCCCTACTAGCAGCACCCTAACTGCCTCGTTGGTCTAGTGGTAGAATGCGCCGCTTAAGGACCAAGAGGTCCCGGGTTCAAATCCGGGGTCGGGCCAAAAATTTATGGCTGGGTATTTCAATATTGAAATTACTCAGTAACAGCCCGGAGTCAGGAAGTTGGCGGTTTAATCACCCCCGTGCCTCGGAAAGCACTTTAAGCCGTTGGTCCTGCGCCTGACCTCTCTCCGGTCATGTCGAATTGCCGTCTCACCGGACTATGAGAGTGAAGGAATAGAAAGTGCACCTGTGTTTGCGCACACACTTGTGCACTATAATATCTCCTGCGCAGTTGGCAAATCCTGTTAAGATTGGCCGCCGTGACCGATATCGGTTAGGAGGACATTATTCATTATTACTACCAGCGCCCCGCGGCTTCACCCGCGTACTTTCTGTTCCCGTGTTAATACAGAGATAAAATGTAGCCTATGTTACTCGCTGATAAAGTAGCTTTCCATTGGTGACATAATTTTTTAAAAGCGGTCTAGTGTCGGGGCATATTCAATGCAAACAAACAATTCAATCACAGTTTATAGCAGGATTTCTTAAACTTATGGCTCCACGTACCCCTTTTAAGGTCTCCAGAGGACGGAAAACACCTAGAATGCCCCCCCCCCATTATAGGTTCAGATCAGACAAGCGTGTCGCACGGGTCAGTCGCTCATGCTTCATTACGTAAATCTTCTCGCGAACCCCCTATGATCGAATGGCGAACCCCTAGGGGTCCGCGTACCCCCCTTTAAGAAACGCTGTGTTATAGTATGAAGCTTGACGATTAAGTAAAATTACTTGGTATTGCAATATCCCCATTGATATGGGAAAAGAATGTGACTTTAAGAGGTAAGTTATACAACACTTGAAGTTAAAGCCACGAGTTGCATTTTAAGTTTATAAGTAATCGTTTAAGAATCCGGTATTTACCGTGACTCAGCCTTGTTAATAATAAATAAATATCCGACTACATCACATACATCGATCTGACTCCGAGGTAAGTAGCTTAAGCACTTGTGTTACGAATATCAGCAGAATCAGTGGTATTACAAATATATACTTAAATATTGAATATTAACACCCAGACACAGAACAAACACAAGTATTCATAATACGAATGTTTGTCGTGGGTGGGGATCGAACCCACAACTCTTGGCGCATGGGGCAGGGTCACTACCGAATGCGCCATCGAGCCAGTGTTAATGTAGACGGATTTACTCAAAGGGCTCTTGGGTATGGTAAAGGATTTTAATGGGAAGAAATTTGCACATTGAGTTGATTATATATGTGGCAACACTGCGCCGAAACAATATTCTGCGACTGGCCATAATATATTCTTATCATTTAAATAATATTCTACCTTATAGTAGCCCTTTTTAATCAAACAAGTTTTAATATATAATTTAAACTTATGCTCAGGTAGATCAGTGAGACTTTGTGGCTTAGCTTATTAAACATTTTGATACTTAGACCAATAAAAGAATTACTATAAAGTCTATAACTTGGAACAGCAAGCTTGTGTTTATTCCTAGTGTTAAAAGTATGTGTATCTGATTTTTTAGCAAACATGTGTATGTTTTTGTACACATACATGATACAGTCCAGAATGAACTGCGAGGCTATTGTTAAAATATTGATTTCCTTAAATAACATCCATTATACAAGTGAAGATAAACTATCTAATGGTTTTTATATATGATAATTACCAAAACATGTTTTTCATTTCACATAAATCAAATTCCCTTATCTTCAATCAAAGACACGGACTGTTCCATAGAGCATTTAACCTGTAGAGTAGGCGATGCAATTCCGAAATAATGTCTTCCTAACCGATATCGGTAACGGCGGCCAATCTTGACGATGATTATCCAACTCTCTTGCCCTTCTCCCAGGTCACCTGGGGTCGGCGCAGCATGTCTTCTTCTTCCATACGTCCCGATCAGCCGTCATCAAGCTATCACTTCCATTTTACTCATATCATCTTTCACACAATCCATCCATCTCTTATTGGATGATTATCCAACTGCGCAGGAGATATTATAGTGCACAAGTGTGTGCGCAAACACAGGTGCACTCTCTATTCCTTCACTCTCATAGTCAGATGAGACGACAATTCGACATGACCGGTGAGAGGTCAGGCGCAGGACCGACGGCTTAACGTGCTTCCACTTCCAAGGCACGGGGGTGATTAAACCACCAACTTCCAGACTCAATATTGAAATACCCAGCCACAATTTTTTGGCTCGACCCGGGATTTGAACCCGGAACCTCTTGGTCCTTGGGCGGCGCGTGCTACCACTAGACCAATGAGGCAGTCAATAATCCTATATCTATTTATTGAATGTGGTTAAAGGATCTTGCTGCCCCTTTCCCTCTGCCTACCCCTTCGGGGATATGGGCGTGATGTTATGTATGTGTGTATGTATGTATGTATGTATGTATGTATGTATGTATGTATGTATGTATGTATGTATGTATGTATGTATGTATGTATGTATGTATGTATGTATGTATGTATGTATGTATGTATGTATGTATGTATGTATGTATGTATGTATGTATGTATGTATGTATGTATGTATGTATGTATGTATGTATGTGTGCGTATTGTCGTCATTATTAGTCATACCATTGCTAAATTAAACGAATAGTTTGCTTAAATATTTAATTGACTTAACGATTTAATTACACGTGTAATTCGTTAAAATATTTGTTCCCTTACATAATAGCGGTATTTAAAAGCTTTTACCGTGCAATCACTAACTTAATAGCCGAACACCTTTCGTCGCCTTACCACGTGCTAGGCAAGGAACATAGCATTTGGTATAATCTTTATAGGAGAGCCTCGCGGTTTCACCCATGAAATTCCTGTTTCCGTGGGAATACGGGGATAAAATATAGCCTATGTTACTCGCTGATAAAGTAGCTTTCCAATGGTGAAAGAATTATTCAAATCGGTCCAGTAGTTTCGGAGCCTATTCGATACAAACAAACAAACAATCAAATATTTCCCCTTTTTTTTATATTAGCACCTATAGATAAGGTCCAGCCGGACCAACATGTGAGTATATTAAAATGATCTCTTTATAATAATAGGGATGATGACTGCATTAAAAAACTATAATTCTATTTAGTCCGTCAGTTAGATTATACAAAAATACTAGACACATATTTTTCGCTTTATCAAATTAACAAAAAATCACAAAGATAAAGAGCATCAAAATTTTGGAGTAGGGGCTTGCGACGTCACTATTTAGTAAAAAATGTACAAAAGCGTGACGTCACGCGCAACTTGAAAGCATTGTATCTTCGTCAATGTTTGTTTGACAAAGAAATAAAAAAATACGTGTTCAATATTTGTTTATAATCTAACTGACGGACTAAACAGAATTTTTTAGTCATCTAGCCTATTGGTGTGTATGTAAAAAAAACACTTAAATCACCTATTAATATCATAACTTTCATATTTATTTATTTGAGAACCAACAGCGTTATATAAAAGTTACATTATAGTATGTACATTATCCAAAATATGGCCAATAACAGGTTTTCCTTATTAGTATTGATGAGAGGTGTTGTAACATTTACCCTAATCAAGTAGGTAAGTGATATAATTAACTTGTAATTTATAAGCAATCGTTGTTGTTTAAATAAGTAGCTATGTTGACAATTCCCTTTTATTTTTAGTTTTCCATTGTTTTAAACAAATATTTCTCAGTAGAAACAGCAAAATAATAGTTTCATTTAGGTGGATAACAAACATCCCGATTACATTATTTTATTTTTTCTGGCGTTACAATAGCTAGGTAGGTAGATATACTTAATCTTAATATAAGTGTAAATATGAGTATGAAATCCTTAATTAGGTTAATTAATCTCTCTGCCTACCCCGCTAGGGAAGTGGCGTGAAGTTTAGTTAGTTAGTGAGTTAGGTTTTTTTTTCGTAATATCGTGATGATGTGGCGTCCCATGTTGGTCGGGAATTTAAAAGAACGCCAACTGTGTTCCTTGCCTAGCTTGTCATAAAAGGCGACTAATGGTATACCGGATTTTGGGTGTGTAATTGTATAAGCGACGAGCTAGCCACTTGTCACAACTTTTCACAATTTTCTATCTAACCCAGACCAGTTTTATTTTTGGCTGAATATGGTTAAGGGGGTTTGCTGCCCATTTGACTCTGCCTACCCCTTCGGGGATTACGGGCGTGATGTTATGTGTGTACATGTGATGTGGTTCCACCGAACTAACATTTTAATAGTTTTTTCTTTTTTTGTTCACAGGTAACAGTGTCGCAATAAGGATCACAAATTTTAAGTACTATAAAGTAAGTTAGTTTTAATAAAATAGGGAGTATGCATGATGTAATCAGATAATAAAAAGATGCGTGATATTTAAATTATCGCTTGGGCTAAGTGAATCAAGCTATGTACCTTAACACTCCAGTGCAAAATTGTTTCTCTAAATAAATTTGACATGCTCGATGGCGCATTCGGTAGTGACCCTGCCCCATGCGCCAAGAGTTGTGTGTTCGATCCCCACCCAGGACAGACATTCGTATGATGAATACTTGTGTTTGTTCTGTGTCTGGGTGTTAATATCCAATATTTAAGTATATATTTGTAATATCACTGTTGATTCTGATATCCGTAACACAAGTGCTCAAGCTACTTACCTCGGAGTCAATTCAACGTATGTGATGTCATAGGATTTTGATTTATGTCACTGGCCATCTTGCAATGCTTGAATATATTTTTTTTTATAAGAAGACATTCGGTAGTTGGCGAAGGCGGCCTTTACTACTGACCGGGCTGACAGGGGAGCGGGAAGCTCTCACCCCTAATTGAATAGATTCAGTATAGAAATGCGAAATTGTGACGTCACAGTTTATTAGTTTTGTAACAAATGGTTCCGTGCTATCGTACAATTGATGAACACTCGCTAATAAAAAGTTGTATGGGACTTCAGTTAGATATCTTAATTTTATGTAATTTTTTATTATTTGCTAAATAAATATGATTCATGCATACTCCCTATAGCCAGTTGAATATCTGTAAACAGATCTAGCTTCCATTTATCTAACGAGATAACAAAACTGTAAATTGTGTAAATTAACTAAAAAAATACTATGTAACTAAACTTCACGCCACTTCCCTAGCGGGGTAGGCAGAGAACCGAACGCCATACGGCACGATCCTTACACAACTGTAAATTCAAATGAAATAATTAATTTTGAAGTTGTTATTTAATTATTTAGACTGGGTTTTTCAGTGACTTGTCACATTATTGCACCTGTCAGATTGACGCTTCATGTCACTAACTGTCACAAACTCTGAGTACTGAAACATAATATGGAGACGACGTAATGTTTTATACGAACAATCTGCTATACAAATATGATTAATATCGATATTGTATTCATAAACCTCTATCTATCTCTTTTTAACAAGTCTGCAATACTGCACGTAAAAAGAGACAACAATATATTTGACTTATCTATTTTCGGTAAACATCAAGTGACGTCATAGAAATACCTAAGTGAAGCTGGCTTACCATTTTGGTTTCTCGCTTTAAGTTGTCAATGTCAGTTGAATTTGCAGTGTATTGTGCCAATATTGATAAAATTTGTGATTATAATTTATCTAACTTGTAACATTCAAAAATATCGTCATAAATAAATTGTTCAGAGACTTTAGTATGTAAATAAGTAAAGTGGAATGACACTACATAAGGGCGCCATATTTGTTTCTCACTCAAATTTGGGCTTCACTTTTTCGTAGTTATGTCATCTCCATTAGTTTCAGTACTCAGAGGTCACAAACTGTCAGCAACTGTCTGCCCTGCTACATTTAGTAAAGCTAGCCCTGTTTACATACATATTGTTTAACGTGGCGTTGCTTATAATAAGTGTCGCAAGTATTTTTGTATAGTTCCATTGTATTGTTATTTCCGCTTGACCGGCCTTTTGTGCTTACTGCCAAACCTGTTTTTATTGTAAGACTTAAATTGACAACTATACTATAAGTATTGTTCAAATACTACTTGCTATAGTCGTATTATAGTAATTAATTTGTCAAAAAGAGTAAAAAATTAGGTAGGTAGATTCGATAAATTTTTTTCCACGGACTAATAAATAAGATGGACTCCGCGCTGTCATACAGCGTGAGGCCACTTTTATGCATACGTGAGTGAGACTTAGCGATACCAGTAATCGGAAATTTGGAGCGGTTATGTCGATGTGTGACGTAAATTGCGTGTCAAGTTGGAGCTCCGCAGATGCCTTAACGTCTAGTTAGTGGCGATATCCTTCTTGTTTTACTAGTCCGTGTTTTTTTTACATTATATTAAAATGAGGTTTAAATAGGTAATATATTTATACACGTATTCAGAAATATTACTGTGAGGTGTTATAGTATCCACGAATGTATTATTATATTTATATTTGATGACGTAATTATAGGGGTTTAAGCTCACCTGTCAAACTTTGACATGTGTCAAGCAAAAAAATTGGCCAATCGCAGAGCAGTAATCTTTGAATTGTTGATGAATTGACCAATCACAGATCAGTAATCTTTGACGACACTTCTTGTAGTGTTTGTGAATACGAATGATATACTATATGTTACTTTAATAGTAAGTAGGCCCAGTGATTTTGTATAAATTGGGACTTAAATAGGTTTTGGGTTCAATTCCAGTGAGTACTGGTTATTTTAGTAATTTTTTTTTGGCAAAAAAAAATTAATTGGACTAAATTTTTTTTTTTGGCACTAAACACTGGTCGAACGTTTTTTTTTTATTTTTACTCAACCTTAATATGCTTAATTTCTGCATAGTGTAATTGTAAGTGAATTGAAATTATATTTTTAATTATGTTATATTAAAAATAATTTCTATAGAATACTCTTATTGTATTTTGATTTTGAGAAGATTTTGACAAAAACATTATTTACCGAAAAAAATACACATATTTCATATTGTTTTGTAATGGTCGTTAAGTTTAATGTCAAAATTTGAATTTATTTGTACACAAATCTTTTTTGTAAATTGTGTTTTTTTTTTTTTTAACAGTGACAAATGTAATTTTTACCAGTAGGTAAAATTATGTTAATTTAAAAAATATAGCTATATTTATACAATTCCAGTTTTTTTCATATACATACAATACGTTGCTATTTACTTACTTATTTTTATGTTTAAATGTCGAATATATTATTTTCACATTCCTATTTTTTATACCACTTTTTTCTTTATTTTTTTTTTGAACAAATTATTTTAAAACTTCGTGTTTTCAGTGAGATTATTTTGTGTAAACTTTTTCAGCAACACAAAAACAAAAAAATATTTTTAATTTTTATTGAAATTTCTTTTGTTTAATATTTGTTGTATGTTGTTTGCTTGTAAGGGTAGGTAGTGGCAGACTAAGAAGGGGTGGAATTTAAGTTTTCTTTTTTAAAAAAGTAAATATTATTTTAAATATTTACTTATGGGTCATTTTGAACAAACTCGAGGCTTGCCTAATTACGGTGACGATTTTTTTTTGTATACGATGTTAATTGATTTTTGTGAGCATAAGCAATAGTTAATTAATATAAATGTAAATTGGTAGGCCCGTTGGTCGAGTGGTCAGAGACCCTGGCCAAGAAACCAAGGGTCGCAGGTTCGAATCCTAGGGGCAAATGTTTCGTGTGATGAACATGGACATTTGTACTCGAGTCATGGATGTTTATAAACGTATTTAAGTATGTCTATACGTTCACCTAGTATCCACAGCACATGCTTATATGCTTAGTTTGTAACTAGGAAATTGGTGTATCAGTCTTGAGAATTTATTTATTTATTTTATTTGTAATGGTTTATCCATTACATATGCTTAAAAGTAATAAGTAAGTTGTCAGGGGGCGAGTTTGTTGAAAATTACCTATACCTAATGAATAATACAAATACCCACGTGCAATCTTGAAAAATTCAGGTAGGTAACACTGCCTATCCACACCAGGTCCCCCATGTTGTCGTTTGAGGCTTCTGACTGACTTCGTCTGCCGTTGTGTTAAGCCCTGAGTCGTAGTAAATGAGTCAAAATGATCACCCATCCATTTTTGGACGACAGCGTGTGTTGCTTAACTTCGATTACGTATATTTTTTTACTCATTCGTACTCTAATGTCGGTATGTTGTATGACAGTATTTGGTTCCTAAACTCGAAGGTATTTTTAAATTTAAGTTTTCTGTCGCTTGTGCGTTTAATTTCTGAATTTATTTTGAATAAATTGTATTTTATTTAACCTGAAAATGATTTTTATTTTCCTCAAGTTTTTAGGTTCTAGCTCTGAGCTATTAAGGTCTGGTGGAAGTCGCTTCAATGTGATGACCAGACTCGCTAAACCAGGATCATGGTCTAAGCGGACCCCGACTAGGAACGAGATCGTCTTCGAAGATTGGCTCACTCTATTTGTTAATACATACATACAAATCGTAATCCCCGAAGGGGTAGGCAGAGTCAAAGTGACTAGGCCCCTTAAACACATTCAGCCACAAGATAAAACTGGGCTGGGTTAGATGGAAAACTGGGAAAAGTATTGACAAGTGGCTAGCTCGTCGCAACATACCCAAAACCCGATATACCCTAAGGCAGCCTGTCCACCGGAGCGGAGAATCAGAGAAATATTAACCAATAAGATTGCATAAAATTCCGATCCTCTTTAGTTGATGTTTTCTATTGGTGGATTTTCAACACACTCACCTCCGCTCCGGTGGGCAGGCTGCCTTAGTCGCCTTCTACGACATGCTAGACAAAACACAGTTGGCACATTGATTTTTAAGTCTCAGACCAACATGGGACTAATTGTCGAAAAAAAAATTAATTGTTTAGCTATTTGGGTATAATATTACATATATATAGACTATCACGCCCGCAATTCCGATGGGGTAAGCAGAATTCAAGGAGCAATAAACTCCTTTAATTACTTTCAGCCTAAATTCAATTGAATTGGGCTGGATGGAGTAATCTGAAGAGGTAATAAGTGGCTAGCTCGTCGCCTACACGACCAGTACATATATATAACGTTAGCTATTGGAAGTAGCTCTGGTCTGGTTGTACCTAGTCAGCGCTGGTTTTCCGCTACTTTCACTTCTCTTTGATGCGAGAGGTTCAGTCACAAAACAAGATAAAAATCCAGAAACCCAATACTCCATTAGTCAGGGCCGGATCTACTAAATGGCTTTTTGGGTTACAGCCCAAGGCTCCGTGGATTCAAGGGGCCCCCAGCTAAGTCAAAACATAGTCAAAAATAGGCGACGAAAAAATCCATAATTTTATTAAATTTAATAGATCTTACCGTTTGCAGCACTGCGAATCCTCCTAATTCAAGTTTACGTCTTATACTTTAAGTAATTAGGTGGGCCCCTAGGTAGTATTAGCCCAGGGCCCCTAAACTCACGCTCCTGTCCTGCCATTAGTCGCCTTTACGACATGCTAGGCAAGGTACACGGTTTTTTTTTATTCATATTTATTATAGGTTTTCACAATGACCAATAAATTATGAAATATAATAGATTGCATTCAAGCGATTCGTGAATAGTGACGTCATGAAGAGACCTCGGAGACCAATGCTACACGCCACACGGCGTGATATGGTAATGTATGTATTTCTGTATGTGTGTTTGTGCCTATTACAAATAGGTGTAGTACCTATTACCTATATATAATGTACTAGCTGACCCAGCGGACTTCGTTCCGCCTAACAGTCAATGATACATCGGGTTAAATAAATTGAGATGTAAGCTATCCTATAATTCAAGTTGGATCAAACTGCACACGGTATGCAAATTTGATAAAAATCGGTTAAGTAGTTTCGGAGTCCATCGCGGACAAACAACGTGACGCGTAATTTATATATATTATGATATATTAAGACAATGTAGTAAATAGCGGTTCGGGCCTTCGGTAATCTCAGTCACCGATCGAAATGCAGCAGCAGAGAGCCGGAACTTTACGTCAGTTAATCTATACTTATAATAAATCTGTAGAGGTCAATTCTGTACATGAAATATATTTTCAAAATAACTATCAGAGGGTGATTAGTGATCGATACTGATGCCAAAAATGCAATCAGTAAAATTTTAGTCTGTCTGTCTGTATGTTCCTTATAGAAACAAAAACTACTCGACGGATTTTAACGAAACTTGGTACAATTGTTCTTCATACTCCTGGGCAGGTTATAGTATACTTTTCATCACGCTACAATCAATAGGAGCAGAGTGGTGAAGGGAAACGTTGGGAAAACGGGAGAAGTTACTCCATTTTTTAAGCTTCCGTCG
This sequence comes from Glyphodes perspectalis, assembly GCA_951394215.1. Classification (NCBI taxonomy): domain Eukaryota; kingdom Metazoa; phylum Arthropoda; class Insecta; order Lepidoptera; family Crambidae; genus Glyphodes; species Glyphodes perspectalis. The sequence goes on from OX596229.1 coordinate 6,938,314, forward strand.
CGTGTGCAGCCTTAATGGTTAAAGTTACATATAAATCATGTATGACGGAGATAGTCTTTATAATATTAGCCATAAACGCGGGTGACACCGCTGGTAAATAATAAATAAATAAATTCTCCAGACCAGCCATACTCAACCTTGTTTTTATAGGCGCCACAAACAGCCAGTCACATTCAGACATAGTGTAGGCCGCAAATAGAAATTATTTAGGTCTTAATCAAATCGGAATTCAACAATTCAACAATAAAATTGTCCCATGTTGGTTTGGGACTTAGCCCATGTTGATCTGGGACAAAAAAAATAATGTGCCAACTCTGGTTCTTGCCTAGCATGTCGTAAGAGGCGACTAATGGTTTACGGGCTTTTGGGAATGTGACTGAGTAGGCGACGAGCTAGCCACTTGCTTTTTCACAATTTTCCATCTAACCCAGACCGGCTTTATTTTTGGCTGAATGTGGTTGAAGGGGCTTGCTGCCCCTTCGGCTCTGCCGCCTACCCCTTCGGGGATTATGGGCGTGATGTTATGTATGTATGGAATTTAACAAAAAATGGTTTACAATTTGTTAGGTACTTACGGGTCCGTAGCAAAGGCCTGGCGTACTGCATGCGGTCCGCGGGCCGCAGGTTGAGTTTCCCTAATTCTAAACTAAGCATGTACGCATGTACTATCAATAAATGGTACCTAGCGGATAGATATACATAAATACGTTTACTTATAAACATCTAAAAGAGCGGTGGTAGCTCAATGGTAAGGACACGCGCTTCCTAACCGAGGAGTACGGGTTCAAACCCGAGCACGTATCTCTAGATTTTTCAAATCGTTTATCGTTTATCGGTACGTTTTTATACTACTAGCTCGACGGTGATTCAAAACATCGTGATGAAACCTACAAATTCAAACAACTTTGGATTTAAAACCATGATCCAAAAATTGTCTGGTTCCCCAATCTTAGGGTTACAAAGGTCAGATCGGCAGTCGCTTCAATGTAATTACTAGACTCGCTAAATCCAGGATCATGGTCTAAGCGGACATCAAAGCACGGGACATAACGCTAGGAAGATGATTTATATAAGAACATGAACTCATCAAACACAAACCCGTTATTGAAAACCGCATCAAAATCGGGTCATTAGTTTAGAAGATAGGTGGGAACATTAATTTGCACAAACGCTCACACATACAAACATCTCTCACCCTAAACGCATATACCTGCTCCGTTCCGTCGTGGGTAAAAAATCCATGACTCGAGTACAAATGTCCATGTTCATCACACGAAACATTTACCCTAGCGAGATTCGGAATTACAACCCTTAATTTCGTGGCCAGGATTTCATCATTCGACCATCGGCCCTGTCTTTGTTATGCCGGAAACTTTCAAAATGGCTACTAGGTACATAAAACTAATACTTTTATTACCATTAGCTAGCTATGTTAATCCAATTTCCTCGCTAGATAGCCAAAGATTAACTTATCGTACAATCAGCCGCGACTCTCGTGACGTTATTTTTATTGCGCGTACAGATTCGTCGTAAAATTGTATTGTTATTGGCCATACTGATTATAGTAATACTAATATTATAAATAATATGATGTTATGATCTAATAAACCGGAGAGCTTGTATGAAAAGAGTTATGAATATCAAAGAGTGAGGTGTGTAAGGACCGTGCCTAATGGCATACGGTTCTCTCCAATATCTAGCTAAGGAAAAGAGGTGAAGGTAGACTTATCATCACGTCCATAATCCCCGAAGGGATAGGCAAAGTCAAAGGGGCAGCAGGCTCCTTTAACTACATTCAGCTAAAAACAAAACTGGGCTGGGTTAGATGGAAAATTGGAAAAAGTTGTAACAATTGGCTAGCTTGTCGCATTTGTAGGTGACAAGCTGGGTATGTACCCAATACCCGATATACCATTAGTCGTCTTTTACGACATGCTAGGCACGAACCACAGTTTGCACATTCTTTTTAAGTCCCAGATCAACATGGGACAGGTGAACGTAATCTAATAATATAATATGTATTAATAATAAATTCTCAAGACTAACACACGTCCCCTAGTTCCAAAGTAAGCTTATAAGCTTGTGCTATGGATACTAGGTGAACGGATAGACACACTTAAATACGTTTTTTAAACATCCATGACTCTGGTACAAATGTCCATGTTCATCACACGAAACAACCTGTCTAATATTATATTATAAACTAGCTGTGCCAGCGGTGTCACCCGCGTTTATGGTTAATATTATAAAGACTATTTCCGTCATACATGATTTTTATGTAACTTTAACCATTAAGGCTGCACACGCGACGAAAGCTTAAAAAATGGAGTAACTTCTCCCGCTTTCCTAACATTTCCCTTCACTAATCTGCTCCTATTGATTGTAGCGTGATGAAAAGTATACTATAACCTGCCCAGGAGTATGAAGAATAATTGTACCAAGTTTCGTTAAAACCCGTCAGGTAGTTTTGGTTTCTATAAGGAACATACAGACAGACAGACAGACAGACAGACAGACAAAAATTTTACTGATTGCATTTTTGGCATCAGTATCGATCACTTATCACCCCCTGATAGTTATTTTGAAAATATATTTCATGTACAGAATTGACCTCTCTACAGATTTATTATAAGTATAGATGAATTGAAATACGAAACTAATTTTGTCGGTCATATTATATGCTTGCGTCAGTACAAAGCAATGGATAGACAAACTGCTCCTAAATACGTTTATAAACATCCATGAGTTGAGTACCTAATAATTCATCACACGAACATATTTTGCCTCTAACAATTCGATCTCGCGGCGTTAGGTTATGACAAAGTAACAGTCAGTTTTGGTCAGTCAAATGTTCAAATAAATAGAAAAAGAAGGTTCAACCTCGGAGAGAGAGGTAAAAAAGCTGAAAACTCTCATAGACTGCCATTCTGCCATTCTAAAAGTTGTCTCAACAATTCTATAGAACCAGCAGGGCCGGACCGTGAGTTTACCACCACCTAATTACTCAAAGTATAAGACGTAGACTTGAATTAAATGAATTGAATTCGCAGGCCTGCAAACCGTACCATCTGTTTAATTTAATAAAATTATGTTTTTTTTCGCATTACCGTCTATTTTTGACTTTGACTTGACTAAGCTGGGGGTCCCTTGAATCCACGTGGCCCTGGGCTGAAGCTCAAAAAGCCATATCGTAGATACGGCCTTGAAAACCAGGTGTCTTGAGATTTGATTTATTTGCCTAGACTACTAACTTCAGAAGCTAAGCAGAAACGGTCAGATTTTTCTTTAACAAAATCTTCCATTCATTAGTCACCTGTAAAATTTCCTTCAGGCATGTTTAAACTAACCGGTCTGCGTCTAGAAGATTACATTACATGTGTACAAAAAGGGACAACAAAAACGACTTAATTGATTCCTACCGAGAAAGGCAACGGAACATGTGCAGTTTTTTCCCGACGCCATCTTTAATTGGCAAAAAAATTACATCCGACAAGCAAAATCTGGCCAAGTTAGAGTCGAAATTACATTCAAAGGTTTTATTATGTTTTTTTTTCATAATAGACCTGCTTGAGAACAAGGTAGTTATCTTTTTATGTTTACATGCAATAAATAATATCTATCTTCAGAATAAATTATAATCTATCTATCTAGATAGATATATTATGATGATATATCTAATAAAATAAAAAACTAAATATCTTTACGTCATTTCCTTTGTGGTGTAGGCAGAAAGAACCGAATATAATAATGTCCTCCGTCTTTACGCCGGCGTGGGTTACCAGAGTTTGCAATGATTGCTTACCATTTTTTTTTTAACGCGGAGATGCATCACACACCGTCACGCTATTCAGGGGGATACGGTGGTGTGTGGGGCTACCTGGTCGGAGCAGGAGGTCCCGGTCCCGGCTCCGGCCAAGATGGTGGTGGCCGGGGTATAGATATCCACAAATGGTTGCTTACCATATACCTAGTAGGTAATATATAATTCTATTGAAATCCGAAAAAGCACATTTGACTGGCCCGTTGGTCGAGTGGTCAGAGACCCTGGCCACGGAACCAAGTGTCGCTGGTTCGAATTCCACTAGGGGCAAATGTTTCGTGTGATGAACATGGACATTTGTACTCGAGCTATGGATGTTTATAAACGTAATTAAGTATGTTTATCCGTTCGCCTAGTATCCATAGCACAAGCATAAGTTGAGTTTGGGACTAAGGAATTGGTGAGTCAGTCTGAAGAATTTATTTATTACATTTAATTTTCATAAATATCCGACGCATCACATAGATTGATCTGACTCCGAGGTAAGTAGCTTAATCACTTGTGTTACGGATATCAGAATCAACAGTGGCATTACAAATATATTGAATATTAACACCCAGAGACAGAAGAAAAACAAGTTTAATCACACGGATGTTTTTCCTAGGTGGTGATCGAACCCACAACTCTTGGAGCATGGGGCAGGGTCACTACCGAGTGCGCATCTAGTCAAAAGCACGTTCATAACATTTTATAATACATTTTATCTCTACCTAATTTTTGTTTCTACTCCATTCTAAAATCTAAAAATTGCGTTTCTTGTATGAGCCCCGTTTATTAAATCTTATCTAATTTTTATAATTCGTTGTTATAGCGGCAATAGTAAACTCAATCCACTGGTAAACCACCGTTAAGTAAATTCCAGTTAAAACGATGGACTATTTTTTGTTATAGCTGAGAACTTTAAATAAAGCTTATATATATATAAACTATATATATAGATACTGATCTTATTCTGACGATTTAAAAGTGCTTATTTTAAGCCTACGTAAAATAAAGACAATTTAATTTCATTTCATATATTACCTCCTTTTCGTTATGCTGTAAGAGGCTGAATAAGACTTGTTTGTTAGCAACATTTGGGTACGCATCCCCAAAAACTAAACTACTGAATTTATGAGTCAATGTAATGAGAAGTCGTCTCATGAGGACAAAGACCGCTCGCATATTACAAATAGAGTTATTTTTAGCATGTTCAAAACCTTTAACTGCATAAACAAATCTAATTCAACGAATTAATCTGGAACTACGTCTTTGTAATTTGTTCATTAACCTATTCATAACCAGAAATCGAATGATGAACTAGAAACAGAATGGCCTGGAACTTGAAGATAACGTCACAAGGTCGTTTAGTCCCGTTAGTATTATTTCTAACTAGCTTCCGCTCGCGGCTTCGCTCGCGTGGTACATCGATGAAACATAGCCTATGTTATTCGGGTGTATGAGCTATATTATTCTAAAGTTTCATTAAAATCCATTCAGTAGTTTTTTTGTGAAAGAGTAACAAACATCCATCCATACATACAAACTTTCGCATTTATAATATTACTTTGTAGAATAATGCGCTTAATATACACATACAAAAATATACACGATTGCGCCCGCAGTCTCTGAAGGAGCGGAACAGTAAGCTTCCTAAATCACATTCATGTAAAAAAGTAGTAACAAGTGGCTAGCTCGTCGCCTACACAATCACATACTCACAACCCCATATACCATTAGTCGCCTTTTACGACATGCTAGTCAAGAAACGCAGTTGGCACATTCATTTAAAGTCCCAGACAACATGGGACAATGGGCTGGGTTAGATGAAAATTTGTAAGAAAGTAGTGACAAGTGACTAGCTCGTCGCCTACACAATCACACACCCAAACTCGATATACCATTAGTCGCCTTTTACGACATGCTAGGCAAGAAACACAGTTGGTACATTTTGAGTACCAGATCAACATGGTTTTCATGGTGTAAACTAAGTAGGGGTTTTTGGTAATTCAATCTTTAAACGGGTGAAATTGGGTTTGAAATATGTCCTCGCAGACCTCGAATCGCCAGGGGTAGTCTGTTGGTAATACTTATATAAAACATGTCTCTATAAATTACTCTTTACCGAACCATAGTAAAACCGAAAAAAGTAGGACCAAATAAAAAACGTGATAAATTACAAAATGCTATTCGTTTATTAAAAATTACACATGTCATAAACACCGCCTATCGCTTTCAAATAATAATAATATATCCAAAAATAATAATAATAGTATAGCATCAATGTACATTATATACTACGACAGTGAACCAAGCTAACACTTAGCTTATGCCGTTGTATTAGAGTTGACTTTCCAACGCAAGTATAAGCCTGATTGGCACCTGTCGTTACTAAAATAATAAAATGTAGTATAACATTTTAGGCTGCCGATATCACAACATATTCGTATATAAATAATGTCGATGACATTAAGAAACAGTTCTTAATATTTAGACTAATAATTGGCAAAATAAGTTACGTAATGTATCTGTATATTATATTGCTATGTATTCATTAGTTACCCTAAAAGCTGTCTAAATATATAAAACGCAGTAAAGACAGATTGTTTTTACATAAAAATTTAAATACAACTTTAATTGTTTGATAATTTTTTAAAACTTTGAAACATTATGAACTCTTTATAATTATTAGTCTAAAAATATAAGAAAAACGTCTAAATATTTTCGACATTGTATTAAAAACAATTTTTAAACACGCTTTGGAATTATACGTTAGGAAAATAATTAAAAAGAATTATATAAGTGTTTTTTTTGTATAATCACGACGATTGAATATATTATGAATACGTTACGTTCGAAATAATATACTTGGCAAATAAACAATTGTCGACATACAGGGTGGAAATATTTGTTGCAGAAAATATTAGTTTATAATTCTAATTGTAATAATCTGTATGGATTATTACAATTAGAATTATAAACTTAATTATTTTGAATTATTATAATTTTGAGAATACTACAGTTTATTAAGGATTTAAAACATAACTAAATTTCACGCCCTTCCCTAGCGGGGTAGGCAGAGCGAACCGAACGCCCAATGGCACGATCCTTACACACCTCACTCGCCTCTTCAACATTCATTGTCATACAAGCTTTACGGTTTTTATGACTCCTAACATGATGTTAACAGAATAAGTCTTAATGGATTGTAGTTTTCTCAAAATGTCAACTTATTGACATTTCAATATCTACCTTTATATGAATGTAAAATTTCAAAACATGAAAATGTTTGACAAATAATTTTTCAATAACTGATTTCAGGCCATATCGTTTCCACCCAGTATAAAAAAAACTTAATAACACCACAAAAATGTCCAATGCGAGTTTAAAACGTTCAAAATAAAAATAAATGCTCAAATTGTGACGTCACCAACAAACCGCTGAGTATTATTAGTTTTATTTACAAATTGATATAAAATATACTAAACAAGTCAAAGTATAATGCAATATAGCACAAAGTAATATATATATTGTATACTATTTGGGTGGGTAGACATAGTACACATAGGGAAAGTAGGCTAGCTTCATATGGCATAGGTTCTAACGGTGTAACGAATTTAATAGTAATCTATTTCGTAATTTATTTTTATCACCGTTTTTCTAGCGTTATGTACCGATTCTAGACGGTTTTGAATATTGCAGTGATTGTCATCTGTCTGAAATCCTCAGATAGGGGAAACAGGAGAATTGGATCATGGTTACAAATCTATAGTTAATTGAAGGTGCAGGTCTCCTCACAATGTTTTTCTTCCTCTCTTCCAAGCTAAGCTACAAATACTAATAGATTTAACTTGATTGCATTGCACATGCCCGGATTAATATTACATAATGAAATAGTATTGTCCTACGTACCCGGACGTTGTTCAAGATAGATGGGTGTTAAATATTTTATCAAGCAAAAAAAACGGCTTGAAATTATTTATGACAATAGCTTGATACCAATTGTGAATTGCTTCTATGCACCATCTTACTAATAATATAAACGCGAATGTTTGTATGGATGGATGGATGTTTGTTACTTTTTCATGCAAAAAATACTGCATGGATTTTAATGTAACTTTTCAATAGTATAGCTTATACATTACAATAACACGTAAGCTATGTTTCATCGATGTACCTTGCGAGCAAAGCCGCGGGCAAAAACTAGTAAAAATAATAAGTGACAAAATAACTCCTATAAGTCTTCTTATTGCTACATGACACTAACAGACTACATACATACTAATGTATGTATGTAGTCTGTTGTATATGTTGTTATGTATGTCGCCTTTGTTTCAAATAGAAAACTAAAATCACTCCCTTCCATTTACAAAGAACCCCATTAACATTAACAATTGAAGCTAATTAAATTACGTATTGGCATTATGTTTCGTTTCAACGCTAACATTCCTACTGAAGCTGGTCTACTTTCCTATACGTATACTATAATTATTAACCCTGCGACTTATAGGTCAGGTTTCAACGTAAATGAAAACCTATTTAATTAAAGTTTTATTATCAACGCCATAAGCGTTTGTTACTGTGTATAGTCATTTTTTTTATGTTTTTTAATTATAAGAAGTTCAGTAAAATGAGTCTTTCGAGTGAAAAGAAATATATTCTGTAATCTGACAGTAATATGGGTTTAAAAAAAAAAGTTTTTCAGCCTAAAACAGGATTTTAATTCTGATATTGAAATTAGGTTACCAAACATTTTTTGTGAATAATATGACATTGGTCAATTGTGACATTTTTTTTATTAATCTTTTATGACAATTATTATTAGATTGAAAATGCATTTCAGAATGGCTTAGTGGATTGGTTAGATTATCTGGATACGAAACCGAATCGCTAGGGCTAAATGTTCAATGAATACAGTTATTTGTACCCGAGTCATGGATGTTGTTAAACGTATCTAAGTATGTCAAACCGTTCACCTAGTATCCATAGCACATAGAGAATCACTAGATTTTTTTATATTTTCATACATAACATTACGCCCGTAATCTCCAGAGGATAGACCGAGACAAAATGGCATCAAGCCCCTTTAACCACATTCAGCCAGAAATAAAACTGAGCTGGGTTAGTTGGAAAATTCTGGAAAGTAGCGAGAAGTGTCTAGCTCGTCGCCTACACAATTTTTTTAATCATATATGCTATGTCTATGCTATATTTAAGTTTCGATAATATGGCACATCTTAAAAATAGCAATTTTGCTAAAAGAAGAAATATAATTTTATTTCACTCAAAAGACCCAACCTATAGTTTCATCACCTATGTCCCGTGCTTAGACGGGGTCCGCTTAGACCATGATCCAGGATTTAGCGAGTCTGGTAATTACATTGAAGCGACTGCCGGTCTGACCTTCGTAACCCTTAGATAGGGGGACCAGACAATAAAAATGGACCAAGACAAATAACCCAACCTATAGTTTCGCGAAAGGAAATTATTTTCATACAATACGCTCATAGTAAACGTTGTGTAATTTTCATTAATTTATTAATTACTACATTATTCAATACAGCTATATAAACAATAAAAATGAACATTATTTGCAAATAACTACTACAGGATATTTTTTCTTTACAATAATAATAATAATTATTACAATTTAATTGATAATTTCTTGTTAACCTTTTCACCGCCACTGTTATGAAGGTGTAATATTTTCAAATTCAATTAAAACTACGGTTATTGTAAATACTCAAGAATGTTCAGACTCTAACAAAAACACTCAAAAACCGTGATGCCTTTATTGTTATTATACACACAAACACTTTTATTTGATTTCTGCTAATTTCCCATAGTTGTCGAAAATATCTTATTCGTATCTAGTTACTTACTAAATAAATAATAGACTTTGAAGTATTCATATGTATATAAATAATATGTAAATATTTCAAAGCGCTAATGCGCTGAGATAATAAATGTTAGAAATATCAGCAGTGTAGCAGTCGAACAAGGTCTACCTTGGTAGAAAAACATTTCAAGGAAAATTTTCACGTTTCTGGGCATTACACGCTGAATGATAGAATTCTACTTTACTAATGGCGGTCAAAAGGTTAACAATAAATAATAATAAATATTGTTTTGGCGAATTTAGCAAGTCAAGCCGTTGATATGTCACAAACTAATGTTAACAATAATAATAATAATTTATTTTTACATTTTGCGTCTACGAAAACATAGTGGCGTTTTAAATTGGAAGCTCGGACATCGCATACTACAAACAGATTGACAAATGCTATTTATTTTAAATAATGTTACAATTTAAAGTAAACATGAAACAAATATAGTATGGTTAACGCAAAGTTTGTGACCAAACTTTATGTTTAACTTTGTTTATTTTCTGAGCAATAGATTTTTTAAGTTATTAATTTGACAATATTAATGACATTTTTCATATGGACGACTTGTCAACAGACGAATCGTACATATAGAAAATGTCAATTTGTTTTGAATATAAGTAGTTTTTATACCAATAAAGGCGGCAAGCATAAAGCCTGCCTGGCAAACACCCTATTGACATATGTATAGCGAATCTGTAGACAAGTCTAGATTCCTCGCGATGCCCTTGAAAATAAAACAGCAAATCTCATAATCCACATCCCTCAAAGGTCAGATTAAATACTTGACAAATACATCGATAAGTCCCTCTCGTAACATACATCAATTTTACCCTCATACATTCAAATTTTATAATAGACATTTTTCTACGTATACATTTCATTTATGTGCCCTAATTAAGAGAACTTCTTTCTCACGCTATAACAAGCTTTGGAGTTGAAACTTCACAGGACCGTTCTGAGAATGTACTAAAATAACTATATTGAACAATAAAAAAATTGAATATTTGAGTTAACTCTTTCCGTCTTGGTGGTTAGCATACTAACCACCTAAAAAAACAAGAATATTTATTATATATTTTAACAAATGGTAAATAAAATATTGAAAATTGAATCCAAATGCGTAAGAACATTTATTCAGAATATTTATGTAAAAAGATATAAAACACAAAATTATTTTTAATATATGTATTAAAAATAATACATATATTAAAAATATTTTTTTTTATTTTATTTTTTATTTTTAATCCATATTGAACACGAATATGTAATTTTTATGTCTGAGCTATTAAAAATACAAAAGTGTGACTGAAAGAGTTAAATAACTCAACAGTGAAATCGTCGTTAGAATCCTAATGTTATGAATACTAAAATGGGTTTAATTACTTTTTCATATTTTAAACACTCGAATGAGCATCATTAATTTTTGATACATGTTGTTAGGGGTGCAGAAAAGGTCATTAAATACCTTTGAACCGGAAAAATATTACGAAAGTTAATAACCCTAGTCTTGGCAGACATCATCTCTAATCATTTACTATAATTGAAAAGAAGTGAGAATTGGCATAGGCAGATTCACTTAACTTATCCCACCTTAATTATAATATGATGTCAGTGAAATTTTGGCCAAACCCTGGGCTTGTCAATCAAATTAATAAAAAAATCAAAGGCCCCGTGACAGTTTCACTCACCACGATTGCCATACAATAAATAGTCCGTTTTTAAAATGGAATATTAATAATAAATAATGTAGAAGCCGAAATAAACCGGAATACTTTCGTTACAACCTTCATTACGTACTTAATATAAAGCATAGTTTGCTAAAATTTCACGTTGGCGGCAATGGACGAGCATGTTCGAAGAATTGTTCGCCAGATTTCCAACAAGCCGTCGTAGTCATGTTTATGTCTAATGTTGTAAATTTAAGTATTAATAAGTGTTCTTTTTTAACATTATAAAAATTTATGAGACAAGAGAACTTAGATAAATGGTGACAATTTAAATTTTCTAAAAAAAAAACATGAAATTACAACATTTATTAGTTGAACACATTTGTGTTATTTTTTTAAAGGTATTTAGATGATACAAACCAACGGAATGGCATGAGTAAAAAGTCAAGTATTTGATGAAGTAATTTGAGATTTAACTTACTAACCTAATTTATTAGATTGTCATATTATTTCTGACTTTTGAAATATCAGCTCTGAATTGATCAAACAATTCCTTAACAATGATTAAATAGACAATTCAGCATGGTTAATAGTGACAATACTATTACTCAAAACTAACAACCATATTTTCGGACCGGTCTGCGAACACGCTCGCCGAACAAACGACCGAGCACGCTCGCCAACAAGTCCTCCAACACGCTCGCCGAGCCCGCGCCGCATCTCTTACCCACCGCTTCGCTTACACCGAATATTAATCGTATATTTACATGTTTACGGTATGTTTATAGTACAAACGAGTTTCGTTAGTATGACTAAGGTATTTAGACGTATCTATGAATGTTATTGTAAAAATCAGTACATTATTTGTATATTACATTTGGAATCTGTGACCAAGTGTCATTGATACGCTGAAAAGCTACAATATGCGACTTTTGAACGATTTCATTTATGCACAATGGATAATGGGCCTCAATTCTGTCATCTCAAAATTGACATTTTTGACAAAATCCAGATGCACTAGCGTAAACGTCTGCGACTCTGTAATTAATTAATATTACTTAAATATATGTAAATTACAATTACCATATAGCTTAAGGACCACAATCTCATATCTCATTTGTCATTTTTGACAGAAACTAGCAGTGATATTGCTTCGCATGCTTTTCTGAACTGATATTAAGAGAACAAACCAAATATCATATTAGTTTCTCTTAAAAATATTTCCATCAAAAACCTGTTACAAAAAAAAATTACACTTATCTTTAAATGCTCTCCTTAACCCTGACAGTTGCCGGGTCACAGAATCCAATACTCGAATTATTTTCCATGTTATATGTAATACATGCTATACAGAATGGTACATTTAACTAAATTTTTCAGACGGTCATTTATAAAATAACAGTGTCGTATTTCAGAGGCGGGTAATCTTCGCGCCCACTTAATAACTCATTATTGAGCCATAGCGTTTCAACTCTGAGTACTGAAACATATGGAGACGACCTAATGTTCTATACGAACAATCTGCTATACAAATATGATTACTATCGATATTGTATTCATAAACCTCTATCTATCTCTTTTTCACAAGTCTACAATACTGCACGTAAAAAGAGACAACAATATATTTAACTTAACTATTTTTGGTAAACATCGTCAAGTGACGTCATAGAAATACCTTAGTGAAGCCGGCTTACCATTTTGGTTTCTCGCTTTAAGTTGTCAATGTCAGTGGAATTTGTGGTGTATTGTGCCAATATTGATAAAATTTGTGATTATAACATAATCTAACTTGTAACATTCAAAAACATCGTCATAAATAAATTGTTCAGAGACTTATAGTATATAAATAAGTAAAGTGGAATGACACTACACAAAGGCGCCATATTTGTTTCTCACTCAAAATTGGGCTTCACTTTTTCGTGGTTAAATCATCTCCATTCGTTTCAGTATTCAGAGGTTTCAAATGGGTTCAATAATAATCAATGTTACGACTGAATAAGGGTTTTCAAAAATACAAAAACCGCCAGATGGTGCGTGGGAGTCTCGTGGTCTTATCACTGTCACTATTGGCTCCTTGTTGACAGCATGTCAGTTTGGTCTGACAACTAACCAATGAGGGGGGTGACATGACCGCAAGTCACAGTTACGCCATCTTTCGGATGTTTTAATTCAAAAAACCCTTATTGAATTAAATCAGTCCTTTTTTTTAATTTTGCGTCATTTGTCTCGTAAAAATTATTTCTAATATTTTTTTTCACTAATATAATAAAGCGAAAGTAACTATGTCTGTATGTCTTTTTAGTTTTTTCATATTTAACACGTAACCTTTTTATGAAATTAGGTACTTACGTTCAAAAAAAATTTTTATGAAATACTTAGGCGTACGTTATTATAAGTAATCAAATGGTTTAGAAGCGTAACAGACAGAGTTGCTTTTGCAATTTAAAATATTAATTAAAATAATTATTCTCAAATACATATTGTCCCATTCTGTATATAATGTCATAATATAAAAAAAAATGTAAAATTAAAAGTTTCATCATTTGAACATCAGATGGCACACGATTAAAATTAAGAATGTCAATTCCATAATTTAAAACAATAATAATAATTAATTAATCATAATAAAATAACTATTAATTTAATGTACATTCAATATAATATAAGCTTTCAATATAATAATCACTGACTTGTAAATGTGTGTAAAATGTATCAAAATCTCCTTCAAACGTCAGTCTGTGGGCGGCTGGACTGATTTCGATTCGGTTTTCGCTCGCGCGTAGTTCTAATTCAATTAAATGCAAGTTTTGGAAAAACAAATAAAATTTATTCCCGAAATTACATTACGAATGCATCCGGTTTTGTCTGATGTAATCATTTAGTAATTTTAAAACGGCTAAGTCGATTTTGATGTAGTCCTTTTTAGTTAGATAGTTCAAGTATAGTAAATTAAAACTTTTCTTAATGTTTAACTCCCATTATGTAATATACATTTAGTTATATTAAATTATTTATAGCAGAGTCTATAATTCCATGGAATAAATTTCATTCGCAAATAGTAGAATGTTATCAACCAAAAAATATTGGATGTTTGGACAAAAATATTACGTACAATATAAGCCGTCACGCTTTATGTGTAAATGTTATATACCAGTACATTATATACTAATCTAACGCTAGTTTTAATATATACATAACCTGTATTTCTCCTTCTAACATATGAATCGTCGGAGGAAAAAAATCGATTACAAAAAAATCAATTTTCTGAATCGAATGTTTTGTAAAATGTATCAAAAATTTCGCTTTTTAAACCTGTTGATTTTCATGAATAATAGATTAAAATGATAACTGTATTGGTTGATTATTGATTTTTATTTAAATACTTGTATAAATGTAGTAAAATTAAATTATTTTTGAATTATACAAGAGTAACGATAAATCCTAATAAAATATGACTTCGAATCATTTTTGATACATTTTTTAAAACATTGATTAAGTGTTGTATAAAAAGTGTGTTCATTTTAAAATATTACACTTAATAAAGCACAATGACCACTGAGCGAAGCGACGCTATAGATACTTCTGGCTAATTTCATTTCAAAAGTCACATTATTAAATCTCTTTTAAAGTTAGTGAAAAGTGACTGGACGAGTAAACCCGTACATCTGCATAGTTTTAGGTTTTAACGACATCGACAATTTACGTGACCTAGTTTAGATGTTATAGTAATTAGCTAAATAAAACTTAGTGTTGAATAAAGACTACGACAAGTGACATCTATTATCATTTTATACATCTGCAAGTCTTTCGGCACTCACGACATCCTATCAAATCTATAGTGTGTGGACCTGACACCGCACATTATACATGGTCCTTGGTCCTTCGAGCCGGATGCTTTTATTAAGACTGTAAAGATTTAAGATTATTAAATAATTGAAGAAAGCTTTTCTTTAATTATTTAATAATTTACAGAGGAAATAGAATTTTTAGACTGGGTGATTATTTATTTCGTATATTCCATATACAAGGTTATTTTTAGGTTATACGAAACCACTTAACTACTTATTTAAATCATTATTCTAAGGCACTAATTTAAAGTATTTAATAAGCAAATTTTTTTTTTTCACTTTCCATACAAACGATCAGCTGATTGGCTATTTTGTATAAAACGTTATAAAAATATTTTTGCTCATTTTGAAAAATAGTTTAAATTGGTTCCTTAGAACAATGAGTTAGATTAGTAGGTAAGGTTTCGTTTATATAACTAACTAATTAACTAAACTTCACGCCACTTCCCTAGCGGTACTAACATTTGCATATAACAATCTCGTGTTTGGTCGAACTCTTCGGAAACTGCTTATTTTGATGAAATGTTATTCTTCAAAATAAGTCCCACCCATTATTATGCTTCGTAAAATATATTTCACCCTCTATTTTAACCAGAATTACTTCAATTAAGTTACAAGTTACGGATTTATTTAAAAATACCTACTTTAAAAAAACATGATCCTAGGGTGAGGGTCTAAAATTTGCCAAAAGACATCACGTTATTAACGGACGGCCCCTAATATAAGAGATGTCTGACGATGCAGCGAAAGGAACATAAGTCAAATTCTATAGCTTCGTATATCTACAGCGCCGCTCCCAGTGGCCACGTACCATTTCTGTATGGCTTCACTTACGATATATACTTAACATACACGATGCACGCACATCTGGGTTTATTTGGCAGTTGCAATCAGCTTTTGGTCCTGCGAAGGAAGAGAAGGACGACATTATAATCATTTAATTAAACATAACTAAACTTAACTTTACGCCACTTCCCCAGCGGGGTAGGCAGAGAGAACCGAACGCCTTGTGGCGCGATCCTTACACACCTCACTCGCCTCTTCAACATTCATAATCCTTTTCAAACAAGTTGAAGTTTAGTTAGTTAGTTAATGTAATGAGTGTTGCACTAGCTAGTACTCACTACCCCCCCGCTGGGGTCTTCAGTTTGGCGTACCGGGAGGGCTTAGTAGGCCCTGGTGCAGGACAGGGCCGAAGCTAAGAGAGACCCCGAGGTGGGCTGCGACTGCTCGGCATTTCCCACCGAGCAGTTGCGGCACCGGCCGCAGCCCCCTGCGGCCGGACTAGGATTGCCGAGGAAGAGGAGGAGCTGAGTGTGTCGTTGCTCGCCTCCCTATCCTCGGCAACCCGACAGGGGCGCACTGCGCTGCGTTGTGTTGGGTCGCGGAGGGATCTCCTCTCCCTCCGTGACGACAGGGCTCTGCCCTCAATTTGGGTCGCCGGGCGGAAGGCGGCCCCCTCTGACGAGACGCTCTCGCGCTGTACCCTCAGGGCGAGAGTGGGCCCACGACGCCGGTCACGGGGACGATCGGCGTCTGAATCCTGGGCGGAGTAGTTGAGACATGCTGGGTGGCCTGGCATGTCTCGACGCGCGCGCGTGCTCGGTGCTGTGCATCCGACGACTGATGGCGTGGGCTGCACAGCATCGACCTCCGCCGCGCGAGGTGAGCCGCGCAGCGCGGCATGCGCACTACCGGAGGAGCTGTCGTATAGTCCCGACAGTGGGGATACCGGCTCCTCCGGAACTGCGCCGCGGGAGGCCACGTTGGGGTTTTAGTCGGTTCGAGTCCGACACACCGCCCTCTGCTTCCCCAAGCAGAGGGTGACGGCTCGTGGGAATTTCCCCAACAAAAAAAAAAAAAAAAGCTAGTACTCACTACAGGAACAGCACGGGCCTGTCGGCGGCGCGCGAGGAGCCGCTGGAGTGCGAGTGCGAGCGGCGCGTGCCGCCCCCGCCGCCCCCCGCCGCCCCCGTCCGCCGCCCCGGACCCTACACTAGCTAGTACTCACTACAGGAACAGCACGGGCCTGTCGGCGGCGCGCGAGGAGCCGCTGGAGTGCGAGTGCGAGCGGCGCGTGCCGCCCCCCGCCGCCCCCGTCCGCCGCCCCGGACCCTACACTAGCTAGTACTCACTACAGGAACAGCACGGGCCTGTCGGCGGCGCGCGAGGAGCCGCTGGAGTGCGAGTGCGAGCGGCGCGTGCCGCCCCCCGCCGCCCCCGCCGCCCCCGTCCGCCGCCCCGGACCCTACACTAGCTAGTACTCACTACAGGAACAGCACGGGCCTGTCGGCGGCGCGCGAGGAGCCGCTGGAGTGCGAGTGCGAGCGGCGCGTGCCGCCCCCGCCGCCCCCGTCCGCCGCCCCGGACCCTACACTAGCTAGTACTCACTACAGGAACAGCACGGGCCTGTCGGCGGCGCGCGAGGAGCCGCTGGAGTGCGAGTGCGAGCGGCGCGTGCCGCCCCCCGCCGCCCCCGTCCGCCGCCCCGGACCCTACACTAGCTAGTACTCACTACAGGAACAGCACGGGCCTGTCGGCGGCGCGCGAGGAGCCGCTGGAGTGCGAGTGCGAGCGGCGCGTGCCGCCCCCCGCCGCCCCCGTCCGCCGCCCCGGACCCTACACTAGCTAGTACTCACTACAGGAACAGCACGGGCCTGTCGGCGGCGCGCGAGGAGCCGCTGGAGTGCGAGTGCGAGCGGCGCGTGCCGCCCCCCGCCGCCCCCGCCGCCCCCGTCCCGCCGCCCCGGACCCTACACTAGCTAGTACTCACTACAGGAACAGCACGGCGCTGTCGGCGGCGCGCGAGGAGCCGCTGGAGTGCGAGTGCGAGCGGCGCGTGCCGCCCCCGCCGCCCCCGTCCGCCGCCCCGGACCCTACACTAGCTAGTACTCACTACAGGAACAGCACGGGCCTGTCGGCGGCGCGCGAGGAGCCGCTGGAGTGCGAGTGCGAGCGGCGCGTGCCGCCCCCGCCGCCCCCGTCCGCCGCCCCGGACCCTACACTAGCTAGTACTCACTACAGGAACAGCACGGGCCTGTCGGCGGCGCGCGAGGAGCCGCTGGAGTGCGAGTGCGAGCGGCGCGTGCCGCCCCCGCCGCCCCCGCCGCCCCCGTCCGCCGCCCCGGACCCTACACTAGCTAGTACTCACTACAGGAACAGCACGGGCCTGTCGGCGGCGCGCGAGGAGCCGCTGGAGTGCGAGTGCGAGCGGCGCGTGCCGCCCCCCGCCGCCCCCGTCCGCCGCCCCGGACCCTACACTAGCTAGTACTCACTACAGGAACAGCACGGGCCTGTCGGCGGCGCGCGAGGAGCCGCTGGAGTGCGAGTGCGAGCGGCGCGTGCCGCCCCCGCCGCCCCCGTCCGCCGCCCCGGACCCTACACTAGCTAGTACTCACTACAGGAACAGCACGGGCCTGTCGGCGGCGCGCGAGGAGCCGCTGGAGTGCGAGTGCGAGCGGCGCGTGCCGCCCCCCGCCGCCCCCGTCCGCCGCCCCGGACCCTACACTAGCTAGTACTCACTACAGGAACAGCACGGGCCTGTCGGCGGCGCGCGAGGAGCCGCTGGAGTGCGAGTGCGAGCGGCGCGTGCCGCCCCCGCCGCCCCCGCCGCCCCCGTCCGCCGCCCCGGACCCTACACTAGCTAGTACTCACTACAGGAACAGCACGGGCCTGTCGGCGGCGCGCGAGGAGCCGCTGGAGTGCGAGTGCGAGCGGCGCGTGCCGCCCCCCGCCGCCCCCGTCCGCCGCCCCGGACCCTACACTAGCTAGTACTCACTACAGGAACAGCACGGGCCTGTCGGCGGCGCGCGAGGAGCCGCTGGAGTGCGAGTGCGAGCGGCGCGTGCCGCCCCCCGCCGCCCCCGTCCGCCGCCCCGGACCCTACACTAGCTAGTACTCACTACAGGAACAGCACGGGCCTGTCGGCGGCGCGCGAGGAGCCGCTGGAGTGCGAGTGCGAGCGGCGCGTGCCGCCCCCGCCGCCCCCCGCCGCCCCCGTCCGCCGCCCCGGACCCTACACTAGCTAGTACTCACTACAGGAACAGCACGGGGCCTGTCGGCGGCGCGCGAGGAGCCGCTGGAGTGCGAGTGCGAGCGGCGCGTGCCGCCCCCGCCGCCCCCCGCCGCCCCCGTCCGCCGCCCCGGACCCTACACTAGCTAGTACTCACTACAGGAACAGCACGGGCCTGTCGGCGGCGCGCGAGGAGCCGCTGGAGTGCGAGTGCGAGCGGCGCGTGCCGCCCCCGCCCGCCCCCGCCGCCCCCGTCCGCCGCCCCGGACCCTACACTAGCTAGTACTCACTACAGGAACAGCACGGGCCTGTCGGCGGCGCGCGAGGAGCCGCTGGAGTGCGAGTGCGAGCGGCGCGTGCCG
Source organism: Glyphodes perspectalis (assembly GCA_951394215.1). Lineage (NCBI taxonomy): Eukaryota > Metazoa > Arthropoda > Insecta > Lepidoptera > Crambidae > Glyphodes > Glyphodes perspectalis. The sequence continues at coordinate 6,957,890 of OX596229.1, forward strand.
CCCCCCGCCGCCCCCGCCGCCCCCGTCCGCCGCCCCGGACCCTACACTAGCTAGTACTCACTACAGGAACAGCACGGGCCTGTCGGCGGCGCGCGAGGAGCCGCTGGAGTGCGAGTGCGAGCGGCGCGTGCCGCCCCCGCCGCCCCCGTCCGCCGCCCCGACCCTACACTAGCTAGTACTCACTACAGGAACAGCACGGGCCTGTCGGCGGCGCGCGAGGAGCCGCTGGAGTGCGAGTGCGAGCGGCGCGTGCCGCCCCCCGCCGCCCCCGTCCGCCGCCCCGGACCCTACACTAGCTAGTACTCACTACAGGAACAGCACGGGCCTGTCGGCGGCGCGCGAGGAGCCGCTGGAGTGCGAGTGCGAGCGGCGCGTGCCGCCCCCCGCCGCCCCCGCCGCCCCCGTCCGCCGCCCCGGACCCTACACTAGCTAGTACTCACTACAGGAACAGCACGGGCCTGTCGGCGGCGCGCGAGGAGCCGCTGGAGTGCGAGTGCGAGCGGCGCGTGCCGCCCCCGCCGCCCCCGCCGCCCCCGTCCGCCGCCCCGGACCCTACACTAGCTAGTACTCACTACAGGAACAGCACGGGCCTGTCGGCGGCGCGCGAGGAGCCGCTGGAGTGCGAGTGCGAGCGGCGCGTGCCGCCCCCGCCGCCCCCGCCGCCCCCGTCCCGCCGCCCCGGA
>OX596229.1:6958772-7030316 GCA_951394215.1 Glyphodes perspectalis
CCCCGCCGCCCCCGTCCGCCGCCCCGGACCCTACACTAGCTAGTACTCACTACAGGAACAGCACGGGCCTGTCGGCGGCGCGCGAGGAGCCGCTGGAGTGCGAGTGCGAGCGGCGCGTGCCGCCCCCGCCGCCCCCGCCGCCCCCGTCCGCCGCCCCGGACCCTACACTAGCTAGTACTCACTACAGGAACAGCACGGGCCTGTCGGCGGCGCGCGAGGAGCCGCTGGAGTGCGAGTGCGAGCGGCGCGTGCCGCCCCCGCCGCCCCCGCCGCCCCCGTCCGCCGCCCCGGACCCTACACTAGCTAGTACTCACTACAGGAACAGCACGGGCCTGTCGGCGGCGCGCGAGGAGCCGCTGGAGTGCGAGTGCGAGCGGCGCGTGCCGCCCCCCGCCGCCCCCGCCGCCCCCGTCCGCCGCCCCGTACCCTACACTAGCTAGTACTCACTACAGGAACAGCACGGGCCTGTCGGCGGCGCGCGAGGAGCCGCTGGAGTGCGAGTGCGAGCGGCGCGTGCCGCCCCCGCCCGCCCCCGCCGCCCCCGTCCGCCGCCCCGGACCCTACACTAGCTAGTACTCACTACAGGAACAGCACGGGCCTGTCGGCGGCGCGCGAGGAGCCGCTGGAGTGCGAGTGCGAGCGGCGCGTGCCGCCCCCGCCGCCCGCCGCCCCCGTCCGCCGCCCCGGACCCTACACTAGCTAGTACTCACTACAGGAACAGCACGGGCCTGTCGGCGGCGCGCGAGGAGCCGCTGGAGTTGCGAGTGCGAGCGGCGCGTGCCGCCCCCGCCGCCCCCGTCCGCCGCCCCGGACCCTACACTAGCTAGTACTCACTACAGGAACAGCACGGGCCTGTCGGCGGCGCGCGAGGAGCCGCTGGAGTGCGAGTGCGAGCGGCGCGTGCCGCCCCCGCCCGCCCCCGCCGCCCCCGTCCGCCGCCCCGGACCCTACACTAGCTAGTACTCACTACAGGAACAGCACGGGCCTGTCGGCGGCGCGCGAGGAGCCGCTGGAGTGCGAGTGCGAGCGGCGCGTGCCGCCCCCGCCGCCCCCGTCCGCCGCCCCGGACCCTACACTAGCTAGTACTCACTACAGGAACAGCACGGGCCTGTCGGCGGCGCGCGAGGAGGCCGCTGGAGTGCGAGTGCGAGCGGCGCGTGCCGCCCCCGCCGCCCCCGCCGCCCCCGTCCGCCGCCCCGGACCCTACACTAGCTAGTACTCACTACAGGAACAGCACGGGCCTGTCGGCGGCGCGCGAGGAGCCGCTGGAGTGCGAGTGCGAGCGGCGCGTGCCGCCCCCGCCGCCCCCGCCGCCCCCGTCCGCCGCCCCGGACCCTACACTAGCTAGTACTCACTACAGGAACAGCACGGGCCTGTCGGCGGCGCGCGAGGAGCCGCTGGAGTGCGAGTGCGAGCGGCGCGTGCCGCCCCCGCCGCCCCCGCCGGCCCCCGTCCGCCGCCCCGGACCCTACACTAGCTAGTACTCACTACAGGAACAGCACGGGCCTGTCGGCGGCGCGCGAGGAGCCGCTGGAGTGCGAGTGCGAGCGGCGCGTGCCGCCCCCGCCGCCCCCGTCCGCCGCCCCGGACCCTACACTAGCTAGTACTCACTACAGGAACAGCACGGGCCTGTCGGCGGCGCGCGAGGAGCCGCTGGAGTGCGAGTGCGAGCGGCGCGTGCCGCCCCCGCCGCCCCCGCCGCCCCCGTCCGCCGCCCCGGACCCTACACTAGCTAGTACTCACTACAGGAACAGCACGGGCCTGTCGGCGGCGCGCGAGGAGCCGCTGGAGTGCGAGTGCGAGCGGCGCGTGCCGCCCCCCGCCGCCCCCGTCCGCCGCCCCGGACCCTACACTAGCTAGTACTCACTACAGGAACAGCACGGGCCTGTCGGCGGCGCGCGAGGAGCCGCTGGAGTGCGAGTGCGAGCGGCGCGTGCCGCCCCCGCCGCCCCCGCCGCCCCCGTCCGCCGCCCCGGACCCTACACTAGCTAGTACTCACTACAGGAACAGCACGGGCCTGTCGGCGGCGCGCGAGGAGCCGCTGGAGTGCGAGTGCGAGCGGCGCGTGCCGCCCCCGCCGCCCCCCGTCCGCCGCCCCGGACCCTACACTAGCTAGTACTCACTACAGGAACAGCACGGGCCTGTCGGCGGCGCGCGAGGAGCCGCTGGAGTGCGAGTGCGAGCGGCGCGTGCCGCCCCCGCCGCCCCCGCCGCCCCCGTCCGCCGCCCCGGACCCTACACTAGCTAGTACTCACTACAGGAACAGCACGGGCCTGTCGGCGGCGCGCGAGGAGCCGCTGGAGTGCGAGTGCGAGCGGCGCGTGCCGCCCCCGCCGCCCCCGCCGCCCCCGTCCGCCGCCCCGGACCCTACACTAGCTAGTACTCACTACAGGAACAGCACGGGCCTGTCGGCGGCGCGCGAGGAGCCGCTGGAGTGCGAGTGCGAGCGGCGCGTGCCGCCCCCGCCGCCCCCGCCGCCCCCGTCCGCCGCCCCGGACCCCTACACTAGCTAGTACTCACTACAGGAACAGCACGGGCCTGTCGGCGGCGCGCGAGGAGCCGCTGGAGTGCGAGTGCGAGCGGCGCGTGCCGCCCCCGCCGCCCCCGCCGCCCCCGTCCGCCGCCCCGGACCCTACACTAGCTAGTACTCACTACAGGAACAGCACGGGCCTGTCGGCGGCGCGCGAGGAGCCGCTGGAGTGCGAGTGCGAGCGGCGCGTGCCGCCCCCGCCGCCCCCGTCCGCCGCCCCGGACCCTACACTAGCTAGTACTCACTACAGGAACAGCACGGGCCTGTCGGCGGCGCGCGAGGAGCCGCTGGAGTGCGAGTGCGAGCGGCGCGTGCCGCCCCCCGCCGCCCCCGTCCGCCGCCCCGGACCCTACACTAGCTAGTACTCACTACAGGAACAGCACGGGCCTGTCGGCGGCGCCGCGAGGAGCCGCTGGAGTGCGAGTGCGAGCGGCGCGTGCCGCCCCCGCCGCCCCCGCCGCCCCCGTCCGCCGCCCCGGACCCTACACTAGCTAGTACTCACTACAGGAACAGCACGGGCCTGTCGGCGGCGCGCGAGGAGCCGCTGGAGTGCGAGTGCGAGCGGCGCGTGCCGCCCCCGCCGCCCCCGTCCGCCGCCCCGGACCCTACACTAGCTAGTACTCACTACAGGAACAGCACGGGCCTGTCGGCGGCGCGCGAGGAGCCGCTGGAGTGCGAGTGCGAGCGGCGCGTGCCGCCCCCGCCGCCCCCGCCGCCCCCGTCCGCCGCCCCGGACCCTACACTAGCTAGTACTCACTACAGGAACAGCACGGGCCTGTCGGCGGCGCGCGAGGAGCCGCTGGAGTGCGAGTGCGAGCGGCGCGTGCCGCCCCCGCCGCCCCCGTCCGCCGCCCCGGACCCTACACTAGCTAGTACTCACTACAGGAACAGCACGGGCCTGTCGGCGGCGCGCGAGGAGCCGCTGGAGTGCGAGTGCGAGCGGCGCGTGCCGCCCCCGCCGCCCCCGCCGCCCCCGTCCGCCGCGACCGACGCGCCCGACCCGCTCGACCCGCCGGACTTCACCTCGCCCTCCCTGCCGCCTGGAAACAATTACGTACTCATACAACCACTGCTTCTCAAGTTATTTGCTTGGAACCCCCTTGCAGACGGCACCCCACCACTCGAATAGTAATGAACGTGTGAAAATTCTTAAAATTTTACAAAATAACGAACTACGATAAGCGTTTCGGTATTAAATCTTAAATTAATCAAATTTAATAAAAAAGAAAAAAATAATAAAAAAAAAGGTAATTTTTACACATAACACCACGCCCATAATCCCCGAAGGGGTAGGCAGAGTCAAAGGAGCAGCATGCCCCTTCAACCACATTCAGCCAAAAATAAAGCTGGGCTGGGTTAGATGGAAAATTGTGAAAAAGCAGTGACAAGCGGCTAACCTGTCGCCTAAACAATCACACACCCAAAACCCGATATACCATTGGTCGCATTTTACGACATGCTAGGCAAGAAACACAGTTGGCATATTCTTTTTAAGTCTCAAACCAACACGGGATAGTGAGTTGGGTTGGATGGAAAGCTGTGAAAAAGGAGTGACAAGTGGCTAGCTCGTCGCCTTCTCAGTCACATACCCAAAAGCCTTACCAACATGGGACTCTATTAGGAATATATTATATCTTAAATAAACATAAAACAAAAAAGAAATTTAAAGACCATTTTCTTGCATTTGGTATAAGCTTATTAAGTCATACTGGTCATTTTCAACATACCCGCATGATCCTTAGCTGTGAGGTGGTCGGAGCCGGCGCTGGACCCGCCGCTGCCCGACAGCACGCTCTCCTCGCGGTTGTACCTGCGTTGGGGGAGGAAGGAGATGTCAGACACGATACAACACCGACGTACCCCTAGGGGGCGGCACACAGTAACAATATGAAGACCTTTTAAATAACAGGAATCTACAGTCTGCGCTCTTCTTGCATGGTCTACTCTCCTATTGTAATGTATTACATTAATTATATTTGAATTATATAAATTTGTAGAAGCAGATATTAAGTAGCATTGTCATTGTATACATGGCGGTTCTTCTCGGTAGAATCAACGTTCCGAACTTGGCGGTAGAATCACTTTTTTGTATTATTATGACTATTCATAACTGCTTTTGTAGAACCTACATGAATAAAGATATTTCTATTTCTATTTCTAATACTATAACGAAAATTTGCCCACCTGTGACGACTGTACCTGCGAGTAAAAAGTTAAGTGCCAAAAGTTTGACAAACTGTGGCGATGGTCTGTTGCAGGAAGTACAGGAAGTTTTGGTACTTATATAAGCCACGGCGGCCAATCTCAACGAGGATTAGCCAACTGCGCAGGAGATATTATAGTGCACAAGTGTGTGCGCAAACACAGGTGCACTCTCTGTTCCTTCACACTCATAGTCCGGTGAGACGGCGCCGACGTGACGAAGGGTTTCATTCGGGTTATCAGTTATGACCAGAACATACCCCTTTCAACTTTCGTTTTTCGTTTTTCTTTGACTGCCTCGTTGGTCTAGTGTTAGCATGCGCTGCTTAAGGACCAAGAGGTCCCGGGTTCACATCCCGGGTCGGGCCAAAAATTTGTGGCTGGGTATTTCAATATAGAAATTACTCAGAAACAGCCCGAAGTCAGGAAGTTGGCGGTTTAATCACCCCCATGCCTCGGAAGCACGTTAAGCCGTTGGTCCTGCGCCTGACCTCTCTCCGGTCATGTCGGCGCCGTCTCACCGGACTATGAGAGTGAAGGAACATTGAGTGCACCTGTGTTTGCGCACACACTTGTGCACTATAATATCTCCTGCGCAGTTAGCTAATCCTGTTGAGATTGGCCGCCGTGACCGATATCGGTTAGGATGACATTATTATTATTATTATTCTCCCTTTCAAGGAGTTTTTTTCCAATGGGTTTTAAGGTATTTGAAAGGGTTTCAATACCCCTATCGTATGAGTAAGACAAATAGATTGGCTTTTTCACAAACTCGCTCATAAAAATCGCCCAAATGAAAACACGTTCATCGTATAATCAAATCGTCCAGGATACAACACACCTCACGGTCAGTCGGACCTAGGTCCCCGAGCGAGCAACACCTAGCTCAGTGGGAGTACTTACACTTGCAGCGCGAGCGCGTAGTTCGCATGTGTCCCTTCCAGGATATATATCAGACTACATCACACACATCGATCTGACTCCGAGGCAAGTAGCTTAAGCACTTGTGTTACGGATATCAGAAACAACAGTGGTATTACAAATATATACTTAAATATTAAATATTAACACCCAGACACAGAACAAACACAAGTATTCATCACACAAACGTTTGTCCTGGGTGGGGATCGAACCCACAACTGTTGGCGCATGGGGCAGGGTCACTACCGAATGCGCCATCGAGCCAGTCGAAGGAGGATCTACTCCCGGCGACGTCACTCACCCATATATAGTGTGCTCGCTGGTGACGCACGAGGTGTACTTGAAGGGGATCGGCTGGTACCCGTACGAGCCCGCGTACGGCATGTACCCGGGGCCCATCATGCTGAAACAAGTGCGAATGGGTTAAGGCGTGAGGTTGAGCGACGCGCACCAGCGGCGGTTGGTGGATGGGTGACCGTGCCGAGCAACGGTTTGCAATGTCGGCTAATAATGAGGCGAAGGCAAGCGACGCACATTGTCACTGGTAGGTGGATGGGTGACCGTCTCCACTCGAGGGGTTTCGAAATGAGTGGCTAGACTAAATAATACTTATAAATAGTAAATAAAGTTAGTAAAATATAGTGAAAATGGTGGAACTTGTTCAAACAAAATAAAGCCTACTATGAACTTGTAAATGCAAATATTTTTTTTTATAAAACCGATTCGAAAACTTGTAAAAACTAGATGAAAGCTTTTAAAAAGTAGTAAAAATTAAGTAAACATCGTAAAATAAAAAAAAACTACAATTTTTTTATTGAAAGGTATATAAAAACTTGGTAAAAAATAAATAAATTAAATTAAATAAATAAATTCTTCAGACTGACACACCAATTCCCTAGTCCCAAACTAAGCTTATAAAAGCTTGTGCTATGGATACTAGGTGAACGGATAGAAATACTTAAATACGTTTATAAACATCCATGACTCGAGTACAAATATCCATGTTCATCACACGAAATATTTGCCCCTAGCGGGATTCGAACCCGCGACCCTTGGTTTCGTGGCCAGGGTCTCTGACCACTCGACCAACGGGCCAGTCAAAAGAAACAATACATTGTAAAATCAAATAATAACTTGTAAAAACCGAACAAAACTTGTAAAAACCCAAGAGCACCCACTTGGGGTTCGGCAGCGGCGCGAGCGTGTCGGAGGCGAGGCTGTCGGCGTCGCCGCTGCGCAGGCGCAGCGCCGCCAGCTCCGCGCACAGCTCGCCCGCCACGTAGTAGCACTGCTCCGAGAACGTGATCTTGTTCACTGTGTGCCGGATGAAGCCCGCCTGGAAATAACATATGTGATATGTGACGTCAGTGGCAGGCATACCTTGGAGACACGTGGACAGTTGGGGGGTAAGACAGATTCCTTGCAGGGATGAGGTCAGGAACTTTGAAGGCACGAGGTCAGTAGGGGGTCGCAAAACTTAATGGTATATGGGGTTTTGGGTATGTGATTGTGTAGGCGACGAGCTAGCCACTTGTCACTACTTTTTCACGATTTTCCATCTAACCCAGCCCATTGTCCCGTGTTGGTCTGGGACTTAAAAAGAATGTGCCAACTGTGTTTCTTGCCTAGCATGTCGTAAAAGGCGACTAATGGTATATTGGGTTTTGGGTTTGTGATTGTGTAGGCGACAAGCTAGCCACTACTTTAACACAATTTTCCATCTAACCCAGCCCAGTTTTATTTGGCTGAATGAGGTTAAAGGGGACTGCTACCCCTTTGACTCTGCCTACCCCTTCGGGGATCACGGGCGTGATGTTAAGATAAGACACAAGGTCAAAGGGGGGTAAGACCTTGTTCAAGAGGTACGAGGTCAGTGGGGGGGGGTAAAGAGATGCTTTGTAGTTACGGGGTCAGTTAGACGTCAAAGTTATTTTGGAGGCACAAGAGCAGTGTGATGTAAATACACATTAGAAGCACGAGGTCTGTAAGGTCAGAGCCAGTGTGTCCGTGTCTGGTCGTGCGCACCTTGAGCATGTGCGAGGCGTACTTGCGCGCGTCGCGGCGGTCGGCCACGCCGGCCACGTGCTGCAGGATCCAGTCCACCACGTCCGCGCCGATGAACGCGCTCGGGATCGTGATCTTGAGCCACATGCGGTCGCGGATCTCAAGACCTGGAACGAGATATTTAAAGGATTAATCATTGGTGATAATATATGTGGGCAGCTGTTTACTAGGTTGAAGGGACATGCTGCCCCTTTGACTCTGCCTACCCCTTCGGGGATTATGGGCGTGATGTTATGTGTGTATGTATGTAGCTGTTTACTATAACATATGGGGTGAGATGTATACGGGACCCCTGGAAAGAAGTTTATGGTCTTAATCTGGTGTGATCTAGAAAGCATCCAATCCCACCCAAGTCTTGCTTTAAGTGTGACGCTCACCAGCTGGGAGGACGTAACCCTCGTCGATGACCTCCGAGTCCCACCGTCATGAAACACAAACATTCAACTCATCTGAGTCAACCCAGCTGCTCATCAACCTTCCTGGCTCCCACAGAGAACCCTCATACAGTTTGCTACAACCACCACCTGAGTGGGGTCAGCCCTTAGTTACAACTAGGGTTACATCCTCATCAGCTCTGAAAATGAAACCCTAGTCGATTCAAGTCCCACCAGCTCGAACCATACCGCTCAGCGCCATGTCCACGCCGACCGACAGCCGCGGCAGCCGGGACACTCCGCCACTCACCCGAGTCGGGCCTGAGCATCGCCCGCACGACCAGCGCCATGTCCATGCCGACGGACAGCTGCGGCAGCCGGGACACTCCGCCACTCACCCGAGTCGGGCCTGAGCATCGCCCGCACGACCAGCGCCATGTCCATGCCGACGGACAGCTGCGGCAGCCGGGACACTCCGCCACTCACCCGAGTCGGGCCTGAGCATCGCCCGCACGACCAGCGCCATGTCCATGCCGACGGACAGCTGCGGCAGCCGGGACACTCCGCCACTCACCCGAGTCGGGCCTGAGCATCGCCCGCACGACCAGCGCCATGTCCATGCCGACGGACAGCTGCGGCAGCCGGGACACTCCGCCACTCACCCGAGTCGGGCCTGAGCATCGCCCGCACGACCAGCGCCATGTCCATGCCGACGGACAGCTGCGGCAGCCGGGACACTCCGCCACTCACCCGAGTCGGGCCTGAGCATCGCCCTCACGACCAGCGCCATGTCCATGCCGACGGACAGCTGCGGCTCGGCGGCGCCCGCGTCGGACGCGCCGGGCAGCGCCGACAGCGAGGGCGGCGGCGGCGGGTACGCCTCGCGCAGCGCCTGCGTGTGCGCCACCCACGCGCCTGCCGACACACCGAACCATCTTGTACTGGATGAGGTACTAAGTTAACTGAATAGGGATGTTGACTGGCTAGGTAATTGAGATACTTTTAAAGAGTTGTCAAAACGAAATCACTTTATAGATTTTGTATGGGCTTGTCATCGTGTGACGTCACTAGTTTGTGTAGTCAACTGACTTAATATTAAGCAGTTTTTGTAAAATTAAAAATCTTCGACTCAATATGATACAAAATCAATAAGGCTTAACAGCATACTACAATACTTTCTTTTTCAGAATTGATATTTCAAAATTAAATATAAATGGTGTCAACATCCCAATTGGCGCAAGTACCCAAAGTGATAATTGGATAATAAGAGCCTCCGTCTCAGCATATTCTGCGCTACCGCCATTCATCCGCAAGGAGTTAACACAGGTCTTCTCCTTCCAGCGGAACCTTGGACAGGCCAACCGGTCACCGACCACTAGGCCGTACCAAGTACGCTTTTCGCCCATTTGTGGTATGTCCAAGCTATTAGTTATGCATCTCACTGGCACTGGTGAAGATCTGCTTTGCTGGTCTGAGACTCGTTATTAACGTACCAACTGTCATCATCTGCCTAGCGTTATGTCCCGTGCTTAGTCGGGGTCCGCTTAAACCATGATCCAGGATTTAGCGAGTCTGGTAATTACATTGAAGCGCCTGCCGATCTGACCTTCGTAACCCTAAGATAAGGGATCCAGACAATTTTTAGATCATGGTTACAAATCCAAAGCTGTTTGAATTTGCAGGTTTCATCATGATGTTTTCCCTCACCGTCGGGCTAGTGGTATAAATACGTACATAGATTTGAAAAATCCAGAGGTACGTGCCCGGGTTTGAACCAGCATTCCTCGGTTAAGAGGCGCGTGTCCTTACCATTGAGCTACCACCGCTACTATTAACATACCAACTGTGTTCCATAAAAATAAAGTTGCATATTTTAAATAACTATGGAAGTTTTATCGTTCTTCAATTGGTCTGGTGATTCCTGTCTTTAGTCTAAGAATGTATACATCATGTCTATACAATATACTAACCAAAATTCAGTATTCACTTACCAGGGTCAATAGGTCTGACAGGTTCCGTTCTTGGTATCGTAAAGTACCCTTTAGGATTGGGGTCCCAACATTTAGCAACCACCAACTTGATCGGTCCTGGCTTCTGAACCACTTCCCGAAGGACTCTTACCGCTTCATCATTCGTCATATCTTCAAAATTAACATCATTCACCTGAAAAATGCAATAGGATTGTAAATTAATACATAGTTACTGTCAAGAGTTAAAGTTAAACCAAAATTAAATAAAAAAAAAACTATTAAACTATAAAGATGTTTGGCTAAATGTTATTTAAGGAGTTTATTGCTCATTCGCCTACCGCTTTGGGGACTACAGGCGTCACAATAAGTGTTTAAAGTACACAAAAAATATTCAATAGCACTAAATACCAAAAATTATAATACAATCCTACTCAAATCCTGGTTTTACCTCTGCACACAGCATATAATTTTGAACTCAATTAATAGAGTTAAACATCTTTGTCAATGTTCAAACAATATGTGTATAGACCAGCTATACTCAATGTGTGTTCCGCAGAACCCTGGGGTTCCGTGAAGCCTTTCTGGGGGTTATAGACTATTCCATACATTATATTTTATATAAACAATGATAAAAATACTGATAAGATATTTGGAACAAAAATTAAAAAAAAAAACATTCAACTTGGGACTCAAGAATATCAATTTGAAGAATTAAGCTGCAATTTTAATTTGCAGTGGTCATAAATATTAGTCTATAACACATAAGATAAATATTATCCTATTTGAATTAGGTTAAAAGATACTATCCAGAGTAATAAAATGTTTACTCTCTATTGATTCAAAAATACAGAATATTATTACCAAGAATTATCACATCCAGCCACCATTATTAAATAAGGTACTTAACAGGCAACAAAAACAATGACTTAAGCAAAGAATCATTCATTCATAAACACCCTTCACAAATCCCTTTAAGGATACAAATTGCTAACATCAACATATCCCGGATATTTTTTTCCTGTTTACAATTTACCTAGACAGATAAATTGTACCTATAACTTGCAATATAGATACATATACATATGGAATTTGCAATAATTACTCGGCTGAATCTTTAACGAACATTAACTGTATGACTTGGTATAAATATTAACTTAATCTGTAAATTTTAATTTGTTATTAAATCTGGCATTGAAAAGAGTAACTACTGAGTTTCTTGGTGGTTTCTTCTCGGTAGATGTGACATTCTGAACCGGTGGTAGATTTAAATTGTTCTATTTTGTATCTATTATTTGACGATTTACAAGTGCTTTTTTGAGGCCTACGTAAATAAAGATATTTTGAGTTTGAGTTTGAGTTTGAATATATTGATATATATTGCAAGTCCCTCGGATCAACATCTTCATACATTTTCAGTGAATTAAACTAACAAAAACAAATTATTTTATACAATTTTGATGTTGAATTTTCGAAGTCGCATAAAACCAAGGAAAATGACCTAAAGCTGTAGAGCTTTGGTACCATAATAATAATTACTCAGGGGGACAAGACCTAATTGAATACAGCTTTATTTTTTTTTGGCCACCACTTTCATATTTGGACCAAAGATGATGTCCTTTGAATTTGTAATAATATTTGTTATAGCTTAAACAGGTTAAAGAGGCCTGCTGCCCCTTTGACTCTGCCTACCCCTTCGGGGATTATGAGCGTGATGTTATGTATATATATATGTGTAGGTCAAAAAGAACTTAACTTAAGCTTTGTTTCTGTTTAAAAAGTATGATCAGATAATAAGTGCATTCATTGAATTGGTGAAATGATAACTGATTTTTCACAACTTTAGATTAAATTAAAATTGAAACTGATCAATTTAACATTTGAAAATAATAAATGTTGACATTATACAGTATTATGCAAATTTAAATAAAATATTATATACCTACATACATACATACATACATAATGTCACGCCTTTTTCCCATGGGGGTAGGCAGAGACCTACCTAAATTATAAAAATTGTTTATCAAGTAAAATAAAGCAGTATTTTGCATAACACCTGCACATTTTGCAACAAATTTATACTTAAATTTTTTGTACTGTATACTGATACCAAATCATGCTTATATCCATTCATTACTTTGATATTTTACTCTTATCAATCATTCAAGAGATTAACACAGTTGATAAGACAAGGCTCACCTGCAAAATCATGTCTCCTGGCTCTATTCTCCCATCCAACGCAACAGCACCACCCTTCATGATACTACCAACATAAATACCTCCATCACCACCCTTGTTAGACTGTCCAACAATTGATATACCCAGGAAATTCACTGTGTCCATGTTCAAAGTCACCGTTATGATGTGCATTGACATCGTAGAATCCGTAATAGACGAGTAGGAAGACGTTCTGGACATAACTTGCGGTCTTTTCCGTCTCCGCTGCGGTCTTTTGCGCGAACTCACTTGCAAATGGGAAACACTGCTGCATTCTGTTAGGGCTCGGTCCACTGAGGCGTTCGTGTGTCGTCCTGTGGTCGTCGTGATTTCTGACTGACTGTCGAAGAGACTTGTGGAGTCCAGGTCCGAGCTTAAAACTGATGCAGTCTCGTACTCTAAGCCATGGTTACCACCGTACTTAGAATGTCCGTTGATTCTGAGCCCTCTGTACTTGTATTTGTCACAGGACGCCCTGTGGCCGGGCCGCGAGCTGATGGTGCTGTCAGTATCAGTGCAAGTGTCCCTGGTGAGGGGCACCGTCGGAGCCCCGTGGGGATTCGGTTTCGCCTTGCCAGCATTGCTATCAGTGCATTGTGACGCCCCGTCTGAGGGGTTGGAGCCCTCCGCAGACACCAGCCAGGACACCACACGACCGTTGAAGCAAGGTAGATGAGCGTTATCATCAACAATCTCCTCTTTCACCACGCCAAAGTCATCATCCATAGATTTAAAGAAAAACTTGTAATTTGGTCTATTTAACTGGTTCTTGAAGTCCAATAACGTCACTTTCTCCGGAGATATTGGGATTTTAACTAAATACGGCGTCTCCTCGTCGTCTATGTAGTATATTACTTTTGTTTCCTCCATTTTCAATGCATTTATTTATTGTAGAATAACAACACCCTACAATCTATAAATATCAGCGGCCATCTCAAAAATGGCGACAAACAGGTTCCGAAATTTGACAGTATACGGCGCCACCAGCGCGTGTTGTTTTATTTTGTGTTCGGATACACTCAAATAGTTAGCAAATGAATGTGACATTTATGCGTCTGCATAGAAAAATATATATATTTTTTAAAAAGAGAAAGATTCTATTATTTACGAGGATTATGATTTATCATCATCATTATTTATGTAATTACAAAAAAACTATTTTATTTTAACGTTCCTAATTAAAAAAGTCGCATGAGTAATAGACAGCTTTATGACATTTATTTATAATCTGTCGCCATTATTTTGAATTTTGAATTCGAGTTTTTCGTTGGTAAACAATTTATTTGTTTGTTTCGTAGAATTTATCAAGAAAATAACATTGCATTCTTTGAAAATGGCCGTGGATATAAAAGAACCTTGGTTTTTAAAAGTTGTGGAACAATTGGACGCATTTTGCAAGCGAGTTGACGGTAAAGTCTTACGATATTTACTTTACCCTTCTATCTGTATGCCAACGAAATCCTGCAAAAAGTAATGTAATTTTATTTACAGACAAAATAGACAAAGAACAACAGCAACTAAAGGCTTGTAAGAAGAAAACTGAATTAGAAATTAAGTTAGCTCATGAAATGAAATTAAATGTAAGTACAAAAACTACTTATGCAATAACCATAGGCTTAGCCCTTTATGACAATTTACTTACCATTAAATTTATAATTTCTAGAATGAGTTGAATGAGAGGTTAGCTGAGCTCTCCCGTCGCGGTAATGAGCTAGACAGAGTCTGTGCTTCTTTTGAGACTTGTCTTACTATCGCTGACAGTGACCAGAATAGACTGGATAATGCAAAGTAAGTACCAAGTTTAGATCTCTTATACTAACTAAACTTCACGCCACTTCCCTAGCGGGGTAGCCAGAGAGAACCGAACGCCATATGGCACAATCCTTACACACCTCACTCGCCTCTTCAACATTCATAATCCTTTTCATTCAAGCTCTACGGTTTTTATGACTCCTAACATCACCTCTCCTCTTTTATACGCTATATAGATTAAATAGATACTGCTCAATGTTGCCAGATGTGCTAATTCTGTAGATTCAGAATGAATCTTTAGTCATAAATATCTTACTTGTGATAAGATCAGTCCAGAATGAAGACTTGACATTATAGATTTATATAAATTCTTATTAAATTTGAAAGAATGTAGTTTGTTCAAATTTACATTTCCTCTGGTTTAGAGGCCTGATACACTGAGAAGGAACATCAAGATAATACTTGACTGGCCCATTGGTCGAGTGGTCAGAGACCCTGGCCACGAAACCGAGGGTTGCGCGTTCGAATCCCGCTAGAGGCAGATGTTTCGTGTGATTAACATGAATATTTGTACTCGAGTCATGGATGTTTATAAACATATTTAAGTATATCTATCCGTTCACCTAGTATCCATAGTACAAGCATAAGCTTAGTTTGGAACTAGGGAATTGGTGTGTCAGTCTGGAGAATTTATTATTATTTACTTGTATGATTGTGTACTAATTGAATAGGGATGATGACTGCATTAAAAAACTATAATTATATTTAGTCCATCACAGTTAGATTATACAAAAATACTTGACTTTCTGCTTTATCAAATTAACAAAAAATCTCAACAATAAAGAGCATCAAAGTTTTGTAGTGGGGGCTAACGACGTACCTAACTATTTAGTACAAATTGTACGAAAGTAGAACGTCATGCGCAACTTGAATGGCAGTGTATCTTCGTCAATATTTGTTTAACTATTAAATAAAAAACATGTTTTCAATATATTTTTATAATCTAACTGATGGACTAAACAGAATTTATAAGTCATCTTGCCTGTTATTGTTATTCACAGAGAGACATACCAGCTGGCTAAAGAGCTCACTGGCATCAGATTGGACTTCAGTGCTCCCCCACACATCGCCAAGGGTTGTATCCTTTTCAACATTATACAAAAATATTTACCAACCTACAAGTACGTAGCTTGTATTGAAATAAAAACAACATTATATTGTTTGTCTGTATTAGGTTTTAAATTTATTAAAAATTACTTAATTGTCAGTACAAATGAAAAATTACCAGATTAATTCTACCAACAAGAATCTGCTAGGTTCCATCACCATGTTTACAATAAATGTCATTTATAATTGGCATATGTAAGTATACTTTATTTAATTAAATACACAATACTAGCAGCGCCCCGCGGTTTCACCCGCGTCCTTCCCGTTCCTGTGGAAATACAGGGATAAAATGTAGCCTATGTTACTCGCTAATAAAGTAGCTATCCATTGGTGAAAGAATTATTCAAATTGGTCCAGTAGTTTCGGAGCTTATTCAATGCAAACAAAAACAAACAACCAAATCTTTCTTCTTTATAATATTAGTATAGATAAATTACCAAAAATACATGAGAGTCAATAAAAACTTATTCTCATTTCATTTCTTAGCAGCTTGATCATTGATTTTCTGTTGATGATTCTAATTGATGGTTAGGGCACTAATGGCTGTAACCACCAGTCAAATAACAAAATAATATCCTGAACACAGCACAGACATCAAAAGCGAACACCGCAAACAGCTTCACCCCTTCGAGCTGGACATGTCTGCAGCAGACAGCAATGCACTGTGGACCCTCCTCGATGCAGTGGTGGGCCCGGACAGGCCCCACAACGATGAGAACAGGCCTATCAACTGACGCTACTAGTATATAAGATTTAACTTTTATTGTATTACATAATATTGTTATATATTTACTATATCAACTTGAGTTTTTTTATTTTTAATTCTTTCTAGTGTCGCACTGTTCCAAATGTTACTTTTTTTACTTAGCAATTCCTCACAGTTTTACTTCTCTTTGCCACCATGTTAACACACTATAACAATAAGGTTAAGTTAAAAAAGCAATGCGCATGAACACCGGAGGGTGAGGAAAATGACAGGAGGCTCCTATCAGGAGCGGTCAGAGTGGGAGGAGAGACGGTCTCGTCTCTCAGTCTTCAGCAGTTGACGACGACTTGCGTGTCCCCCGGCGGCAGCTTGTGCGCCGAGCGCGCATGCTTGAGCGCGTAGTGGCGGCACGCGTACGTGCGCGCGCACAACGCGCAGGCGGCGGCGCGCGCGTGACGCGCCAGCCGGTGCGCGTGCAGGCTGTTGCGCGCCTTGAAGCGCGCCGGGCAGCGGTCGCACTGCGAGCGATAGGTACAGTTAGTCAGTTAGTCGCTTGTATACTGCGCGCGCGCAGGCGCCAGCCGGTGCGCGTGCAGGCTGTTGCGCGCCTTGAAGCGCGCCGGGCAGCGGTCGCACTGCGAGCGATAGGTACAGTTAGTCAGTTAGTCGCTTGTATACTGCGCGCGCGCAGGCGCCAGCCGGTGCGCGTGCAGGCTGTTGCGCGCCTTGAAGCGCGCCGGGCAGCGGTCGCACTGCGAGCGATAGGTACAGTTAGTCAGTTAGTCGCTTGTATACTGCGCGCGCGCAGGCGCCAGCCGGTGCGCGTGCAGGCTGTTGCGCGCCTTGAAGCGCGCCGGGCAGCGGTCGCACTGCGAGCGATAGGTACAGTTAGTCAGTTAGTCGCTTGTATACTGCGCGCGCGCAGGCGCCAGCCGGTGCGCGTGCAGGCTGTTGCGCGCCTTGAAGCGCGCCGGGCAGCGGTCGCACTGCGAGCGATAGGTACAGTTAGTCAGTTAGTCGCTTGTATACTGCGCGCGCGCAGGCGCCAGCCGGTGCGCGTGCAGGCTGTTGCGCGCCTTGAAGCGCGCCGGGCAGCGGTCGCACTGCGAGCGATAGGTACAGTTAGTCAGTTAGTCGCTTGTATACTGCGCGCGCGCAGGCGCCAGCCGGTGCGCGTGCAGGCTGTTGCGCGCCTTGAAGCGCGCCGGGCAGCGGTCGCACTGCGAGCGATAGGTACAGTTAGTCAGTTAGTCGCTTGTATACTGCGCGCGCGCAGGCGCCAGCCGGTGCGCGTGCAGGCTGTTGCGCGCCTTGAAGCGCGCCGGGCAGCGGTCGCACTGCGAGCGATAGGTACAGTTAGTCAGTTAGTCGCTTGTATACTGCGCGCGCGCAGGCGCCAGCCGGTGCGCGTGCAGGCTGTTGCGCGCCTTGAAGCGCGCCGGGCAGCGGTCGCACTGCGAGCGATAGGTACAGTTAGTCAGTTAGTCGCTTGTATACTGCGCGCGCGCAGGCGCCAGCCGGTGCGCGTGCAGGCTGTTGCGCGCCTTGAAGCGCGCCGGGCAGCGGTCGCACTGCGAGCGATAGGTACAGTTAGTCAGTTAGTCGCTTGTATACTGCGCGCGCGCAGGCGCCAGCCGGTGCGCGTGCAGGCTGTTGCGCGCCTTGAAGCGCGCCGGGCAGCGGTCGCACTGCGAGCGATAGGTACAGTTAGTCAGTTAGTCGCTTGTATACTGCGCGCGCGCAGGCGCCAGCCGGTGCGCGTGCAGGCTGTTGCGCGCCTTGAAGCGCGCCGGGCAGCGGTCGCACTGCGAGCGATAGGTACAGTTAGTCAGTTAGTCGCTTGTATACTGCGCGCGCGCAGGCGCCAGCCGGTGCGCGTGCAGGCTGTTGCGCGCCTTGAAGCGCGCCGGGCAGCGGTCGCACTGCGAGCGATAGGTACAGTTAGTCAGTTAGTCGCTTGTATACTGCGCGCGCGCAGGCGCCAGCCGGTGCGCGTGCAGGCTGTTGCGCGCCTTGAAGCGCGCCGGGCAGCGGTCGCACTGCGAGCGATAGGTACAGTTAGTCAGTTAGTCGCTTGTATACTGCGCGCGCGCAGGCGCCAGCCGGTGCGCGTGCAGGCTGTTGCGCGCCTTGAAGCGCGCCGGGCAGCGGTCGCACTGCGAGCGATAGGTACAGTTAGTCAGTTAGTCGCTTGTATACTGCGCGCGCGCAGGCGCCAGCCGGTGCGCGTGCAGGCTGTTGCGCGCCTTGAAGCGCGCCGGGCAGCGGTCGCACTGCGAGCGATAGGTACAGTTAGTCAGTTAGTCGCTTGTATACTGCGCGCGCGCAGGCGCCAGCCGGTGCGCGTGCAGGCTGTTGCGCGCCTTGAAGCGCGCCGGGCAGCGGTCGCACTGCGAGCGATAGGTACAGTTAGTCAGTTAGTCGCTTGTATACTGCGCGCGCGCAGGCGCCAGCCGGTGCGCGTGCAGGCTGTTGCGCGCCTTGAAGCGCGCCGGGCAGCGGTCGCACTGCGAGCGATAGGTACAGTTAGTCAGTTAGTCGCTTGTATACTGCGCGCGCGCAGGCGCCAGCCGGTGCGCGTGCAGGCTGTTGCGCGCCTTGAAGCGCGCCGGGCAGCGGTCGCACTGCGAGCGATAGGTACAGTTAGTCAGTTAGTCGCTTGTATACTGCGCGCGCGCAGGCGCCAGCCGGTGCGCGTGCAGGCTGTTGCGCGCCTTGAAGCGCGCCGGGCAGCGGTCGCACTGCGAGCGATAGGTACAGTTAGTCAGTTAGTCGCTTGTATACTGCGCGCGCGCAGGCGCCAGCCGGTGCGCGTGCAGGCTGTTGCGCGCCTTGAAGCGCGCCGGGCAGCGGTCGCACTGCGAGCGATAGGTACAGTTAGTCAGTTAGTCGCTTGTATACTGCGCGCGCGCAGCGCGCAGGCGGCGCGGTGAGTAATATCATCACATATTTTTTACGTCACAATTAGGGATCCAGGTCTAGTCAACAAGGTGTTAAACCGACCGCCTTCCCTTCTCCCGAAAGCACCCACAGTTGTCGCTCACCTTGACCAGCCGCTCGGCGCGGTGGCTCTGCTTGTGCTGCGCCAGCAGGTAGGCGGCGTGGAACTTGGCGCCGCACGCGTCGCACACAAAAGGCTTCTCGCCGCGGTGACGGCGCTCATGGTTCTGAGGACAATGTAGGCTGCCACCATTACAGTTGTCTAAGATTGTAACTAACTAACTAACTAAACTTCACGCCACTTCCCTAGCGGGGTAGGCAGAGACCTCACTCGCCTCTTCAACATTCATAATCCTTTTCATACAAGCTCTACAGTTTTTATGACTCCTAACATCACCTTCTTTTAAGATTATAATATTATTAATTATAATTATATATAAAAATAAGAAAATTCATTCAAAGATTAATACATACTAAATCATGTTTTTGTCATATGCCATAATATATTAGCGCAAGGCTACACTCAGTGGCCGGGGGGCGGAAGGGGCGGTCCGCCCCGGCCCTCGGGTCCTGGAGGAAATGGAAATCAAACAGTGGGAAATTCCTGTCAAGCAACACTGCTCGTATCTCTAATAGGGGCCTCATACAGCCTCTTTGGCGCAGTCTGTCTACACCCGCTTGCATTTGCTGACAAGTTCTGGCCAAACATCTTGCCGCAATACTATGACATGACATTAACTATAATTTTGCGCACTTACCACACTGTGAACAGTACAACAAACTTGCCTCATTATTAACTTGTAACAGAGAGACAGACTTGCCATAGTGTGTGACACTTGCCACACTGTGGCAACTGTTTCTTACTGTGGCTACAGTAATAATATATTTTTTTTAATAATAACAATTTTTATTTTTCTCCTTCACACTTAAAAGCAATTTTACATTCACAGTCACTTTCATAATGTTTTAAGTTATAAGTGCTAGGAGACTAGAGCCTTGAACCTAAGCTTAGCTTGCTAAGCTTGTTTCAAGTCACCAGTACAATACGACACACTTGCCGTACACTCACCCGCATAGACACGATGCCCGCGCTCCGGAAGTCGCAGTAGGAGCACCGGAACTTCTCGTAGCCGTGCTTGGCGCGGTAGTGCTCGTTCAGCCGGAACTTGTTGCCAAACTTCTTGCCGCAGTGCTATGATACAATTGGGATGTTGACACCATTTATATTTAATTTTGCAATATCAATTCCGTAAAAGAAAGTGTCGTAGTGTGTTGTAAAACCTTATTGATTTTCAATTAAGTATATTGAGTCTACGATTAAAAAATTTATAAAAACTGCTTAATATTTAGTCAGTTGACTATACGAACTAGTGACGTCATATGTTGACAAGCTCATACAAAATCTATGAAGTGATTGCGTTTTGACAGCTTTTAAAAAGTATCTCAATTGACTTGCCAGTCAACATCCCTATTGGGGAGCAATTAAGAAGTTGATATAACAAAACTGCCAAAGTTTTTTCATGTTGAAGTTTTCTCAAATGATTCTTTTAAGTAAGTAATAATTTTGAAATTGGTTGTTAAGCCTTATTTCGCTCCTTTTACGCTACCGTAATAAATTTATCGTGTGGTCACTTTTAAATTGTATGGTACATTCTTGAGGCCACAAAAACCACATCTATGAGGTCAAGGAGTCACTATCTTGAGGCGAAGAGCTACGATGTACCGATCACCGTAGGTACTAGCTCAGCCGAGCTGCCATGGTATAACAATAACGCCGTTAACCAACATCTGGCCGGTTTTGTTCTTTTGATCGTATATTAATAAGAATAATTAAAAAGAATTACATATATATAAACATAACATCACGCCCATAATCCCCGAAGGGGTAGGCAGAGTCAAAGGGGCAGCATCCCCCTTCAACCACATTCAGCCAAAAATAAAGACGGGCTGGGTTAGATAGAAAATTGTGAAAAAGCAGTGACAAGCGGCTAACCTGTCGCTTACACAATCACACACCCAAAACCCGATATACCATTAGTCGCCTTTTACATGCTAGGCAAGAACCACAATTGGCATATTCTTTTTAAGTCCCAGACCAACACGGGACAGTGGTCAAAAGAATTGATTTATTTTTTATTGCTTTCGAGTCTCAAATTGGTGTTGTTTGAGAAGTAGGTTTGAATTTTCATTTTCTTTTTGGCACTTAACTTAAAACCAGGCTTATGTAGATAACAGCATTAAAGATATATCACAGCAGCGAGATTGTGATCAACTTTGCCGAGCCGCAGAGACTTGAATTGCTGTTCAGCTCAGTAGGACTGAGAAGCTCAATAGACTGAAGAGTCCAGTGACTGAAGAGATCAGGACTGAGGAGCTGAATAGACTGAGTGACTCAGTAGTGAGCTGCTCAGTCTCCAGCTACATAAGCCACTCACCTCACAGACAGGCCCCAGACCGGCATGCTTGATGGCTTTGTGCATCCGCAGGCTTGCTCGCTGCATCGTCTTGTGGCAGACGTCGCACTCCTGGAGCTGCCGACCCTGGACAACATTAACTTATCTATACATACTGAAACCTGTAACGATAGTGAAAGAAAAGTGCCAAATCCGAATAGGTGGTGAAACGACATATGACTTGAGATCGCTTCAAAAACATGCTGGAGCGACTCTCGTACTGCGCTAGCATGGATATACTGACTAAGACTGGCCCGTTGGTAGAGTGGTCAGAGACCCTGGCCACGAAACCAAGGGTCGCGGGTTCGAATCCCGCTAGGTGCAAATATTTCGTGTGATGAACCTGGATATTTGTACTCGAGTCATGGATGTTTATAAACGTATTTAAGTATGTCTATCCGTTCACCTAGTATCCATAGCACAAGCTTATAAGCTGAGTTTGGTACTAGGGAATTATTATTATTATATACGCCGAGCCCCGCACACACAAGGCGTTCGTATTGCAGTGCATCGACTCGCCGAGATAGAAGATATCACGAAGCAAAACTGGTTAAGTTACGTTCAAATAAATAAGATTCGCCTTTTTAACACATATATACATACATAACATCATGCCCATAATCCCCGAAGGGGTAGGCAGAGTCAAAGGGGCAGCATGCCCCTTCAACCATATTCACCCAAAAATAAAGCCGGGTTGGGTTAGATGGAAAATTGTGAAAAAGCAGTGACAAGCGGCTAACCTGTCGCCTTCTAATAAGTTAAAGATAATTTATTCAAAAGGTCGTATTGTACATACTTCTGTTAAATCTTAATATACTTAAATAAATTACGCGTCAAGCGGTGGTAGCTCAATGGTAAGGACACGCGCCTCTTAACCGAGGAGTGCGGGTTCAAACCCGGGCACGTACCTCTGGATTTTTCAAGTCTATGTACGTATTTATACCACTAGCTCGACGGTGAGGGAAAACATCGTGATGAAACCTGCAAATTCAAATAACTTTGGATTTGTAACCATGATCCAAAAATTGTCTGGTCCCCTATCTTAGGGTTACGAAGGTCAGATCGGCAGTCGCTTCAATGTAATTACCAGACTCGCTAAATCCTGGATCATGGTCTAAGCGGACCCCGTCTAAACACGGGACATAACGCTAGAAAGATGAAATTACGCGTCACGTTGTTTGTCAGGGATGGACTCCGAACTCCGGACATATGTTGTATATATATAAGTATGTTATATACATAATATGTTGTCTTTCCTTAAACTGACGGGCACGCCGGGCAGCAAGACACTATCCGAAGTACTCACCGCTTCATTGGTCTTCCTCTTCTTCTTCTTGGCGCCGCAGGAGCCCACGTGGTCGACGAGCGCCTCGCGGCTGCCGAACTCCGTCTTGCAGTACTGCGACAAACACAAACTCAAACGTAAGATATTAACGTCTTTTTTTTTTTTTTTTTTTACTTGAGGAATGCATTTACGCACCATCCAAATAGAATCCTGGGTGGACCCATAAGGGTGAGTCGGGCTCAAAACCGGTAGCAATCTCCGGAGACCCTACCGACTAAACCTAAAGGCTGTCGTTCTTCGGGCGCTAACGCAAAACCAACGGGATCCCCACTGTCGGGATTCATCTCGAAAAGTCTACGCAGCGCGCGCTGCCGCCTGGCGGCCCATCTCGAGGGAGTGATATTCTCCCCCAGAACACCTAGGGTGGTGTTTCACGACCACATAGACAGCTGTGTACCCTATCCTGACGGACCGGGTGTAACACCTGCAGTCGGCTTCTCTGGGGACGATAGAGGGCCAGAGGACCCATCCTCTAACCCCCACGACCCCAAAGGCCCTTTTAGTCGCCTCCTACGACAGGCAGGGATACCTCAGGAGTATTCGGAGCCCCCCCCCTACAGGGCGCAAGATATTAACGTCTAGATTGTCTATGCGGAACCATTATAAGATACACACTGGGTTCGATGTTGTTTGTGAGGTGAGAATAACAAATAGATGATTTATACACACACTAGCTTCTGCCGCGGCTTTGCTCGTGTAGTACATCGTTGAACTCAAAACTCAAACTCAAAATATCTTTATTTACGTAGGCCTCAAAAAAGCACTTGTAAATCGTCAAATAATAGATGCAAAATAGAACAATTTAAATCTACCACCGGTTCGGAATGTCGCATCTACCGAGAAGAAACCGGCAAGAAACTCGGTAGTTACTCTTTATGTAGTAGAGAGAATTCATGTTAGTAAATAGTTAGGGGGTAATGGCTGCTAGCGATTAAGAGTATGTGTGTAAGTGTGTATGTTAGCGTGAGACTGAGAGCAAGAGTATGAGTTTGAGTACGAAAGTATGTGTGTGTGTGTTTATAGCTCTATGTGAAAGAAAGTTTTAGTAAAAACTAGCTGTGCCAGCGGTGTCACCTGCGTTTATGGTTAATATTATAAAGACGATTTCCGTCATACATGATTTCTATGTAACTTTAACCATTAAGGCTGTACACGCGCCGGAAGCTTTAAATATGGAGTAACTTCTCCCGTTTTCCCAACATTTCCCTTCACTACTCTGCTCCTATTGATTGTAGCGTGATGAAAAGTATACTATAACCTGCCCAGGAGTATGAAGAATAATTGTACCAAGTTTCGTTAAAATCCGTCGAGTAGTTTTTGTTTCTATAAGGAACATACAGACAGACAGACAGAAAAATTTTTACTGATTGCATTTTTGGCATCAGTATCGATCACTAATCACCCCCTGATAGTTATTTTGAAAATATATTTCATGTACAGAATTGACCTAGATGTGTGTTAACACGTTCGCGTGAGCTACGTCGCACGACGTCGTGAGTATATGCTTAGGAAACGGCGCAACGTCTTATGACGTCCTAAAGATTATGATATGTATTTCGGCGGAACGTCGCCCGACGTCTAATTTAAGAATAAATTCATATACCGTTGCCCCTTTGCGCCGCATTACATCCCATTTTTGTAGTTTGTTGCGCCGTGTAGCTTGGTTACATGGTGCGCTTTATTTTGTATGGAAAAAAGGTTGTCCCGTTATGCAACATTTCGGACATGTGGTTGCTCGCGCGTTGAAATAGAACAGTGAGTGAGAGGCGTGCGTCGTTGTCGGGTATCTTCGCCCCTGGGGGCGGTTTCGGGCCTCGAGCGGGGTGCACTTTGCCCGGGCTGTTTCTCCTGAGCTGTTCAAGCCCGGGGTAGCGTGGACCTCTCGGCGTGAGAGTCCTCCCCTAGCGCTATCCGGCGCACCCTCGGCGCAGTCGGACCCACCGGGTGGAACCCGTTGGGGAAGCCCAATGAGTCTGCAGGCGAGCGGGTGCGGCTTACAGGTGCGGCGCAAAGGGGAGGAAGTCGGTCAGTCTGTCGGGGGGCATGGTATTTGTTAACAAATGTCTCGTCGATCGTGTCGGTCGTGGGCTGGGTATATAAAGATTGTTATTTTCTAATAAGTCCTCCAGCCTTCTTTTCGCCCTATATTGTCTGTCCGTCTGTCCCAATTCCCGTCCGTCTGGTGGCGTGCGTGAGGGAGTGTGCGCGTGCGCGTGCGTGTGCGTGTATGTATGTGCGCGTGCGCGTGCGCGTGCGTGTATGTTTGTGCGCGTGCGCGTGCGTGTGCGTGTATGTGTGTGCGCGTGCGCGTGCGTGTGCGTGTATGTGTGTGCGCGTGCGCGTGCGTGTGCGTGTATGTGTGTGCGCGTGCGCGTGTTGTGCGTGTATGTGTGTGCGCGTGTGCGTGCGCGTGCGTGTATGTGTGTGCGCGAGCGTGTGCGTGTGCGTGTATGTGTGTGCGCGTGCGTGTGCGTGTATGTGTGTGGGCGTGCGCGTGCGCGTGCGTGTATGTGTGTGCGCGTGCGCGTGCGTGTGCGTTATGTGTGTGCGCGAGCGTGTGCGTGTGCGTGTATGTGTGTGCGCGTGCGCGTGCGTGTATGTGTGTGCGCGTGCGCGTGCGTGTGCGTGTATGTGTGTGCGCATGCGCGTGCGTGTGCGTGTATGTGTGTGCGCATGCGCGTGCGTGTGCGTGTATGTGTGTGCGCGTGCGCGTGCGCGTGCGTGTATGTGTGTGCGCGAGCGTGTGCGTGTGCGTGTATGTGTGTGCGCGTGCGCGTGCGTGTGCGTGTATGTGTGCGCGTGCGCGTGCGTGTGCGTGTATGTGTGTGCGCGAGCGTGTGCGTGTGCGTGTATGTGTGTGCGCGTGCGCGTGCGTGTGCGTGTATGTGTGTGCGCGTGCGCGTGCGTGTATGTGTGTGCGCGTGCGCGTGCGTGTGCGTTATGTGTGTGCGCGAGCGTGTGCGTGTGCGTGTATGTGTGTGCGCGTGCGCGTGCGTGTATGTGTGTGCGCGTGCGTGTGCGTGTATGTGTGTGCGCATGCGCGTGCGTGTGCGTGTATGTGTGTGCGCATGCGCGTGCGTGTGCGTGTATGTGTGTGCGCGTGCGCGTGCGTGTATGTGTGTGCGCGAGCGTGTGCGTGTGCGTGTATGTGTGTGCGCGTGCGCGTGCGTGTGCGTGTATGTGTGTGCGCGTGCGCGTGCGTGTGCGTGTATGTGTGTGCGCGTGCGCGTGCGTATGTGTGTGCGCGTGCGCGTGCGTGTGCGTGTATGTGTGTGCGAGTCGTGTCGCGAGCGGCACGGCGCGCCTCACCCCGCAGCGGTGGCCGCGGTCGCCGTGCGCCATGCGCACGTGCCGGCGCAGCTTGGCGGCGAACACGTACTTGTCGCACAGCTCGCACTTCACCTTGCGCTCGTCCGCGCCGGGGTGCATGCGCGCCATGTGGGTGTCTATGCTCCTGAAAACAGAGAAGAACAAGCACCATAAATACCCCATGAATAAAAAAAACATTTATGTAGGCCAAAACAAATTACAAATATTTACAAATTCCATAAAAAAATTATAGAAAAATTTGAATCTAGCAATAGTTTCATTATGCCCTATTCCGTTCTTCAATCCACCCCACATGACTTATAAAAAACTCACCTTATCGACAAGTCTTTTAGACACATCTTACACGTCACCCTTTGCTTCTTGGCATCAGCGCTAAACGTCTGTTGGTACGGTGGTTCTTTATTCATCAACTCATCCTTCAACATACATTTCCTCTTTTCTGCTTCTATTTCAGGTATTGACGCTTCCGATATCTGTTCAAAAACATCTTTAGTCTCATTCGTATTGTTCATTGAATCATCAGTAGTTTGCGAATCGGATAAGCTGGATGGATCATGAACGTAATACTTCAACGGTTTGTCATCATCATCTTCGTTGTCCTCTGAAAACTCGCCAACAACGTTTTCTTCTTTTATTTCCGAATTTAGTTTCAATTCCGTGTGCAACGTTACATTCGATTCATTAATGTATTCGCTACTTAAATCTAAACCTTCATCTTTAATCAATTCTGTGTGCAACGCTACATCTGTGTCATAAACATGTTCACGACTTAAATCTAGACCTTTATCTTTAAATTCTAAGCCATTTTCTACATGTTCATGTTGTTTCATCAGTTGCAGCAGCTGTATCTCGACCTCTTTGCATTGTTTTCTGAATTTCAGTGAGTTGTTCAAAGTAATAATACAATAAGTACACATTTTTTGTGGTAAACCATCATTCATTTCTACCTAAAAGAAAATATTAGTTTAGATAATGTTGCTTTCTAGTACATATTCATCATCATCTTAGCGTTATGTCCCGTGCTAAGACGGGGTCCGCTTAGACCATGATCCAGGATTTAGCGAGTCTGGTAATTACATTGAAGCGACTGCCGATCTGACCTTCGTAACCCTAAGATAGGGGAACCAGACCACTTTTTGGATCATGGTTACAAATCCAAACTTGTTTGAATTTGCAGGTTTCATCACGATGTTTTCCCTCACCGTCGAGCTAGTGGTATAAATACGTACATAGACTTGAAAAATCCAGAGGTACGTGCCCGGGTTTGAACCCGCACTCCTCGGTTAAGAAGAGCGTGTCCTTACCATTGAGCTACCATCGCTCGCTTTCTAGTACATATTACATATTATGTTGTAGTATTTTGGTGACCTGTGTTGGTCTAAAAAAGAATGTGCCAACTGTGTTCCTTGCCTAGCATGTTGTAAATAGCGACTCCGGTTTTGGGTTGGTATTTAATAGTGTAGGCGACGATTTAGCCACTTGCCACTACTTTTTACAATTTTCCATTTTACTGAGCCCAGTTTTATTTTCGGCTGAATGTGGTTAAAGGGGATTGCTGTGCCTTTGATTCTGCCTAGTCCTTTGGGGGTTATGGGCGTGATGTTATGTATGTATGAAATATTTGGGTGGACCGAATTTCTTTGAAGTTGATTAAGGGATTTGGATGTAAGAATATATACCAGACCTTCTAACTGCATGTCTTGTCTAGTGCTCATGAATGATATTGGAAATACTAGCTAGTGCATTTACGTATTAGTGTATTCATTGTACTGATAATTCCAGTTTAGAAAGCGGAACGCGAACTTTTAATTTGATTTACTATATAAACATCATCAAAGTATGAACTTATAAAATTTACTTAAAACAATTCTAAAAGGAGGCCATTAGAACTATACTCACTTTAACACCGGCTACCATAAGTAAAGCGCTGGAATAACGCTTGTAATCTTCGGGATTAAGAAAAATCGGGTTTAATCCTTTAATACTTAAGCAAGTGCGGCAAGTCATTGAAAAATCCATGATTTCTCTTATTTTAACAATAAAACGCTTTAAAATTAAAGTTTAGACTACATTAAACAATAGTTTATGAAACTCTGAGATGTTGATCCGTAGAGTTTAATAAGTTTATAAGTCAAAACATTGTATAAACATACATTGAAAAAAAGAATTGTTCACAAAACTGTCGTGGTTTGACATTTCCTGACTGAAAAATACAATTCTGAAAGAAAAGTCCAAGGAACAGATATAGAAAACTAACCGAAGCGGAACATCACCGTTAAAATAACACTAGACGAAAAAAAAAAATGTCACAACAATTATTTTTTGACAGTGACAGTTCGGTTCACGTGTGTTTTATTTGTAATGCCAGCGAATTTTAGATTTATTTGATAATTTTAAGCATTAAATAGGTAAAATGATGATCACACAAGACAAAGAAATAGATTTATTTGTCGCCACAAAAATAGGATCATTCAAACGTAAGGAAATCAACTTTATAACTAAACTACTCAAAAATGTTACGAAAACCCCTTTAAATACACGTTTATTTGTTATTTTTATGATAAATGAAGTTCTCCGCCCAAATAAAAGATTCAGGGTTAGTCCCACGCCAATTTAAGGTTGTAATAACAACATGATATTTACATTGTCACAGAACATACAACTAAATTTATAACCACCAGTCAAATTGTATTTTACTGAAATTCTTTCTAATGATACAGTTTTCATCAATAATCATTTTTCATCATTTGATCAATCTCTACATTTCCAATTAAAAATGAATGGCCAGGGTCTCTGACTTATTGACAAACGGGCCTGTCCATGTGCATGAATGTTAATTTATTCAATTTTTTACAGACATAAAATACCACACTGACTCATCAAAGAACAATAAGAAATGTACAGAGAATCTTATAGAAGTGAAGTCTCTACAAAAAGATGACGGCATCACCTGCATGGTCTGGGGGAACGCAGAGCAAACAGAGATATTGCTTGGGAAGAAGAATCAAGAGGTAATATAGAAAATATATTTTTATATTTTACATACATAACATCACACCCATAATCCCCGAAGGGGTAGGCAGAGGCAAAGGGGCAGCAGGCCCCTTCAACCACATTCAGCCAAAAATACAGCTGGGCTGGGTTAGATGGAAAATTGTGAAAAACCAGTGACAAGCAGCTAACCTGTCGCCTACACAATCACACAGCCAAAACCCAAGAACCACAGTTGGCATATTCTTTTTAAGCCACAGACCAACATGGCTCAGTGGGCTGGGTCGGATGAAAAGCTGTGAAAAAGGTGTGACAAGGGGCTAGCTCGTCGCCTACTCAGTCACATACCTAAAAGCCCGTAAACTATTAGTCGCCTTTTACGACATGCTAGGCAAGAACAACAGTTGGCACATTCTTTTTGTCCCAGATAAACATGGGCCAAGTCCCAGACCAACATGGGACATTTTATATTTTAAATGACAATAATCACAGTCACCAATATCTGTGACAAGTTTGGGGACGAAATATTTATAGCATAGTAGTTATAGCATAAAGCACCCCATTTCTGTTGGTTTCTAAATGTAAACTTGTATCTATTAGATAATAAAATAGCAAATAAGTTACTGAACAAACTTATAGACTGTGAAGTGTTAGTGTCTATGCTCTCTGTCTTCCTTCCTGTTTGAATCCTGTTATCCTACGCGAGTTTTAAATAAAATCTTAATTAATCTTAATCTCTGCTCTTTATTTTTACCCATAACCCATAACCCATTAGGTTATGGGCCTAGCATGCTTTACCTGCTTACTTTCCGTTCCTGTTAGTATACGAGGATAAAACACCGCCTATGTTACTTGTTGATAAAGTAGCTTTTTGTTGGTGAAAGAACTTTTGAAATTGGTTCAGTAGTTTCTGTGCCTATCCAATGCAAACAAACTATCAAATCGTTTTAATATTAGTATGATTTCTATTTACTATTACCACTTTAAAGCTTTATGTGATACCAATAAAAAGGATATTGTATATTGACTATTGACTGACTGGCTCAATGGCGCATTCGGTAGTGACCCTGCCCCATGCGCCAAGAGTTGTGGGTTCGATTCCCACCCAGGACAAACATTTGTATGATGAATACTTGTGTTTGTTCTGTGTCTGGGTGTTAATATCCAATATTTAAGTATTTATTTGTAACACAAGTGCTTAAGCTACTTACCTCGGAGTCAGATCAATGTATGTGATGTAGTCGGATATTTAAAAAAAATATTTAAATTTATTTTAAACTATTTTGATTATGGCATGATGCATATATTCCACATGAGATGAGCTATATTGGTGTAAAACCAATATTATATATATCAAGTGACAATTATCGCAGTTACTGATATCAGTGACATGTGACAATGAAATGTTACTTATCATAATTTTAATGTTTTGTCTTTAAGCAACATATAATTTTTCCTTATGTTTGATTTTTCTAGCAAGTTACCTTAGCTTAATAACTTTGTGTTAACTTTTCATTTGGCAAAGCCATCATTGAAGTCTCCCAATGATCAAATACGCCATGGCCCACTCATGAGGCTAGGCGGAAGATTCGCGCCAAACTAACTAACTAACTCTTCATTTTATATTACACTCAGGAAACATCATAATGTTGGTTTGGGACTAAAAAATAATGTCCCAACTGTGTTCCTCACCTAGGATGTCGTAAAAGGCGGCTAATGCTATATCGGGTTTTGGGTGTGTGATTGTGTAGGCGACGAGCTAGCCACTTGTCACTACTTTTTCAGTTTTCCATCTAACCCAGCCCAGTTTTATATTTTGGCTGAATGTGGTTAAGGGGGCTGCCCCTTTGACTCTGCCTACCCTTTCGGGTATTACAAGTGTGATGTTATGTATGTATGTATGGAAACCAA
Source organism: Glyphodes perspectalis (assembly GCA_951394215.1). Lineage (NCBI taxonomy): Eukaryota > Metazoa > Arthropoda > Insecta > Lepidoptera > Crambidae > Glyphodes > Glyphodes perspectalis. The sequence goes on from OX596229.1 coordinate 6,989,646, forward strand.
TGGTGGTCAACTCGCCCTTGGCCTCCTCATTTTGCCCAACTCTTAATTTTTTCTCAGATCCAAGTCTACAACACACTCCAAGGTTTCACAAAGACCTACACAGCAGGCTTCGGCACCGGTCATGTGGTAGGCCTGGGTAAGCACAAGAAGAAGCTGATAGCGGCCCTCTCCGATGGAGTGGTGAAGATCTGGAGCAAGAAGACCGAGGAGATTGTGCAGGCAGGGAAGATGGACAGGATGAGGGTGTGTGGTGATGATAGCACATTGTTCGCTACAGGTGAGAAACTTTTGGATATTTAGAAGACCTTGAAAATAATTATCATTTATTGATAGCCCGTTTGATTGACGGGCCCGTTGGGCGACTGGTCAGAGACCCTCGCCACGAAACCAAGGGTTGCGGGTTTGTATCCCCCTAGGGGCAAATGTTTCGTGCGATGAACATGGACATTTGAACTGGAGTCATGGTTCTTTATAAACGTATTGAAGTATGTCTATCCGTTCACCTAGTATCCATAGCACAAGCAGAAGCTTAGTTTGGAAGTAGGGAATTGGTGTGTCCGTCTGGAGAATTTATTTGTTATTATAGTTCTGCTGTTGGAAATATTGTGTATGCGGTCTATGGACTGTTTATTTTGAGGCAGGCCATTTGATTGTTTTCCAACTTTGTATTGTTATTATTTTGTTATAAAATAGAGACACTTCCCACCCGTAGATTGCCCATTTTGCCCTTCTGTGTTTCTACTAGTTAAGGATCTGGTCAATGTAATTTAACTTTGGCCCATTCGGGGCTGGATCTACTATAGGGGCATTTTGGGCTGCAGCCCAGGGCCCCGTAGTCGAAAAGGCCCCTGTTGAAGACAATACACATATCTAACGAACAGAACGAGGTTCACATGTAGAACCTAGTAGAAAACTATTTTAGGCCCCTTAGTAGAATTAGTCCAGGGCCCTCCACTTTGTCATGTCTGGTTTCAGAGTGAAACATTATTATTTTTCATTCTATTTCGCTAGCTGTACTTTTTCAAATATAAATGACATGAAAATTCACAGTGACTGGTTCCTGTGATAAAATCAAGTGACACCTCCATATTTCCGTTTTCTGTCAGGTGGCGAAGAAAACGATTTAAAAGTTTGGACGATAGGCACTCCTGAACCCACCTTCTCCGCCAAGAACCTGGCGAACGACTGGCTTCAGCTCAGACGGCCTTTGTGGGTGTCAGACCTGACCTTTTTGCCGGGTGAAGGAGGGAAGCTGTTAGCGGCTTGTTCTAGACACGGTTATGTGAGGTAAGTTAGGATAGACTAGATTCATTTCTACAATACTATATCTTATGATCTCAGCCATAGTGTTTATAATGGTTTGAAGGTGCATGTCGTACAAGGAGACAATTTTTTATGGGGTTTTGGGTATGTAATTGTGTAGGTGACGAGCTAGCCACTTGTCACTAGTTTTTCACAATTTTCCATCTAACCCACCTGACCAAATAGTTAATAATACATACATACATAACATCACGCCCATAATCCCCGAAGGGGTAGGCAGAGTCAAAGGGTCAGCATGCCCCCTTCAACCACAGGCAGCCAAAAATAGTTAATAATAAATAGTAATATAGCAGACCAAATGTTATGCCTCGCAGACCACAAGTTGGGAACCACTGTTCTAGCATTATACTTCGTGCTTACCATCTTTAGACAGGCGTCTAGGTAGATCATCATCTTCCTAGCGTTATGTCCCGTGAATAGACGGGGTCCGCTTAGACCATGATCCTGCATTTAGCGAGTCTGGAAATTACATTGAAGCGACTGTAGATATGACCTTCGTAACCCTAAGATGGGGAACCAGACATCTTTAGGATCATGGTTACAAATCCAAAGTTGTCTGAATGTGAAAGTTTCATCACGATGTTTTCCTTCACCGCCGAGCCGGTGGCATAAATACGTACATAGATTTGGAAAATCCAGAGGTACGTGCTCGGGTTTGTACCTGCTCTCCTCGGTTATGAGGCGCGTGTCCTTACCATTGAGCCACCTCTGCTCTACAGGTGTTAGGGTAGGGGCCATCCATAAAGTACGTCACACGTAAAGGGTGACGGAGGGGGTCTACGATGTGCGACATGGTGTGACAAGGGGTGGGAGGGGTCCTAAGTTTCGTGACGTCACGTTTCAAAATCTAATAATATCGTAATAATTTGCAATTTCTGGATGTAAAATTGCAAAACATGTGATTTCACACTAGGAAGGGGGGGGAGTCCCACAAATGTGACCAGCTGTGACAAGGACGGGGGGGGGGGGGGGGATAAAAAATCATGAAATTCGTGTGACGTACTTTATGGATGGCCCCGTAGATGTCGCCACTATATAATATAAGTAGGATTATTTCCTTTTTTTTTTTAAGGTTGTACGACACTCGCGCGCAGAGGCGACCGGTTTGCAACGTGGAATTCACAATGGCTGCCACGTGCATCGCACCCAGTTTTGATGAGAGGCAAGTATAATCAGATGAAATAGTAGTTTTTTTATTTACAATCTTTTGGTCCCAAAATGCTTTACTTACAATCATCTTACCCCGCTAGGGAACTTCCCTAGCGGGGTAGGCAGAGAGAACCAAACGCCATATGGCACGATCCTTACACACCTCACTCGCCTCTTCAACATTCATGTATCCCGTGTTTAGACGGGGTCCGCTTAGACCATGATCCAGGATTTAGCGAGTCTGGTAATTACATTGAAGCGACTGCCGATCTGACCTTCGTAGCCCTAAGATAGGGGAACCAGACAATTTTTGGATCATGGTTACAAATCCAAAGTAGTTTGAATTTGCAGGTGTTCATCACGATGTTTTCCTTCACCGTTGAGCTAGGTGGTATAAATACGTACATAGACTTGAAAAATCCAGAGTGCGTGCCCGGGTTTGAACCCGCACTCCTCGGTGAAGAGGCGCGTGTCTATACCATTGAGCTACCACCGCTCCTAAATAACAGTGTTAAGTGTGTAAATAACACTTCACTTAATAAACACAAAATAATATGAAACGTATAACCTTCCTTCGTATAAGTAATGTAAAGATCAAGCATTTGATTTGATAAGTGTCTGCACTCAACAGGCAAGTCCTTGTCGGGTTCGGACGGGGCCAGCTCCACCAAGTCGACTTACGCAACCAACGACCCGACAAAGGGTTCAAGGGATGCGTCGGCGCAGTGACCGACGTCGCGACCGTCAGCGGTGACCGCCTCGTCGTCAGCACTAGCCTAGACCGGCAGCTGCGCGTGCACCGGTATCAGAGCAAGGAGCTGCTCTATAAGGTGGAGTATAAATCACAGTGATATGTATCTTTGATTTTAAATAACAGTGATTTTATAAGTGCACGCAACCCTTAAGCTCTAGCACCAGTTTGTCCCGTGTTGGTCTGGGACTATAAAAGAATTTGCCAACTGTGTTTCTTGCCTAGCATGTCGTAAAAGGCAACTAATGGTATATCGGATTTTGGGTATGTGATTGTGTAGGCGACAAACTAGCCACTAGTAATTCCTTTTTACAATTTTCCATCTAACCCAGCCTAGTTTTATTTTCGGCTGAATGTGGTTAAAGGGGACTGCTGCCCCTTTGACTCTGCCTAACCCTTCGGGGATTACAGGCGTGATGTGTTGTTATGTGTTATGTTACCAGTTTAAACTGATAGCTGCGTGTGATGTAACAACGTGACACAAATCACAGTGAAAAATAACTGTCAATATATATAGAATTTTAATATCAAGTTATATTACAGAATAAGTTAAATTACAGAAATAAGTCAGTGATGTGATTGAGGTGAGATGACATCGAGCTCTGTATCCGCGGATCTAGACTCTAAAACACGTACCCGCGTTTATTTCAACATTGTCAGCCACTACGATTTCATGATGTCTTCTCAGATGCCGCCTACATTTTAACGAAAATGGAACTCGCCAAGCACTCGAGTCTCGTTAATAGTTTACGTGAACTCTCCGGGCGAGTCGGTGGTATTGAACGTGCTAACAATCGCATCTTGTTACAGCAATACCTAACCTCGAAGCTGTCCTGCGTGCTCGCTCAGACCGCTACCAGCACCCCGCTCCGCTGCGCGCCCGACGTCAAGGAAGAGGGGGAGGTGATTGAGGAAAGAGAGGAGGTCCCGGCGGGAGACGAGCTGGACCAGCTGTTCGATAATATGGAGACTGTTGGGTGAGTCGAGGATTATGTGAGATAGCAGCGCCGCGTAATTACCAGACTCGCTAAATCCTGGATTATGTTCTAAGCCATAAGTTCCCAAACTTTTTGGATTACCGCCCTTTTTGGATACCCCCCTTTATAAGAAAAAAAAAAATTCAACGCCCCCCTTTTAATAATATACCAATTTCATATGTCTGTACATATATTATTATCTAATAATAATTATAAATAAAATTTAGTTGTCTTCCTGTAATTATACAATTCCTGATTGTGGATGAGGATAAGGATAAACGGCTAGTTACGACGTTTTTACCTAAAAATAGACAATTAAAATATTTTATGATCTTACGCACAACTTAAATGTATAGTAGTCAATGTTTGATTGACAAAAAAAAATACGTTTTTAATATTTTTTTGTAATCTAACTGTCGGAAAAATTTCTATTTTACAAAAGCATATCCTTTTGTTTTAGCGAGAAGAAACGTAAGAAGACACCAGAGGAACCGGAAAGCAAAAAGCAGAAGATCCAACCATCAACAGAGGGCAGCACTGATGTCGACCCCATATTCAACTTGCTGCGCAGTACGGAGAAGCAGAAGAGAAAGAGGGATAAGAAGAAGATGGAGAAGAAGGCGAAGAGCGTGTTCCATAATGCGTAGAATAAATATTGAGACAGTTATTGTGTTTTATTGGGTATCAAGTGACGGAAGTCGCTGTGATATATCGACGCCGAAAGTAACTTATGACAACGGATTGACAATTTTCAATAAAAATATTTAGTGAAATGTCGCAGTGAAATATCAAGTGATAAAAATCACTGTTAATTATCAAGTGATAAATGTCAATATTAAATATCAAGTGGCCAAGATGACACATTAGGATCCTTAACCACGAATATAGAGGTTCGAATCGGACAAGAGTTTCTACTGAACAGTCATTTGAGTCTATAAATATGTTATACATAATTACTCAGATTAGAGACCTTTTGTTCTCTAATCTGAGCATTTAATTATAATGTACAACCATTAGGCTTAGGTCAGACTAAACATTTTATGGGATATAATTATGAATTTCTAATTATAACTAGCTTCTGCCCGCAGTTTCTCCCGCGTAGTACCCACACCGATAAAACATACTCTTTGGTAATATTAAAACATACATTCGGATGTTGAGCTACATTATTGTAAATCAATTCAGTAGTTTTTGCGTTGAAAGAGTACAAACATCCATACAAACTTTCGCGTTTGTAATATTAGTAAGATGAACTACTTAATTACTTATGAATCCGCCTTGTCCCACGGCCTACGAGAAATCTATTTTTCACAGACTACCGTCCAGCGTCATCTATCAGTAGTCTATTTAATCTATGGTACCTACCCTATTTTTAAACTATTCGCCTTTAAGAATTGAATTATGTAAACAAACAGGCAGATAGTACATCGTAGAGCTTGTATGAAGAGTTGTGAATGACAAAGTGAGATGAGTAAGGACCGTGTCTTAGGGAATTGATGTGAAGTTTAGTTAATTGGTTCAATTCATAATGGGTAGGTATGATCATACTAATCGCGTAAATATCATCAATTTGAAATTTATTACATGTAAAAGAATTGGCGCTAAAATCAAATTTGGCGGAAGCTGCTGGCAGCAAATAATATAACTTTTGATTCGTTTATATGTAAATCATATTAAGATATTCAGAAGCTACACAGACTTATTATTCTGTAATAAACTAATAAAAATTAACACCAACGATCGTCTGCACTTGGCCTAAAAATAATAATTTGTTTTCAAGAAGTTTTCACTCTGCTACCAAAACTTCTTGCACATAAATTCCAGCTGAACCAGAAGAAGAAAAAAGAAAAATACGAAATTTTGAAAATTGAAATGGCTCCGATCATCTTTTGTTCTCACGCATCAGACGCGTTCCACCATCCTACCATGGCCCAAATTTTCAAGTAACCAGTAAAAAAAATAAAGAAAAATTCCAAGTTCACAACCGGACAAATAAAGAAATCCATAACAAAAATCATCGTAAAATGGCTTTAGTATTGAGGAAGGCGGTCTTGCCGAGAAACGTATCGCTGCTAAAATGCATAAAGGGGCGTCAACTTGCTACGACGGCCCACAAGAAAAACCCCGCTCCGCTGTGTAAGTATTTTTACTGAAAGTTTTATATGTAGCTAGCTTGCAAAAGTGCGACCATTTCATTTTAAGTCCGTGTATGATTCCCGACGAAATATCATTAGATTACTGTTACTGTACTGTTGACTCTGTAGAAAAATGTACGATTATTGGGTCAGAGGGTTCTTGGTGTTAATTTATTCATAGCGTTTCATTCGATTCATACCACCTATTAATTAGATTTCAAAGTAACTTTGTGTGTGCGAATGTGTAGCTGTGAGATAGATATTTATAAAAGGTAAGTTGTAGATTTGAATTGTGAAAATGTTTTTAGATAGCATTGTGTTTTCGGGATTTTCGTCAAATTGTTTTGAAAAAAGTGACTATCGTGTCGCCTGTCAGCCTGACGTTTGCGAAGTTAAGCGTGCTCTCGATTTCGGTTATTTTTCAAAATGCCGCGTGAATCGTTAACCCTGCCGCCGCTGGTGAGGTGTGTGCGTGTTATTGTGGAGAACGGTGGTCGCCGAAGGACCTCCAGTCTATAATACTCGGCGAGGCGACGCGCGGCCGTCGTTCTTCCGAATAGCATCCGCAGCCAGCCAGCGGCCCCCTTGCCGAGTATTATACGCTTGATGTCCTTTGCAGCGGCGGCCTACTGCGGGGCGTCGCCCTTCGGCTCATCGCTGAGCGGCCGCATTAACATCCTCTGCTGCGGCGACCAAAGCGGCTCCGTGCGCGGTTTTGCCGAGAAAAAAGATGACGACAAAAAGGAAGGAGGCTGCCCGACGTGCGGATGCCCCAGCTGCGGGCCGTGCCCGTGCTGCCCGTGCGGGCCGTGCGGACCGTGCGGACCCTGCGGCCCGTGCGGCCCGTGCGGGCCCTGCCGCTGCCCGTGCCCGTGCGGCCCTTGCGGCCCTTGTGGCCCCTGCGGCCCCTGTGGACCTTGCGGGCCTTGCGGACCTTGCGGGCCTTGCGGGCCCTGCGGACCGTGTGGCCCCTGCGGACCCTGCCGCTGCCCGTGCCCATGTCCCTGCGGGCCGTGCGGGCCGTGCTGCCCGGCGCCCTGCTGCCCGCCGAAGCCCAAGAGCAAGTGCGAGGCGTGTCCGACGGTGAAGTGTTCGTGCGCGTGCGGCGCGCCGGGTTGCGCGTGCGCGTGCGCCGGCCCGCCGTGCGGCTACGCGCAGTGCGCGTGCCCCAGTCCGCAGTGCTGCTGCGCGTGCGCGCCGCCGCAGCCCGCCGCGCCCGTTACGCCTGCCTCGCCCCCGCACCCCAAGAAGGAAAAGATCAACACGCGCATCGGCGGCGTCAAAGTGAACCCTTAACTTTGAGCGATTCTTTTGGATAACTTGACATTTTTTGGATTAAGCACATTTCAATCATAATTATTTATTTTATACGTTTGTTTTTGATTTGACTTCAATAAATACCTATATGTAAAGAAATTTGCTTTCATTTTCGAATTTGATTACCGTTAGGACCGAATTGAGAATTTTAATCCAGGTGAATAGCATAACATACCTTTGCAGCGAAGGCAGTGCTATGCCGAAGCTTGAAGGATGAGAAAAGGGCGCTGAGCTTGGGATATACGAAGATCGGCAGCTCGAAGAGACTGTCGACGGTGTGCGGGCGCCGGCCGGCGCGCAGGAGCGACCAGATCCGGCTCTGCATGTCGTGCCCGACGCTTGTGCCGGAGACGCGGCCCAAGATCCGCGTGGTGCCCAGGCACTTCAGCCCGCCCCGCGCGCGCCCCTCGCCGCTCCTCGCCGCCGGCGCCCAGCTGCTCCGCTGCTCCCCCGTCTCGGCCATCTCCAAGCGCGCCTACTCCAAGCCCTGCACTTGCGGGTGCCCGTGCCCCTTCCCCTGCGGGCCCTGCGGCTGCGCTGGAGGATGTGGCTGCCTCCCCCCGCCCTGCAACACCCCGCCTCGCTGCGTGCAATACATGACCGGCTACTACTACTACCCCTACGGCACTTGGTTCTGCGGCCCGTACCATGTGTCTGGCACGTGCTGCCCGATCGGCCCCTGCGGCGCTGGCGGACCATGTGGCCCCTGCTGCGCTGGCCCCTGTGGCCCATGCGGCCCTTGTGGTCCCTGCGGCCCTTGCGGTCCCTGTGGGCCTTGCGGCAAATGCTGTGGCCCTTGTTGCGTCTGTCCCGCTATGATGAGTCCAGTAGGAGTCATGAGTGCTCCCATGGCTAACCCTATGCCCAGCCCAACTGCTGCTCGGGAGCCCATTCGCTCTGGCGTCGTGCCTGGCAACCAGATCAAGTTCCCCCTCTCCCAGGAAAATACGCGCCAGTCTAGCAAGACTGGCATTTCCAGATTCTTCCCGTTCAACAACGCCGCTGTAGCCCCCACGCCTTCGGACCCGAAGCGCCATCTTCCTACTGCCACTGTCCTTTCCTCGTTCATGTGCCCTTATAGCACTCAGGCGAAACCCCGTGACCACTTTGGCAATGTCTGCGACCCCACTCCTCAGGTGGACCGCCCCAGGTCCGCCAGCTACACCGCCACGAGCCAAAATTACGGTTCCAACAACAAGAGCTTCACTGACGCCTCCATCCAGACGAGATACCCCGAATATGACCCCAAATTCAAGAGCCCCATGCACATGCGGTCTTCAGCCTGCCCCCCTCTCGAGAGACCACGCACCATAATGACTCAAGAGCAAAGAGATAGGCCTAGATTTAAACCAGGCGCGTTCGACTATGCGACTATTCCCAATTACAGGAATCCCTACCCGCGACCGAACACAGGCGTACAATTTAAGGCCTATGAATCTTGATCCTTTCTCGATTAGGCAAAATTTCCGGCCAAAGTTATAACTTTCTCAATACTTTAGCTCGGTTCCCACCTAACATTATGCCATAGAACAGTTCAGAACGCGCTCAAATATACTATCTTAATAAAATGCTAGTTTTTTATTTCTGCCCGCCCCGCCTTTGAGATGTTTGTAGGATGTCATTACAGTTACCCAATCATCCTTTCAGCGAATACGACCAAGAAGATGGGCTTGAGAGAGCACATAAATAAGTATCAGATTGAGCCGCCGATGATGAAAGTGGTGCCGATGAAGCCGCGGGAAGACGACCTGCCTCAGAGACCAGCTCTGCCGCCTCGCCAGAGCTTCTCCTGCCCAAACCTATATTACCAGAGACCGGAGGAGAGCGGCTCCCCGCTAGACCACTTGCCGAGGACACGGTCTGCCGTCTTTTATGAAGATCAGAAGTGTCCGAACTACTTCAGGCACGACTTCCAGAGTAGTCACCCCGTGATGCAACATTGCCTGTATTCCGACGTGCCCCATTCTCCGCCACCTCCGTGCCTGCCGGAGGCTAACTCTGAAGCTATGAGGACGACTGCTGCGGACGCTATAGCGAGCCTTTGCACGGGAGCTGTCTGCGGGTGTCCCTGTCCAGGTGGATGTGGCCACCCCTGCGGGAACTTGCTTCCGCCTCCTTGCAACACTGCTGCACGCTGCATACAATACATGACTGGGTACTACTACTACCCCTACGGAACTTGGTTCTGCGGACCATACCACGTCTCCACGGGTGCCTGCGGCCCCTGCGTCGGGCCCGTCAGCCCCGGAGGCCCATGTGGACCGGCTCCCCCAAACCCCGGTGGACCTTGTGGACCTTTCGGCTGCGGCCCCTGCTCCCCCTGCGGCCCTGGATGCTGCGGTCCCTTCGGCGGCCCCTGCGGCCCGTGTGGACCTTGCTGTGGCCCTTGTGGACCATGTGGCCCGTGTGGCCCCTGCGGGCCGTGCGGCCCCTGCGGCGGCTGCGGTCCCTTCTGCTGTCTGCTGCCCGACCTACTAGAAATTTGTGGCGTGTGCGGCCCCTGCGCCCCATGCGGCTGTGGATGCGGTCCTTGTGGGCCGTGCGGCCCTTGCGGATGCTACGGTTGCGGCCCGTGTGGATGCGGGCCTTGCGGATGCTACGGATGCGGCCCGTGTGGATGTGGGCCGTGTGGTTGCGGGTGCTATGGCCCCTGCGGATGCGGTTGCGGACCCTGTGGTTGTGGATGTGGCCCCTGCGGCTGCGGCCCGTGCGGGCCGTGCGGCTGCGGGTGTGGTCCCTGCGGCCCGTGCGGCCCCTGCGGCCCTTGCGGCTGTGGCTGCGGCGGATGCTTCTGCGGCCCTTGCCTGCATTGTCCGTGCTCACCGCTGCCGGTCTGCGGACCGGTCACTCCAAGCCCGAAGCCTGCTTCCGGGCCTTGCCCCAAATGTTGCATCGTGGGCTCGTGCATGGCAGCCGATGCGCTCCCTCAAGAGGAAGTCTGCTTCTGCGACAACTGCCGAGCCGTCCGGACGGCGGTGGCAGAGTCGAAAGTCGACCCTGAGATCGTCACTTCTAAGTCGCTGCCGCTCCCCCCGGCTCCGAGATGCGACAACAACCCAAACCTGGTGAGGCCGCACCCTTACAACAAGATAAAACCGAGGTTCCACAGCAAGACTGTTCCACCCTTCACCACGGTGCTGGCCCATTACTTCTCCACGCAGTCGGGGAAGGTTGGCGCAGAGAAAGCCATCAAGATTATACAGGAACAATCGTTACACAAGAAGCCACACAAGAATCGAGGATCCTCACGGTTTCCAATCAGCTTCATCAAGACTTAAGGATTTGGATTGATAAGGAAAAGTTTCATGTTACGCATAAACCGACAATTGTACAATTTTTTAAAGAAAGCAATAAATGTAATAAGGTAACTCTAATGATGCACTTTTTTTACGCTCTGGATGGGTGCGGCCCGTGGGAGAGATAGGTGCGGCCCGCGGGAGAGATAGGTGCGGCCCGCGGGAGAGATAGGTGCGGCCCGCGGGAGAGATAGGTGCGGCCCGCGGGAGAGATAGGTGCGGCCCGCGGGAGAGATAGGTGCGGCCCGCGGGAGAGATAGGTGCGGCCCGCGGGAGAGATAGGTGCGGCCCGCGGGAGAGATAGGTGCGGCCCGCGGGAGAGATAGGTGCGGCCCGCGGGAGAGATAAGTGCGGCCCGCGGGAGAGATAGGTGCGTCCCGGCGGGAGGTTAGGTGCGGCCCGCGGGAGAGGTAGGTGCGGCCCGCGGGAGAGGTAGGTGCGACCCACGGGAGAGGTAGGTGCGACCCACGGGAGAGGTAGGTGCGACCCACGGGAGAGACAGGTGCGACCCACGGGAGAGACAGGTGCGACCCACGGGAGAGACAGGTGCGACCCACGGGAGAGATAGGTGCGACCCACGGGAGAGATAGGTGCGACCCACGGGAGATAGGTGCGACCCACGGGAGAGATTGGTGCGACCCCACGGGGAGAGATAGGTGCGACCCCACGGGAGAGATAGGTGCGACCCCACGGGAGTGATAGGTGCGACCCCACGGGAGAGATAGGTATAACTGACGAGAGCGCAAGGTGCGACCCGCGGGATATTTAAGTGCGATCCATAATGGAGAGATAGGTGCGGCCCATACTGAAAAGATAGGTGCGACCCACACTAGAGAGATAGGGGCGACCCATATTAGAGAGATAGGTGCGACCCCACAGATAACCTCTGGAGGTTATCTGTGTGCGAGCCATACTGGAGAGATAGGTGCGACGCACGGGAGTTTGGAGAAAATGGAGTGAGATCCCAGGGCCGCCAGACGTCACTTATTTTCTGACTAATTAATGTGTGGTAAAGGGTAGTATTTACCACCTACTTTAAATGTACGGGTAATATTGTCCATTTCACTTAAGATGAGTTCTGTGCTGGTTTTGACGCAAGAACGTCATATTCGCAAAATGTTAGGTATCGCGAAAAAGTAACCTCTGACGGCCATGGGATCTTGGACTTTGTTTTTATTATGGGGGGCCTTTTAGAGCCCATAATCCTTGCGAAGCTTTGCAGCTTTTTGCTACCCTAGAACTGCTAGGCCTATACAAATCAATTCATTTCCCAAAATATTGTGTGTTGGTAGGGTAAGAAAGCATCCATACAATCAGCCATGTGAACTAAACAAACCAAAGTTTAATTCTACAATAGGAACGCACCTAAGAAAGTGTGTTCCCATTGAGGATCTTAATGTCCATGTCTCTCAGCTCGACTCTTAGCTGTAATCACTTTTAAATGTTTTCTGTATCTCGTTTATTCTAAGAAAATAAGAATGTGTATGTCAAGATCGTAGCAAATGGAAAGACGTGATCTCTGCTTACCCCCATGGGAAAAGGGCGTGACATTCTGTACGTATGTTCCTATGTAATAAGAATATTTTCTAGTGTAACTAGTTAGCGAAAATTCAAAGCTTAATTTCGTAATCATGAAAAGAAAGGGCAATAATTCGTGATTAAGGTACAATAATTATTGTCAGAATTAAGCCCGTAAGCCGTTGCCGCGAATATTCGTTACATCGAATAATAATCGCGAGTTATTCGACTATTCGCCAAAGTGAATGGCGATTAATCGGTATTCGACTATTCGCTATAACTAATATTCTACTGGAACATAGTTTCACAGAGTAATAATATACTACGTACAACAGAAGGTACTTGAAAAGTTATTGCTATAACTCGCGCAAGAACAGCGACAGTGGTGAGTAATTGGAACTACAACAAAGTTTAGTTTGTCAGGAATTATACAAGATGCCGCTACAAGCACAGGTTAGTTGTTTCTTAGTGATAATACACCATCTGTGTAAAATTCATGATTTTAAAACCAATATTATTATGGTTTGTTTCTGAACAAAATATTAAATTTAATAAATGATCTAAGAAATGATGTAAATAACTCATTTCATGAAAAAAGCATTTTTTTAAAGTGAAATAATAACGTTTTTATTCGGTTTTATCTCTCAATCGGTCTAAATGATGCCTGTAGCGACATCTGTCTTTTTTTTTTTTTTTTTAACGTGAGGAATGCATTTACGCACCGTCCAAGTAAACCTAGGTTCGGCCTACGAGGGATGTGTCGGGCTCAGAAGCGGGGAAAGCACTCTACTACCGACTAAACCTCACGGTGGTCATTCTTCGGGCGTTGGCGCAGATTCCGGGCTCCCCACTCGGGACTCTACGCGAAATCTACGTCTACGCCGCTGCCGATCCATGCGGCCCATCTCGAGGGTGAGGCAACCTCGCCCCCAGAATACCTCGCGATGCTTATGACGGCACAGACCACAGTGTCACCCCATCCTATTTAACGGACGAGGATCCACGTGTCGTCATCTTCTCTGGGGCTGCTTAACGAAGTAAATGCAGGCCCCCCCGCAAACACTCCACAGCCCCAAAGGCCCTTTTAGTCGCCTCCTACGACAGGCAGGGATACCACAGGAGTATTCGGAGCCCCCCCTGTAGGGCGGGCGACATCTGTCTGTGTCAAGTCTATCATCAACCTCTTGCCCTTCTCCCAGTTCATCTGGGGTCGGCGCAGCATGTCTATACGAAATCTAAAATTTATCTGACTGACCAGACATGATAGTTTGGACATATTTTAGTTGATGATGATGGAATATACATATATACTGGATGACTTTTTTTACCGTCAGGAAAAAAGAACTGTGTAATGTGTACCTAAAACCATTTCTATACATGAGTGTGTTTATAAAATACAACTGATTTTATAAATTTTGGAATATCCAAAAAAAATCATGAATTTGAAATACATTAGTGCATGCGTATTATTTGTAGGAAATGTAGTAAAATGGTAGCGGTAGCGCGGCGCGGGGGACGCGCGGCCGCCGCCCGCCCCGCGTGTGCCTGAATGAATTGAATGTCGTTCATTTTGAATCCTTGCAAAAAAAAAACCAGCGAGACAAAAAATCGCTAATTTTTTTCGTGTTATTCATAGGATAAATTTAAAGTAAATTTCAATCCTTCCTTCATACTTTTACGGACTTAGGACCGCCAAAGATGCAGTAGGTTACATTTTGTTACCTACATTTTGTTAAGTTAAAAGAAATTAGTACCTATATACGACTTATTAACTTATTTACAACACGCTGTTTTGGAATGGATTGAGGCGTACCTACTTAAAGATTGGAATCAACTTATTTACAAATCACACTGATTGTATTTACATTACTAATTAAAACTTACCTTTTAACGATATTTTAACAGTTGTTCAAAATGTTCTCCGTTTCTTTCCAAACACAAACTAGCACGTCGTTGTAAATTGTTTGTTAAACTGCGAAGAGTGTCTCTATCACTTTTTATAATATCGAAAGCGTCTATTATTCGCTGTTTTGTAGTCATTAACACTTTGTGCTTCCTCAGTGTACACTAGCCGCTTCAACTCGGCCCACAAATAAAAATCTAGCGGCGTTAAGTCCCGTAAACGCGCGGGCCAGTTCACAGGCCCGCCAAGGCCTATCCACCTATCAGGGAAAACAGCATCCAAATACTGGCGGTCAGATCGTTCGTAATGGGCAGAACAACCGTCGTGTTGAAAGTAGAGGCCTCGTAAATAAGTCAGGGGAACGTCATCTAACAGAGGGTCAATGACCGATTGAATCATCTGTTGGTATGTAGCACCTGTCAATCGTCCTTCAATCCAGACCGGCCCAATAATACGATCGTGGATTATCGCAGCCACCACATTGACACTGAACCTGATTTGGTGCGAGTCTTCTTTTATTTTATGTGGGTTTCGGAAGCTCCACCAGTGTTCATTATGAACATACTACCTAAATGCCCACACGGGTAAAAATGGATTCGTCGCTCCATAGGTTAGGTTAGCCAGCGACAAAACTCCATGCGGGGTCCGGGATCAGCGGCGTGTAATGCCTGTACACGTGTAAAATGGTACGGATGCAGATTTGACAATCTTTGGTAGGTTCTCAAAATTAAATTTGTACTAGGAATCCGCGGAGCCAAAATACCACTGTTCCGCAAAGATTGTAGATGGCTCGGTTCTGCGTACATTCGTTGCGCTGCTTATACACTTTCACTACACTGAATATAACACCTAACCATTGCTAGGTATTCCACATTTGAATATTCGTAAGTTTCTATAACGTACGTCTACGTAATTACGGCGAGCGAACGATAGGTACTTCCGATACGGTCACGCGTATATCACAAGGCACGACAGGTGAGTGACTGAAGAAAGGTCAAAGGGGCCGCCTGGCCGGCGCGGGCGCGTGCGCGGGCGCGCGGGGTTGAAATCAGTAATAATAATAAGTGTGCGCTGCGCATCAAAGAAATAGATAAACACGAGCGAATTCATTGATGTTTAGCGCATTCGGAGTAGGGTGAATATGCGTTTGAGTTTTGGTGGTTTCGTATTTTTATTATCTTTTTTCCAATATTCGTTTTTTAAATGTTATGTTAGTCAAAATTAAGTTAGAATTAGATGGTTATGAGGATAGGTTATCTATTAAAAAAATTAAAAAAAAAAATTTTTTTTTAGTGTTCATGCTATCGTCATCTATATCATTTACCTATCTCACACGTAAATTTTCCTGACGGTAAAAAAAGTCATCCAGTATATATATATATATTTTAAATAGCTTTTATTTTTTCTTTTGCTATAGGTAGTTAGTTTATATATTGTAATTATTGCTATTTAAAGACATTTACAGAATGATGTGACAATTTTATTGAAAATAAATAAATAAATAATTTTCGTAAAAATATTGTTTTCAACGCATTACATGTATCATAAAAAAATCGATGACCACAGTCGCAAACGTGAAGGCATGGTCATCTTGAAGCGGAACACACTCTAAGTGAAGCCATGCCGCCATGTTGAGCGCCATTTTGAGTCGATATTTGTTATTCCGCGGTACGAATGTGATGTGAATTTTCGCCAAATATTATACATTCTAGTGATGAAGACTTAGTGATTTAAAAAGTATAAATATTTTCCTCAAAAATGGGTGACGATTATATGGAAACGCAGGAAGCGGTGATGAACGAACTGCAAAATCGGCCGAGTGAGTTGACCGACGCGAATGTTTCGGAGCCTGGTAAAGATTATGGCGAGTTGATGTCGTTTGAAGACGGGAACTTTGATGATGAAGATGGAAATAACTACCGTGGGAACAGGGGACGCGGCAATTTCAGGTCAGTAACCCCCAAGGCCATTAATCGTGTGTACGCGCGTGCTCTGCCGGCGACACGGTCACGCCAATTGATTTTGCCATAAACTTATCACTATTTAGCGTTACTGTGTACTGTTAATTGCTTTGCTCGGTGATAATCAACGTTATGCCTCTGGTCTGCACTTTCATGTACTCTCCGATCATATTATTTGCTTTTTATGGCTACTTGAAATTATGAATGTACTGGTTTTATGAAATACAATGTAATTTTTTATAAAACAATGTAGGTAATTCTAATAAAATTTAAATTATATACGCGCTGGAAATTTAACATCTTCCTCTGGTAAATTTGCGGGTATTTTTAGTATATTTAGGATTCATGTCTCCGGAGAGAATATATTGTTTATTGGACTATTATTATTTTGTTTGAAATTTGGAATATAAATATAAATAATAGGATTCAATAGCATGCAAAATACAAGTACATTGTTGTATAGGAATGCATTTTACAATATTTCGTGCTGGACACTTTGAATTCAAGAGTCATTCAATCATTATCCTCTTTGCGCATCCCATGCTTAGTCGGGGTCCTCTTAGACCATGATCCACGATTGAGCGAGTCTGATAATGACATTAAAATGACTGCCAATCAGACCTTTGCAACCCCAAGATAGAGAAACCAGACAATTATGGATCATGGTTACACATTCATAGTTGGCATGTGAAGGTTTTATCGCTATGTTTCTATGTTACATGTGTATTGCTTAGCAAGTGGTGTAAATACGTACACAAGTTTGAAAAATCCAAAGGTACATTCCCGGGATTTAACCCGCACCTCTCAGTTAACATGGGCATGTCCATAACATTGTGCTACCACCAATCTCACTTTGAAATCGAAGGAATACATAAAATGTTTTGAGGAGAAAGAATATTAGTGAATGAGCTTACTAATAGCCGACATAATAGTAATACTTTGCTTTGTGATTGCTTAGCAACCTCATGTAGGAACATGATACTCGGGTACTGATAAGCCCATTAGTCAAGTAGTCAGAGACCCTGACAACGAAACCAAGGGATGCGGGTTCGAATCCCTCTAGGAGCAAATGTATTGGTGATGAACATGGACATTTGTATTCAAGTCGTTAATGTTTATAAGAAAATGTAGCAAGCTTCAGCAAGCTTAGTTTGGAACTGGAGAATTTATTATTTATTAACTGACTTGAAAAAAAAAGGAGGTTCTCAATTCAACTTTTTTTTTTTTTTTGTATGTATGTATGTATGTTACCCGATATCTCTGAGAATTGTTAACCTTTTTTTTTTTTATCAAACCACATTCACAGATGAATAAATGTATAAATTTCATTGCTTGTGTCTTGAGTACTCAAATAATCAAAATAATAATATTGTACTTATGCTGGTGATGATGCGAATTGACATTATAATTTAATTTGTAAATTGTGATGTGATTTTAAGCTGAATTAATAAAAAGCAGACTCATAAGCTAATTAAAATAAATTTTCACAATAAACCATTAAGATGTTAAATTACTTAAAATATTTTTGTTGATTGGGAATATGCTTATTTTAGTTCTATAAGTAAAATTTTTATGATGACTATTCGAATATGTACTATGCATTTCAAAAGGTCAAAGGTATTATATAATGTCCCTTTACAATTTATTGCTTCATCTTGTTCGAGTGGTCAGAGACCCTTTCCACAAAACCAAGGGTTGCGGGTTCGAATCCAGCTAGCGGTAAAAGTTTTGTGTGATGAACGTTGACATTTGTACTCGATTCATGGATGTTTATAAACTTATTTAAGTATGTCTATCCGTTCACCTAGTATCCATAGTACAAGCTCATAAGCTTAGTTTTGGACTAGGGCAGTGCTTCTCAAACTTTTTATGCTATGGAACCCTTTTAGGAAGCGGAGTATTTGACGGGACCCTAGAACAGCGCGGGCGGCAGTCCGGGGTGGGGTGTAATAATCGACACACATTGAGTATAGCTGGACTAGGGAATTGGTGTGTCAGTTTGGAGAATTTATTTAATATATTTATTTAAAATGTCTTATTATGATACATACATACATAACTTCTTCCCCATAATAGTGGCAGAGTCAAAGGGGCAGCAAGCCCCTTTAACCACATTCAGCCAAAAATTAAACAGGGCTGGTTTAGATGGAGTGAAAAAGAAGTGACAAGTGGCTAGCTCGTCGCCTACATTGTCTTATGATGTATTGGCATTTAAAAGAGTACTTTCTGAACCAGTGGTTGTATTATATCTATATTTTTTTTTTGTTGACTTGATTGACTAATTATTATAAGTGCTTTTTATAAAGCCTATGTAAATAAAGATGTTTTGAATTTGAATTTGGTTTACTATCTATGGATATATGTATTTTTAGTTTATGTATTAACTTATGTAGCGGTTCTCTCTGCCTACCCTGCTAGGGAAGTGGCGTGAAGTTTAGTTAGTTAGTTATGTATCAACTACATTTCTTTGTAATCTCCCATCAGCCTTGTATAGTTGTACTAGCTTCTGCCCGCGGCTTCGCTCGCGATACATTGATGAAACATAGCCTATATGTCATTCGGGTGTATGAGCTATATTATTCTAAAGTTTTATTAAATCCATTCAGTAGTTTTTTTTGTGAAAGAGTAACGAACATCCATCCATACATACAAACTTTCGCATTTATAATATTAGTAGGTGTGTTGTAGAGTTTAATTTAACATATGAACAGCATGTGATCACTTTGTTACGGTTCAAAATACATTTTAACCTTGGCTTTTATGAATTTTAAACACGGTACAAGGAAATGTTCATATTTGAACAACTCTTGTGAATCAATAGTGTGGAGACCTTGTTAAAACTAAACTTGCAATAATATGTAATACTAGCAGCCCGCCCCGGCTTCGCACGGGTGGACATTTATTTTCTGACCTTTTTTTAAATATTTTTTAATTTATAGTATTTTATATAATAGTGAAAGATTTTTTTAAATCGGTCCAGTAGTTTATGAGTTTATTATTTACATTTGTTATTAGCCCATTCATTCTGAATTGGTAATTTGTGGTTTCAGCATTAGAGTATGTAAAGGATTATGAATGTTGAAGAGGCGAGTGAGGTGTGTAAGGATTGTGCCAAATGGCGTTCGGTTCTCTCTGCCTACCCCGCTAGGGAAGTGGCGTGAAGTTTAGTAGTATTAGTAGTAGTAGCAGCATTAGAGTATGTCTCTCAATTCAATGTGCCTGTTGGCAAAGGCCTCCTCTAACTGCTACCACTGCTTTATCGCGGGCCACTCTCCTCCAGATGGGTCCCGGTGCAAGTTTCAGCTCATCTTCCCATCTTTTCTGTTAGTTAATTGAAAAATTCGCGCCTTGTCATATTTAGTTATCATGCGTTACTATAGGGGTCGCCACTTTTTGTCATCTGTTATATCTTTTCCCGCGCTATGTATTGCATTAGTCCCTAAACCTTTTAATAAAGATTAACTCAATATTTATAGACAAACATAAGTCTTTTCTTTATAAAAGTTATCATTTTGAGTTGTTTTCGCCTGTTACTATTGGCATTTCTGGGGTACCAGTTGGTTATAATTTTGCTCCATTTCTCTGGATTTTCTCTCCTCATGTGGCCAGACAACTTCCACTTTTGTTGGTTGATTCTGGTTAAGTTGTCTGTTTAGTTTTTGCCCTTAGTCTTTCGTTTCTGACTCTGTCTTTTGCTTGATCCTGTCATACTCCGCTCCATAGACGTTTGATAGTATTGCAGTTTGTTTCTCTGGTGCTTTGTAAGACCTAAGAAGATTTTAAAGAGAAAAAAATTCATGTCTGTTGTATGGCAGCTCCCTTAAATATTTAATTTATTCTATTTTTTTGTATTTGTTGTTGTAGAGGCAACAGAAATACACATTTTGAAAAATTTCAACTGTTACAGTTCAACAAATTACAGTTTTCAGAGGTCATGCAAATTGCTTTCGCCATAAAAATTGCAGTTTACACACATTACATAGGTCAAAATCAAATTCACGCAAATTAAAGATGTCCAATGTTAATCATTTTCGTATATTTCATGGTTAAAATATTGTCAGAAAAAAAAAAGACAGAAAAGTCTCCCTTTTGTAATAAAAACATATTTAATTTACTTTTAAATATATTTACATCAGCTGTCTTTAGAAGTGACTCTGGTAGATGGTTGTCCGAGGCGCCATACAAAATATGCTGTTATTTAGTGAAGTGAGTGAGTGAAGCGTAAATCTATCATCTTCTGATAGATTTACGCTTCACTCACTCACTACTCACTACTTCACTCAATGCACTCCCGCATGCAGATGTCCATTCCAAATTATTTTTATTCCGCATTGGTTAATGTATGCGAGAAATGTCCGTACAGTCTTATATACATATAAATATATACTCATAGTTTCCAAGCATAGAAGATTTCGACTTAATTGATTTATTTGTATGTATGTATGTAAGTCTTGTTTAACTTTTGTCTGTGCGAGTCTTAAGTATTGTTAGTACCAATAAGATGTTACTAAAGACTTCTATTCCACAGAAGAGGTGGGCGTGGCCACCCGCCAGCGTGGATGAACGGCCCTCCCCCGCCGATGCGCTTCCGCGGGCGCGGCTACGGCCCCGGGGGGCCTCCGATGCGCGGGCGCGGCTTCTTCCGCGGCCGCGGCGGGCCCCGCTTCGGGCCCAACAATGGGCCGAACTTTGACAATAACTGGGGTCCGATGGGGCCTCCCCCGCCGGGCATGATGGGCGGGCCCCCGCCGTTTGGGCCTCCGCCCGGTATGATGCCGCCTGGAGGCCCGATGGGGCCTCCGCCTAATATGATGGGGCAGCCGCCGCCGTTTGGTGGACCGCCTGGAATGCCGCCCCCTAATGTGGTAAGGTTTCGCACTTATCATTCTAAGCTTTACCTTTCTTGTTGATCTCGTGATGTGATAAAGTTTGTTAAAAACAATGTGACTGGTTCGATGGTACAATCGGTAGTGACACTGCCCCATGCGCTAAGAGTTGTGGTTCTTACTTACTACTTGTGTTTGTTATGGGTCTGGGTGTTAATATCCAATATTTAAGTATATATTTGTAAACTAGCTGTGCTGTGTCACCCGCGTTTATGGTTAATATTATAAAGACTATTTCCGTCATACATGATTTATATGTAACTTTAACCATTAAGGCTGCACACGCGACGGAAGCTTAAAAAATGGAGTAACTTCTCCCGTTTTCCCAACATTTCCCTTCACTACTCTGCTCCTATTGGTTGTAGCGTGATGAAAAGTATACTATAACCTGCCCAGGAGTATGAAGAATAATTGTACCAAGTTTCGTTAAAATCCGTGGAGTAGTTTTTGTTTCTATAAGGAACATACATACAGACAGACAGACAAAAATTTTACTGATTGCATTTTTGGCATCTGTATCGATCACTAATCACCCCCTGATAGTTATTTTGAAAATATATTTCATGTACAGAATTGACCTCTCTACAGATTTATTATAAGTATAGATAGGAATAATTGGGTCATCAGTTTAATTGTTTACTACCTACACTGATTTACGAGCTAACTAGCATTCTTATCTCTAGTTAGCAAGCATAATTGGCTATTGCATATTATATTGTATACTAGCTTCTGCCCGCGGCTTCGCTCGAGTGGTACATCGATGAAACATAGCCTATATGTTATTCGGGTGTATGAGAGCTATATTATTGTAAAGTTTTATAAAAATCCATTTAGTAGTTTTTTTGTGAAAGAGTATCAAACTTTCATCCATACAAACTTTCGCATTTATAATATTAGAAGGATTAGAATGTATGTAATGTAGAGAATATATGCCCATATCCAAATTCAAATTCAAAATATATTTATTATATATATAGGCTTCAAGAAAGCACTTATAAATAGTCAATATACAAAAACAAAAAGAACAAATAATACTACCACCGGTTCGGAAGGTAGACTATCGAAAAGAAACCGGCAAGAAACTCTATAGTTACTCTATACAATTTTGTAAACTTAATTAATCTACACTTAGACTAGATATCGCTCACGTATCACACACACATCTATAGTATAAAATCAATAAATAATCCCAAAATGTTTATTAGTAAATGACACCTTACACCGTTCTCCCCCAGCCGTCCCCCGAGCTGTGGGTGGAGACGAAGTCGGACGACGGCAAGTCGTACTACTACCACTCGCGCACGCGCGAGACCACCTGGACGAGGCCCCAGGAGGGCCCCGGCGTGAAGGTGATCACGCAGGGCGAGATGGAGGCCATGGCCGCCAGCGGTGAGTCTCATATGACACGTGGAGGAGAGTAATGTGGGCGAATACGCTTTTTGATAGCTTCCTCTGTTATAGGGTTCCATTCCCAAAGGTCGCCAGCGGTGAGTCTCATATGACACGTGGAGGAGAGTAATGTGGGCGAATACGCTTTTTGATAGCTCCCTCTGTTATAGGGTTCCATTCCCAAAGGTCGCCAGCGGTGAGTCTCATATGACACGTGGAGGAGAGTAATGTGGGCGAATACGCTTTTTGATAGCTTCCTCTGTTATAGGGTTCCATTCCCAAAGGTCGCCAGCGGTGAGTCTCATATGACACGTGGAGGAGAGTAATGTGGGCGAATACGCTTTTTGATAGCTCCCTCTGTTATAGGGTTCCATTCCCAAAGGTCGCCAGCGGTGAGTCTCATATGACACGTGGAGGAGAGTAATGTGGGCGAATACGCTTTTTGATAGCTCCCTCTGTTATAGGGTTCCATTCCCAAAGGTCGCCAGCGGTGAGTCTCATATGACACGTGGAGGAGAGTAATGTGGGCGAATACGCTTTTTGATAGCTTCCTCTGTTATAGGGTTCCATTCACAAAGGTCGCCAGCGGTGAGTCTCATATGACACGTGGAGGAGGGTAATGTGGGCGAATACGCTTTTTGATAGCTCTCTCTGTTATAGGGTTCCATTCCCAAAGGTCGCCAGCGGTGAGTCTCATATGACACGTGGAGGAGGGTAATGTGGGCGAATACGCTTTTTGATAGCTCTCTCTGTTATAGGGTTCCATTCCCAAAGGTCGCCAGCGGTGAGTCTCATATGACACGTGGAGGAGAGTAATGTGGGCGAATACGCTTTTTGATAGCTCCCTCTGTTATAGGGTTCCATTCCCAAAGGTCGCCAGTGGTGAGTCTCATATGAAACGTAGAGGAGGGTAATGTGGGCGAATACGCTTTTTGATAGCTCCCTCTGTTATAGGGTTCCATTCCCAAAGGTCGCCAGTGGCGAGTTTTATATGACAGGTGAAGGAGAGTCAATTATGTGGGCGAATAGGCTTTTTGATAGCTTAATAACCGACTCCAAAACATTTATTTTGCACTTTTTAGTGTTTAGATATTAAAATAGCTATTTAGGCAGGTTCTTATTTGTGTTTTTTAATTTCATAAACATTTTGCGGGGTTTTTTTGAAGTCGATTTTATTTTTTTTTATTTGTCAAACTAACATTGACGAAGATACAATGCATTCAAGTTGCGCGCGTCACAAATTCGTACAATTTTTACAAAATAGTGACGTTGGAAGCCCCCATTCCAAAACTTTGATGCTCTTTATCTTTGTGATTTTTTGTTAATTTGTTAAAGCGAAAAATATGTGTCTAGTATTTTTGAGATGCAGAGGAAGCGGAAGGCCAAATATGAGATGGATGGATTGTGTGAAAGATGATATGAGTGAAATGGGAGTGGATAGCTTGATGACGGCTGACCGGGACGTGTGGAAGAGGAAGACACGCTGCGCCGACCCCAGGGTCTTAATATTTATTTATTTATTTTATTTATATAGCCCCTTAGACTGGGTGAGAGAATTTAGACTTTGTTAGTTGTTGTTTGAATCGCTATATAAAGTCTCTCAGCTCAGGGTGCCTGTTGGCAAAGGCCTCCTCCGGTAACTTCCGTTGTTTCCTGTCTTGGGCAACTCTTCTCCATTTTCTCCGACTGGCCCGATGGTCGAGTGGTTAGAGACCCTGGCCACGAAACCGAGGGTCGCGGGTTCGAATCCCGCTAGGGGCAAATGTTTCGTGTGATAAACATGGGCATTTGTTCTCGAGTCATGGATGTTTATAAACGTATTTAAGTATGTCTATCCGTTCATCTAGTATCCATAGCCCAAGCATAGGCTTAGTTTGGGACTAGGGAATTGGTGTGTCAGTCTTGAGAATTTAATTTAAAAAAAAAAATAATTTAATTTTGGTCCCGCAGTGAGTTTCAACTCATCCTCCCAGCGCATAATCTGTCGTCCTCGACGTCTTTATGAGGGTCTTAATTAAGACCTAATAATTTTTCGCTTGCGGCCCTCGACACCACGACTGAAACGTGTTTGTGCTCTCTATAATAAAAAAGTTGTCTGTGCTGAACCAATCCGATCGTCCCCCACAGGTCAGATGCCGGGCGCGATGCCGAACCCGGCGGTGATGCCCGGCGGGGTGGGCATGATGCCCAACGGGGTGATGCCCAACCACCCGCCCTTCATGAATCAGCCGCCGCCCTGGATCAAGGAGCAGGGTGAGTGTGACTAGCTTATGACTGCGGTGCCATCTGTATGGAATAAGGGGTTTTAGAAATAAAATAATGACTAAATACGAATACTAATTGTCTTATATATACATATAAGACAATTCAAAATCAAAAATCAAAATCAAAATATCTTTATTTATATGGGCTTCAAGAAAGCACTTATAAATAGTCAATATACATAAAAAAAAGGATAAGAACTAATACTACCACCGGTATTAGTATTCGTAATTAGTATTCGTATTTAGTATATATACATATAAGACAATTAGTCGGATTTAGGAAATCGGCAAAAAAAACTTCTTGTGTTGCATTGAAATATCAGAGTTTTATTTAAGACACATATTTACATTTTAAAAATAAAATTATAAAAACGACGACGAACATAACATTTACCTGAAATATCAGAGAAACGACATTTAAAGTTTTTACTATGATTGTCGATTCCTCGTAATAATATCAAAATAGGTAATTAAAATAAAATATTAACTTCACATACTATGTAAATTGTCACCATTTGCATTACAATGTTTTTCTAAAACTGACAAGCGTCCGTCAAATAACCGCATAGGCTAAGGCAAAAAGAGATCCTATTTGTC
Source organism: Glyphodes perspectalis (assembly GCA_951394215.1). Classification (NCBI taxonomy): domain Eukaryota; kingdom Metazoa; phylum Arthropoda; class Insecta; order Lepidoptera; family Crambidae; genus Glyphodes; species Glyphodes perspectalis. The sequence continues at coordinate 7,015,112 of OX596229.1, forward strand.
TTACATATAAAAAAAAATAAAAAATAAAAATAGTTTATTTACCATTGTGGACAGTACAATAACAATATAGCCTTCGATTACTGCACTAAGCTCAAGGCTTGTGTCGCAGCAAACAGAAATGGACATTATCAGTAGGTAAGTACAGCACCATAGGTTCGAGACGCGAAAACATTAACTTAACTAACAAAAACTTACAAATTAAACAAAAATAGAATGAATAAAAAAAATATACATATATATACTACTACATTCACTGAATGGCTCGATGGTGGCCACGAGATATTTTGATTGTTACAATTATGGACCATTGATTACAATCATTCTTAAAAATATACATCAATAGACAGTACTATTCCGGTCCATACAATATTTTTCAGGAGGCAATTTTTGTTTCTTTCCTAAAATGTTGTCAAAAGCATTACCGAGGTTTACTGCCGAACGACGATATTGTGTGCGAGGCCTTGTACGCGCGGGAGTCGCTGCGCCCCCCGGAATATGTACAGCGATAATAATAATAATAATAAAAAGGCGTAGGGACGTGACGCCCCCATCGCCCGCTGGCGAGAGTTGGTGAGCTTCGCACCATGAAGAGCAACAACTCCCGTCAGTGCAGTCAGTCTCCGCAGGGCGGCTTGTGGCGAGCCGTTGGTGGGTGGCGACACCACGGACCCTACCTCCAGGGGGACCATACAGACATGCGCGATACACACACTTACAGACAGTTACACACCCCCCGCCTCTGCGCTTGCCTTGACCGGCCGGCCAGAGTGGATTCGCAAGAGCGGAACCTATGCTCCAGGTTGGAAGTGTAAAATGTCATAACGCCGGGGGCACTTGACTGTATAAGGATCTTGCGCCCCGCAGTCTCACCTCTCCACAACCTTAGCTGCTTTCTAGTGTTGCCCCCTTGCCGCCCGTATGGCAGCTAGTCGGGGGGCCCACAATTTGGATTAACAAGCGGCGAGTCACCGTCTGCCAACTTAATATATTTGTGAGAAATTTTCGAGGCAGATGTCCGGTATCTCACTCCATAGCCCAATTTCCTGTCCATAGTAGAACCTCCGTCCATAGCCCCGGTTTTTAGTTTCCCTTTTTCGCAATAGTCCTGCATCAGCCGGATGTCGCCCTTGAGTGTATGTTTTATACTGCAACTAAGGGCAACAGGCCGGTGCTCCATCACACATTTAGATCAAACTCTCAAAAGGCCTCTACATGTTGGACCATGTCCCCATGCAAGTCTCAAAGGCCCGGGCTTGTCCCGTGATTGTGCCGAGAGACATAATAATAATATAATTGACTGGCTCGATGGCGCATTCGGTAGTGACCCTGCCCCATGCGCCAAGAGTTGTGGGTTCGATTCCCCACCCAGGACAAACATTCGTATGATGAATACTTGTGTTTGTTCTGTGTCTGGGTGTTAATATCCAATATTTAAGTATATATTTGTAATACCACTGTTGATTCTGATATCCGTAACACAAAGTGCATAAGCTATACTTACCTCGGAGTCAGATCAATGTATGTGATGTAGTCGGATATTTATTTATTTATTATTTATAATTTATTGCATAAAGAGTGGTACAATTGGTGGAATTTTACATTGTAGTATCTCACTATTTACCTTACACAAAAACGGCATGCAATAGTCATTGAGGCGTTAAATAATAGATCAACTACCCAATAACAAAATTAACAAATCTAAGGACTGCATCAGATTTCGGTCAACGGTATTGTAGATATTATAGTACTGAATAGAAAGTTCGCTCCAATAGCCACTTCAATAATTCTCGTTTGAATCTATTTATTGGAAGCTTGTTAAAGATTTTTATGATGAAATAGAAATAGAAATATATTTACTCATGTAGGCTCCACATAAGCACTTCCGAATTCATCATCTTCCTAGCGTTATGTCCCGTGCTTAGACGGGGTCCATACCATGATCCGGGATTCAGCGAGTCTGGTGTCGCTACAATGTGTTGGTGTTGTTCCAGTGCAAGCGGCAAAGGAGAAGGAGGAGAGCGGCGGCATGGAGCAGGACGAGGCGCCGCCCGGCGACGCCGCGCCCGCCGCGCTGCCGCACCAGCACCAGCACCAGCCGCCCGGTGACTACACTCGCCTTATTTTAATGTTTATTTACTAATAGATAATAGAAACACCGATAAGTACATATACAACATTTTGCGTTAAAAAAAAAAAATACATTGGCAATATCGATAGAAAGAGGGTTTTTTTTTTTAAATTAAAACACTCAAAAGATGCCGTATCTGATACTTGCGGTTTTGTCACCCTCCTCATTGGTTAGTTGTCAGACCAAACTGACATGCTGTCAACAAGGAGCCAATAGTGACAGTGATAAGACCGCGAGACTCCCTCGCGCCATCTGGCGGTTTTTGTTTTTTGAAAACCCTCATTGTCGATAGTATTGCTATATTGTTACTATCGTAGTAGTAGTATACTACTCGAAAATAAAAATAAAAAATGATAGGCTTCAAGAAAGCACTCACGATACAGCGCATTATAATTCTGTGTGACGTCATTAAATACTTATAATTTTATAATTAGAGTCAAATCGCCCCACTTACTGCAACTTTAATGCGTTATATCGTCGTAAATCTTTTATTATTATATTGTATACGTCAGTGTTTTTCAAACTTTTTAAATACGCGACCCCCTAACAGGTTTTAAAAATTTTCGCGACCCCCTGGGTCATAGACATAAAAAAAGTTTCTCACTAATAGTGCGTAGAACTTTGCTGTGTTCCTTTTGGCGGCGACCCCCCGAGTATAGCTCAGCGACCCCTGTGGGGGTCCCAAAACACTGGTATAGATATACCCATGTAGCCAAAAATACGTCAACATTTTTTAATACTATAGAAAGGTTTCCTATGCAATGTTAATGAGAGAGGTCACCTTACATATGTACTACGTACATATCAACATGCCCATAATTCCCGAAGGGGTAGGCAGAGTCAAACCACATTTAGCTAAAAACAAAACTGGGCTGGGTTATATGGGTAATTGTGAAAAAGTAGTGACAAGTGGCTAGCTCGTCGCCGACACACAAAACCTGATATACCATTAGTCGCCTTTTACGACATGCTAGGCAAGAAACACATGGCACATTCTTTTTAAGTCCCAGACCAACACGGGACCATGGGCTGGGTTAGATGGGAAATTGTGAAAAAGTTGTGACAAGTGGCTAGCTAGCTCGTCGCCTACACAATCACTCACCCAAAACCCGATATACCCTTAGTCGTATTTAACAACATGCTAGACAAGAATATGGTCACCGTTTCAGGTAACAATTGAGTAAGTGGTTGTGATGTGTGTTGTCAGGCAACATGGTGGGGTTCCCGGGCGGCATGGGCCCGGGCGGGCCGTTCCCGGGCGGCGCGGGCGGCGGCGCGTTCCCGGGCGGCTGGGGCGGCTGGGGCGGCTGGCCGCCGCCGCTGGTGGCGCAGCCGCCGCCCAACTTGGCTGCTGCTGCTGTGCCTATCACTGGTGAGTTCGGAACTTATGTTAGATGGAATATGGGGATAAAATATAGCCTATGTTACTCCCTGATAATGTAGCTTTCCAGTGGTGAAAGAATTATTGAAATCGGCTCAGTAGTTTTTGAGTTTATTCATTACAAACATACACACATAAAAATGAAAAAATACAAATCTTTTCTCTTTATAATATTAGTATAGACAAGTTGATAACTGAGAAAGTGCAAATTAACTTGACTCATCAGTGTTATATTTTACTAGATTCAACATAGTTACGACCTTAAGTATATGGTTTGAGGTCCAAAATGAGATGAATGGAAAACTAGACAATAGGCAAATTAACTTACATATTTTTTTCATTTCATCATCTTCCTAGCGCTATATCCCGTGCTTAGACGGGGTCCGCTTAGAGCATGATCCAGGATTTAGCGAGTCTGGTAATTACATTGAAGCGACTGCCGATCTGACCTTCGTAACACTAAGATAGGGGAACCAGACAATTTTTGGATCATGGTTACAAATTCTAAGTTGTTTGAATTTGCAGGTTTCATTACGATGTTTTCCCTCACCGTCGAGCTAGTGGTATAAATATGTACATAGATTTTTTAAAAATCTAGAGGTACATGCCCGGGTTTGAACCCGCACTCCTCGGTTAAGAGGCGCGTGTCCTTACCATTGAGCTACCACCGCTCTTTTCATTTAAATGTATTAATATGCATTATCTGATATGCGTTCTAGTACCTGAGGGACTGAAAATTTTCGTTCTAACCTAATGATTGTAGAATTAGCGAAGATCCCGATATTAGCCTGGATTTCGGAATATCAAGATCCCACAATACTGAGATCAGAGGCCCTAATTTAGATCTCTTGCTTAAGTAGTATTTGCTCCAATGAAATAACCGTCCAGCTAAATGCAGGATCTATCATAGCCCAAGCGGACCCTAACTGCGAACAGTACACAACACAACAGCAACTAAAGTAATTGTACATTTTACATGCGCAGGCGCAGCCACAACGCTGCCAACTGGAGGCGCCGGCGCCGGCGCAGGTGCAGGCGGACCAGGTGCAGGAGGGCTGGCCGCGCCGGCTGCCGCCAGCGAACCGGTAGTCATTAGCGATTCGCCCTCGCACGCGCCCAAGGAAGACACGGTGAGTGTACCACCAACCCAGCGGGTTAGTCAGTGATGGGGGGTGACGGCAGTTGGCACCTCTACATTAGGATTCAAGGGCAAGATTTTTGATTGTTTCTTGTGTATAATAGGGGTAGTTGACCCCTAGCGCAGGGTTTCTCAAACTTATGGCTCCACTTACACCTTTTAAAGTATCCAGAGGACGGCGAACCCTAAACTCAACCCCCCCTCAGAGTAGGTTCAGACCAGACAGTACGTACAGTAGCGCGCCCGCCGACAAGCGCGTCGCACGGGTCAGTCGTTCATCCTCCATTACGTAAATCTTTCCGCGAACCCCCTATGTTCGAATGGCTAACCCCTAGGGGTACGCGTACCCCCCTTTGAGAAACGCTGCCCCAGCGGGTTATTCAGTGATGAGGTGGTGACGGCAGTCGGCACTTCTACATTAAGATTCAAGGGCAATATTTTTGATTGTTTCTTGTGTATAAAGACTGTCATGGGGTGTTAGGTAGAAAAATAACCTATCCCGCTAAAGAAAGGGTCTGAAGTGAACATGTTTTTATATTTCTGACTTACATTGCTTTATGTATAGGCACTACGTATGTATGTATATAAGGGTGAGCAAAAAAAAAATAAATACAATTTTTTTCCTTTAGCTATAGTGAAAATATTGTTTAGAGTACCAGAAAAATGAGCCAGTTAAAAGCGCATCTCTTAATTTAAATATTAAGAGGTGTCTCTGCGATTTTCGATTTCCCGTTTAAATAAAATGGGCATTTTTATTTTGTATAATAATCTTGCAGTTTTAAATATATTTTTTCATCTAAAAGAAAACACTAATGCTTTTTCACATTAGATTTTTAAATTAACGTCCTTAGATTTCGTTAAAGAAAAAAAATATTGTATTTTTGCATACTAGATATCTCTTATGAATGTAGAAAAAGCGAAAGGTGTATGTCAGGATCGTAGCAAATGGAAGTACGTGATCTCTGCCTACCCCCAAGGGAAAAAGGCGTGACGTTATGTATGTATGTATGTATATGTTTATTCAACAGTATGTAGTACGCAGAGCCGAGATATAGTACAATAGTATATTTTATAGTACGGTATAGTACCTGATAGTATAGTATAGCATAGTTGTAATTGTAACGCCCCCGGCGGCGCGGCAGGTGATGCCGGCGGAGCTGGCGGCGCGCGCGGCCGAGTGGAGCACGCACCGCGCGCCCGACGGCCGGCCCTACTACTACCACGCCGCGCGCCAGGAGAGCGTCTGGGAGAAGCCCAAGCCGCTGCGCGACTACGAAGGTACGTCCCGCCGACCTCAGCTACACACACACACACACACACACACACCATTGTAGCTGGATTCTGGAAGATAGCCGCAATTCAATCCAAAAACTGGAAAAAAAAATACCCGCCCTGCTCACGCGCATGGCGCCTGCCGGGTGCGCGCTACGTCCTGGACGTGCTAGCCCTGCGGCTGCGGGGGGTTGCGGGGTACTTAGAGAAAGAGACGGGGATGGAGGTCTGCTATCCGTCTCTTTCTCTCTTCTCCTGTACTCTTCAGTTTTTTTGTTTTCTATTACCAGTCTATGACTCCACCTGTCTCTGTTACTCTTCCTTGATTGTAGAGATAGTTTTATGCTCTGTCTCTTTTTTTCTTTTTCTGTGCTCACTTTCTCTCGTCCATACCTCTCCTCTTATCTCTTACTTGTAGACTACAGGCCCATGTCCAAAATGGATGGGTCATATGAACCACCAGGTGACGTATATAGGACGATATAAGAGCATAAAATAATAAGATTCAGCACTATGCCGTCACTTGTAAGCTGTCCAACTGAGTGTTGGTGAAAATTCATAAGTGCCGGTAGAGTGACTACATTTTGGTAATATATTTTTTTATTCATTCATTTTACGTATGGAAAAGGAAGACATGCTGCGCCGACCCCAGATGAACTGGGAGAAGGGCAAGAGGATGATGATGATTCATTCATTTTAAAAATTTCAGATTTTGTATTTCTCTATAATTTTTTTTAGAACAGTTTCTTTTGAACGGCAATACTATACAGACATGGGCCTGTAGTCTATTGTTTATTTTCCTATATTCTTATTTCCGCATCTTTTTTGTCCTCGTAGCGCGCCAGGAGGACGCGTGTCAGATACCACTCCCACTTCACTAATATCATCTTTCACACATCCATCCATCTCTTATTTGACCTTCCTCTTTCTCTCTATTCACTAACAATCATACTCATCATTCTGTCTTCGTCTTTTTATCGCTGTCCCACTCTCCTACTGTTTATTACAAGAATATTATAAGTCCATCAAATCTAAGAAGTACCGTTTGACATTTGATATTTTTCAAACCAAAACAACTTTGTACAAACGTAACTCACTCAATTTCAATAACTTTTTCCGTTAAACCATGAATTTATGAAGTTATTTTTATTTTATCACAAAATTTATAATTCTTAATCATTACAAATAAATTTAAATCTTTCAAACAAAGTAAAATCACTAATATACGCATAGATTTAGGATGTACAAGATACACAAAGACGGCTCGGAGACATGACCAAAATAAATTTAAGCATGTGTTGGTTGACGTCTATGTGTGAGTTAAAAATAGTGTTGTCAAAGACGCACTTTCACATTATCGACTGATTCAGTTGTATACTAATAATATAGGTATTTAAAACGCTTTTTTATACTTTTGATTCATTATTTTTGGCATTGACTGAAATCAGTAGTTGTATATATTAGGTAAATTGAAATTAGTAGGTAAGAAATCTCATTCTAAGCAGTTCTATAAACAATGAGATGGTAAAATTCTTCGTATATTCAGCGTGTAAAAATTAAAAAAAATAGAAATAATATGTTCTATGATTTATACTAAGACAAAAAGATATGACTTTTGCTTTGACTGATGGAATGAAATGAAACAAATAATATATTAGCAACTTTTAATTTGGTGTCATTTAGTTATTTAAAAATAATATGTAGTGCAATAATTTTTTGCTGCCGTCATTTGCCGTCAAAATGTTTGCTGCAGATAATGGAGTTCTTACTGGAAGTCCAATCTGGTCTGTCTATAGTCCGCATCCACTTTTTACACAATGCTGGGTTGCTTGGAAACCTAGAAAAAATATCAGTTACTTAACTAACAAATTTACGGAGATAATGAGTTTCCAATGTGAATATAATTATATTTCAACATAACTTGGCTAAATAACTTTGTATTCATGTCATGATGTCGCTAAAAGACGATTAAGTTTTTATCGATACTCGTGACGTCACCGCTTTGTCAAGCACTAGCGTAACCAAACTATTTACAATTTTACACAATATTTTCCCCAATTCTAATTATAATCACAATGTATACTTAGAAAGATCAATTATTATCAATTTACTATTGTAAACATATTTTTCTAAACTGATTACTAGCAACAATTTGACAAAATATGGTTTGAAAAAATCTAATGATAAAATCGTATTTACCTGTTAAAAGTGTATTTATTCGGATTATTCCGTCGTGTAACCTCACAATCACGTACAGAACAAGTCACCTTAATTGCACAATTAATATTCTCGATTATAATCCAAGGTTTAATACATAAATGCAAAAATTTCACTGCGACGTAAAATAGACCGGGACGCTATGGCCTCTTACTCGCAAAAACATTGACGTATAGGTACTTCATTCGCTGTCTCTTTTTCTCTCGGGCGGTTTGTATTTCAGCAGGATTTCTCGCTCCCACGCTTTATGTATCTTTAGCGTAGTCAAAAAATTCTAAATCTATGAATATACGCAACAAATAAGATTTTTATACCTCATTTCAAAATCACATAGTTAGGTCCTTTATCGTAGTGTTGCGACTCCTGAAATTCACTTGTTATACGAATAATCGTTATAATGTCCGAATAATCGAACTTAATAATGACGAGCCGTTTTCAACCCAGGCGTCTTTTAGTATGCAGTAATAATCCTTGAAGAGTAGTGAGTTGCCAGAAACAAAAACAAGAAAAAAAGAATCCTATGTTGACCCGACAGTGTCAGATGCTATCTATCGACTGTAATCCAATGCACTAAGAGTCATTAGTTACAAAAGCAATGGATGATCAATTAATGATTAATTGAAATGACGACGATTCCTCTAATAGTAACGGTGAATATATATTTTTTAAATAAAATATTTTTTTTATTAAACAGAACGCGAAACAGCATCGGTGTAAATGTACTTTTACCAACATAATCCGCATATTTAGTTCGTTTTTATATAACCTACTCTAAAACCCCGAACTTCAATAAACCATGAGATTTTTTTTGATATATCGTAAGATTACTAGTAAAACCTAAGATAATTATACCAATATACGGCCTCTTACAATACCTAACATATTTTATATAAACCCAAAATACTGTAATCGATTAGTAATAAATATGTACTAAGAAATAATCTATTAAATAAATAAATAAATTCTCCAGACTGACACACCAATTCCCTAGTTCCAAACTAAGCTTATGCTTGTGCTATGGATACTAGGTGAACGGATAGACATACTTATATAAGTTTATAAACATCCATGACTCGAGTACAAATGTCCATGTTCATCACACGAAACATTTGCCCCTAGCGGGATTCGAACCCGCGACCCTTGGTTTCGTGGCCAGGGTCTCTAACCACTCGACCAACGGGCCAGTCAAATTAATAAGAAGAATTATTAATTCGGATATTGTAGTAATCGATTTCTTTGATCCCATCCCTAATCGTCAATTTGTCATATCTGTCAAACGGTACTTCTTAGATTTGATGGATTTTATAAGAAGTATTTTAACTAAGTTATTTTAATTCCAGTTCTATTTATGCACACATTTGAATGTAAGATAAATAAGAGATCAGATTAAACCCTTATTCGTTCAAATGGTAGGGCTAGGTAACCTAGTTATGTGTCTTATCTCTTTAGATTGAAGATATTCATTAGATTACTCTCTGGTAGACTGTAGAATGGTACACATACTGGTATAACTAACTAACTAACTAAACTTCACGCCACTTCCCTAGCGGGTAGGCAGAGAGAACCGAACGCCATATGGCACGATCCTTACAAACCTCACTCGCCTCTTCAACAATTACTGGTATAAATTAACTATAATCATCTCTTTCTCTTTCTCACGTCATCCTTACTTTCATTGGACATACATAACATCACGCCTATAATCCCCGAAGAGGTAGGCCTTCAAGGGGGCAGCAGGCCCCTTAAAGCTCTTCTTCCCTCATTGTCATTTAGGCTTAAGTTACATATATTTAGGTATAGTCGCAGATATAGTCGCACTCCATCACACTTTCCCTTTACACGAATCCTTCACATTTAAATTTTAATTTTCATAATCTCTTTTCTATTTCTTTCAATCACTCTTTTAAATTCCTCAAGCCATTTTTGTCATTATATTTGATCGATTTTGGTAAAAGTAATTTTGATCTTAATTAAAAGAATTTAATATTATTAATATTATAACCATGCTTCTTCTCTTAAAATGATAGTATGCAAGTAAATCTTCAAAATATTACTAAAAAAAAATATGTCAATAACCCCATCTTATTCTTGTCATTTTTTATGTAATTTATTCTCTTATTCGCTTGAACGAAACCCTAAATATGACCAAAAGTATGGCCTCTCAACTCTCAAGTCACGATTACACTAATATTTAATTATCCAAACGTGACAATTAACACATTAACCGTCAGTGTGGTCCCAACAAAAGTTATCAAGTCAATCTGTTAATCTTTATAAAGGCCATTGTAGATAGTACATTATATATAAAGCATTTAATTGTTAACTGACTCGTTTTCGAGCGAGGCCCACATAGTCAGACGTTTTTATTTTAATGTTTCCATGTCTTTATCCATTACACGGAGTAAAAAACAACATTATTACAAAATTAGAGCAGAAAGCGCTAGATGATAGACTTGCGTGTGAGGCGATGGCCGCAGGATTGCGTAGTGTGAGCCTGCGGGGGGAATTGTATGAGTGTTAACATATAGAAAAGACGAAGGCGTTACCGGCTGAGAAAAGTCTTCGTCACTGGAAGCACAAACTAAAGAGGGCCAACGAGACACATTCACGTAGGTGGCACTTTCATTGTATTGGCGGTCGTGGCCAGACGTGCCGGCTTGGGGGATTCTCCTGGATTTTGGGGAGAATTATACTGAAAGAGGAGGTTGTGGGAGGCTTTCGTCAGAAATTACCTCCTTATAGACAAACATACCCTTTTTCTTTGGAAGGAGGGAATCTCTGATATCCCAATTTTTCGATCTGACTTGTGTAAAGAAGATAAAAAGTTGTTTTAATATTGCTCCTTTATTTATTTAACCTAAACGTGGTTTGAAAACCAATTATGGTATTTAAATACAAATGTATGGGAATTTAAACGAAGCTTTAGGGAAAAAATTATGTGTATGTAGTCGGCATCACTGGTCACGACCGACAGGCGCCCGGACCGAGTGCGGACACGGTCCGCCAGTCCGCTGCGCGCCCACATCGCTCGTCTTTACGAGCCACTAAATAGGGTAGTTGTCTGTCGGACCGGTTTCGATGATTCTGACAAAAGTCAGAATGAATGACTTAGTTGACCGACTTTATATTAGTTGGATGATTTATACAGTTATTTTTGAAGGAATTGTAAATACATCAATTTTATTAATATATTTAGGGTTCCGTACCACAAACAAACTTTTATATAATCGGAACCCGTACACCTTTGCCTGCCTGTCGCTCTCCGCTAGAGGTTTCGAGCTGACAATAATTGGCAAATGCTCACTTCTATGGCCTGAAATAATCGGCTAGAAGATATCAATATGGAATTTGTCATTTTGACACACACGGTAAAATAAAATATTTTTATTTTACCGTCAAGTCTGACTAGTTGCTTAAACTATACATTGCCGCACAAAGACTTCATTTTTGAGGTCACTTAAGTGCATATAAGATTAATACAATATGCTACAACATGGCAAATTACCAAAATTTCTGTCAGATGTTGCGTCTGATATCATTATAAATTATGTCAACATAAAATATCAAAAAAATAATTAAAATATATTTTTCAGAAACTTTTCTGTATTAGTAATATATCTAAGTTCAAAAAAAGTAGTCTTGATTAACCTTGATTTTATAATGTCACTCAATATTTATTGTATGACATTTTAAAATGAAGATTTACACAATTGATTTAATTTGCTACCGCAAAATTGGCTTTTAATTAATACTCAATCGACATCACAAAAATCATCTTCATCCAATCCTTACTAACAAAACATCTTCATTAGGTCAAAATTACTAAACAATTCGGATCAAAATTCATAGTAAGGATGGTTTATTGGTTATACAAAAATGCTTCGCTAAATTTTTTTTTTTTACAATTGGCATATGCGAATTTTACAATAATGACTGAAATTTAAATAAGCGATCAATCATATCGTAAATTGAAAATAAGCAGCACAAAGTAAGTATGGCCAGATATAGCTTACTTAAATTAGATAAAAATATTCATTTATACCATATACATATTGTCATTCGTCTCATTATGACCTTGACATGATTTTCAACTACGTACTTATACTTGAGCCAGTTCGAACATATTTATATTGTGCTAGTACAGCCAATAGGGCGTCCCTATTAAAAAAAAAAACAGTTAATTAACCAAAAACCTCAAATAAAATCTATCTTTTTTTTTTTCATTATTCTGGGACGCTCTGTATAACGGTACGGAACCCTCATAATTAGAGTCCTGCTCAAAATTAACCAATTTGAAATTAAGGCAAGAGCAACATCTTGCTAGCGCCACCGATTGACTTTTTTGCGATGCGCTCCGATGTAAGGGCCGTTTGCGCAGGCGTCAATACAGTTAGTATTAAACACGTGGCTGCCGATATGGAGCATGCGCGTCTCTTTTACGTTTGCACGTCCACAGCCATTTTTTGTATTTTTTTTTTAAATTTCTACAGTTAAGATATTTCGTTATGTATTTAGTTGATTTTGTTTATTTCGCATTTGAGTTTTAACAAGTAGTATGATCTAACAATACATGCCTAGTTTATTTACGAAGTGATGTAGTTAAAAAACTGTTAAGCCTCCTTAGCGCTTTTATAGTTAAGCATTCGAGAGCGTCTTACACCTGGTGTGGAATAATCCCAGATTCGGGTTTAATGTAAGAGTTATCATGTCAATTAAGCTTGACATTAATTTTGTCATTTGTCGATATGACATGGGTCAAATAACGGCTGCACCGCAATTTGACCATAGAGATCAAGTCGAATTTTGCTAACAATATTTTAATAAAAATCAATAAACAGATTAGACGGAATTCGGAATTGATAATAAAAAAATAAAAACGTATTGTTAGATTCATAGTATTGACCTCTTCGTAAATTGTCCTTACTTTGAGTAGATGTAAAGAGGTGTTTGTTGGCGCCAGTGACCCGTTGTTCGACCCTTAACGTCGTGTCAACTACCCTATTGTTCGTTCGTCTATGTTGGCATGAGTGTCGTATTTTACAATTTCGGCGAGAGAGTGTCGTAGAAAATGACGTCACTTGTCAGTAGTTCAAGTGTATGGCCTGTCTGATGGCAGTTGTCGTATGCTGTTTTTTTTTTATATTAATATTTAAAGTTACCAAAGTCGGCTTGATAATTTTGAGTTTGTTGATTACAAAAAAATAAAATTATATATTTTTTCATCATTACATTATATATTTTGTTTCGATGTTGGTCAGCTTAAAAAATAACGTACCAACTGTGTGTCTTGCCTAGCATGTCGTAAAAGGCGACTAATGGTATATCGGGTTTTGGGTGTGTGATTGTGTAGGCGACGAGCTAGTCACTTGTCACTGCTTTTTCACAATTTTCTATCTAACCCAGCCCAGTTTTTGGTGAATGTGGTTAAAGAGGCCTGCTGCCCCTTTGACTCTGCCTACCCCTTCGGGGATTATGGGTGTGACGCTATGTTTGTTATGTTTATTATATTATTTAAAAATAATAACGTATTTTATTTATAAATTGGCAAAAAAATTGCTTGTTTTTTTTAATACAATTTACTCGTAATTTTTTGATAAATTCGGATTTTTCGTTTTGGAAGTAAAATCTCAAATGAACACTAACAGAATATATATTGCTCTGTTATGTTTTATCGGGCTATTAATTGATAGTTGATGCTATAGTGAAGCCAGAGACAAATAAAAGTGACGCCATTTTCGATCGCACTCTATATCGCGTACTATCTATGCCTGATCTATTCATCGAAGTTGTTTTGTGACGTATTTTGACAAATGTCTCTTTTTCAGAGCTCAAAAACAAAATAGCTATTGAGAAAGGAGAGAAAGTGGAAAAGAAGAAGTTTGACAAATTGGACATTGACGAGAGCAAAATTGAAGGTGAGTTGTAGTTTTCTATATCTGCTTTTGTTTATAAATAATAATAATATATATCAGACTCATCGCATACATTCAGATCTGACTCCGAGGTAAGTAGCTTTTACAATAATAGTGCCAATGTTTCTGAATCCGTAACACAAGCGCTTACGGATGCAACGGACATTATCTCTTATAAGGAATAAGTTTTTTTTTTATATTAAAGTGTTTCATTCGTCAGTGACCCTGCCCCATGCGGCAAGAGTTGTGGGTTCGATCCCCACCCAGGACAAACATTCGTATGATGAATACTTGTGTTTGTTCTGTGCCTGTTATATACAATTTGTATTATATTTAAGTATATATTTGTAATACCACTGTTGTTTCTGATATCCGTAACACAAGTGTTCAAGCTACTTACCTCGGAGTCAGTTCAATGTATGTGATGTAGTCTGATATTTATATAAATAAAAAATGTATATATAGTGTGAGAAGACCACTCCTACTTCTTTACTAAGCTCAAATACTTTTCAAGCTATGCGAAAGTCTTTTAAAAGCACACATACAACACTGTGTTCATAATATGTAATATGATATTTGTCATATGACAAATGTCAAATGTCATAATTATGTCATATTGTAATACCGTGTAATTTCCTCTGAGTACTGAAACCTATGGAGACGACCTAATGTTCTATACGAACAATCTGCTATAAAAATATGATTAATATCGATATTGTATTCATAAACCTCTATATATCTATTTTTAACAAGTCTACAATACTGCACGTAAAGAGAGACAACAACATATTTGACTTCACTATTTTTGGTAACATCATCAAGTGACGTCATAGATATACCTAAGTGAAGCCGGCTTACCATTTTGGTTTCTCGCTTTAAGTTGTCAATGTCAGTGGAATTTGTGGTGTATTGTGCCAATATTGATAAAATTTGTGATTATAACATAATCTTACTTGTAACATTCAAAAACATCGTCATAAATAAATTGTTCAGAGACTTATAGTATGTAAATAAGTAAAGTGGAATGACACTACACAAAGGCGCCATATTTGTTTCTCACTCAAAATTGGGCTTCACCTTTTCGTAGTTATGCCATCTCCATTAGTTTCTGTACTCAGAGGTAATTACATTTGTCATACGCCGTAATTCTCAATGTT
>OX596229.1:7030516-7208425 GCA_951394215.1 Glyphodes perspectalis
GGGAGCTCTCATTTTAGACAGCTGGGTATTTCGGACATTGACCTGTTTCCAATCAAAGAGTATACTCGGACACTCGAGTCGATAATGAACCGTCAATTGACCACCACAGGCCGCCACGAAGTATATAAGGTTAGATATAATATAAGCAAATAAAGTATTCGACGTATATGTTACGGTTAAAGCCCGAAATATCGACTTTGCCCGGTGAATGTCGGTGCTGCTGTTAGTGGTTATAAAATTAGCTTATAACTTGCGACGTCACGTCGAAATTATTTGTGTTCATATATTTTTTTTTAGCCACAAAAGTATGTTTTTTGTTTACTTAGCAAAGACTTGGTAAATAAAATAGTTTTTTTTTTACTTGTGGATATCCAATGTTTATAGACTTCGGGAGTTTTACCGGTGAATCTCAGAACGATTGAATTCTCTTTTAGCATAATAAACATTCAGTGAGATTATTATGTAACTATACTGCAATACATTGATTAAGATATTACAATGACTTATTGTGGAATCCTAAAGTCCATGAATATATTACTACATACGTAAGTATAGACTTCAGTTTTGTATTTATTTAAAAAGGCAAAGGTTTAATATGAAAAATAACTTAAAAACGGCGACTGCTTACCACAAGCCATGCCGAATGACTAATTTACACTTTCAATGGTATTTAAAGAAATATTTTGAAATGAAAAAGAGACAAGTGTTCCATCTATTTACATATAAGTATAGCGATTGGAGTCATCATCAACATTATTAATTTGGAACGCAATAATGTGCTTAACTCCTCAGCACAAACACTCCCTCCAGTAAAAATAAGCATTTACCAACAGCAGCCGGTTGCTAGACATCACCGGTGAATGTTAGAACTAACCGTTTCGGTCTTTATCCTAACATACACTCGGGCCTATAACCTCTGAGCAAGGCCAAGACATTGTCGCTACTTACCGTCCTCGGTAAACAAACTAAATGTTATATTAAATTATCAATTGAGATACAAGCTTTTCGCCAGTTGGAAAAAAATATGCAGATATTGCATGCTTCGAGTCATCTACTATGCTTGAAATTAAAAAGTTATATATAATTTGAAATAATATATAAGAAAAGTTATTGGTGATGGTTCCCAACCGAGAGAATAATGTAAATATAATAATAATCTATTAAATTATATTGAATAAGAGAGACGAACCCTTAGGTAGTTAGGTTTTAAACTAATCGAATTTCTTTTTCAGCATATTTTTTTTTAATTTCTTTATTTTTTTGACGTGTAGTACGCATAGATTTTTTGCTAGATTGTTGATGAAATCTCAGAGACTACTGGATCGATGGTAAAATCGACAGACTGGTTTTAATTTTGCCTTGAATTTCTTAATTGATTAATGCTTTAATAAATGATTATTTAATTTAATCGATTTTTTGGTGAGACTGAAAAATCTCTGCGTACTATTTTCTCTTAAAGAAAAGAACATTAGTAATTTTGATACAAGTGGCATAGAAAGAATTAAAGTATATAAACTATTAATTTTAATATTTTTATTGTCAAAGTCGAGTAAATTGATTGATTTGCCAGAAATACTAAAAGTAAATTTTGCAAAAAATATTAATGATTTTGAAATGAACATTAATGTTAAATGATGATGAAATGAAATGTAAGGTTTTAATAGATATAAATGTAGATATACGAAGGTAAATCAAATTTACAAGCAAGATATACATACAAACATGTCGTCGCGCCCGTTATCCAGAAGGGGTGGGCAGGGTCAAAGGGGCAGCAGGCCCCTTTAACCACAATCAGCCAAAAATGAAACTGGACTGGGTTAGATGGAAAATTGTGAAAAAGTAGTAACAAGTGGCTAGCTTGTCGCCTACACAATCGCATACCCAAAACCCGATATACCATTAGTCGCCTTTTACGACTTGCTAGGCGAGAACCACAGTTGGCATATTATTTTTAAGTCCAAGACCAACACAGGACATGATTACACATTCATAGTTATTTGAATGTCTAGGTTTCCCCACGGTGTTTTCTTTCAATGCATTGTGGTATAAATCTGTACTGCGACTTTTTAGTCCCAAGGATATATGGTCGGCTTTGAACCAGTATATCTTGCATCGGAGCTGCATGTCGGCCATTAGGCTAACACAAAAAAGAAAAGAAAAGTTTGCAATTTTGTATGTTTAAACGAATAAATACACTACGATTTCTGGTTCAAATTAGACACAGACTAGATTATAGACTGGACTAGCACATAGGCATGTTTGATCGAAGCCGCGGGCAGAAGCTAGTTTTAAATAAAATGCAGTAGTTTGTATGTGTCGAACTGTGCATCAGGTGTACACCTGCCGAACTTCTAAAAGCCTTTGTCGGAGTTATCATGGATAAAATATTACATTGGACCAATGAAATGGAAAGAAGAATAAAGGTTGCATATCTGGGCAATGGTTTACGAGCAGAAACATAGTGATGTTAAAAGAGGTGTGTACCAGAGCAATGGATATAGCAAATGATGATGATGATAGTTCTGACAGCGTGATTAAAGTGCATTAACAAAATTGAATACATCTTATTTTGAGGTTGCGAGGCCTATACCCCAGTTGAGGGAATATTTGAGTGTATGATGTTTTTAATGATGATGATGGTGATGATGGTTATAATGATGACAAAACGATAAATCTGCATTTTGTAATATTTCTTACAATCCTTTTCTCAAAATATACTTAATATCTATATAGTGTATACTTTTGGCAACTTTCACGTTGTTTAATTGAATAATATCTTGCTCGTAAAATTGGTTTATCTTACAAAATAAATTCAATAGAATCAGAAGCAAATGTAGGAAGATACGGAGGGGTGAGAGTTAAGGCGTTCGCTTGTATATTTATTTGATTATTGAAACATGTGCACGTCGTATAATAAATGCAATTTGAATGCAAGCAATGAGAAATAAATTCAATTAAGTATAGAACTTCGTATGGCGTCGTATGTTTTTGTTTATAATGTCGGTAATCTACTCCTGCGCGGTTGTTGATGTTTTACAAATGACCCTGTATATGTTATAATATCCTGTTTGCCACCAGGAAGCCCATGGATATGTTTGTCATCTTTAGTGGCATAAAAAACACTGTCGAATTAAGGACCTCGTCCTTTTTTTTGAAGTACATATATGTATTTATGAAAGATGATATGAGTAAAATGGAAGTGGATAGCTTGATGACGGCTGACCGGGACGTATGGAAGAAGAAGACATGCTGCGCCGACCCCAGATGAACTGGGAGAAGGGCAAGAGGATGATGATGATGATATATGTATTGTATATATATCCGACTACATCACATACATTGATCTGACTCCGAGGTAAATAGCTTAAGCACTTGTGTTACGAATATCAGCATCAACAGTGGTATTACAAATATATACTTGAATATTGATTATTAACACCCAGACACAGAACAAACACAAGTATTCATCATACGAATGTTGGTCCTGGGTGGGGATCGAACCCCCAACTCTTGACGCATGGAACAGCGTCACTACCGAATGAGCCATCGAGCCAGTCAAAGTGTCCACTTTCTTTTTTTTTTTTTTTGACTAGGTACTATGCTAATACATTTTCAAAAAAATAATTCAAAACGCCTCTATTCTCACCCAACCCGTCGACTAATCCATATTCTCTTTCAGGCTCTAATATCCGTTTCCCTCCACAGGTGCTAACGCATTTCTGTCTCTTTTCAGCGACTAATGAGTAATTTATTTCAGGCGTATAATTTTAATCGGAGCAGTGTTATGAGGGCGCGTGCGACGGTCGGTGGTCGTCATGGCGGCTGCTAAGCGAATTGTGGTCCCTTGTAAAGTTGAAATATTTAAATTTGTGGAAATAATTGGTACTTAGTTTGGTCCGCATTGGGCGTCTTTTAAGTTGAATAAATACACTTTGACCGCGTTAATTATAAAATAATATAAAACAAATTAAAAGTACTATTCCCGCGTAAAATCAAAAATTGAAACGAAATCTAAGACAAACGGAACAGGTCCTTATTCAAATTAGAATAAACACTCAATACAAGTTTCAATTGATCTAAATAATTTCAGTCAGTGTGAGTTAATTGGAAAAAAAATCTGATATTATTTCGCGTTAATAAATATAATCGTTAATCAGATTCATAAGAATTGTGAAACAAATTAACAAAATTCTCCGCTTTACGTGATTAGAATTAGTGTAAATGAGTAATCATTTTACATATTATGTATAAAGGTCATATAAAAAAGAACAAAAAAATGTACATAAGCGACTTTTGGGAATTAATTATTACCTCTGCCCGCGGCGTTACTCGAGTAGTACATCTATGAAACATAGCTCATGTGTTATTATAATGTATAAGCTATACTATTGCAAAGTTTCATTAAGATCCATGCAGTACTTTTTGCATGAAACAGTTACAAACATCCACACATTAATCCATCCATACAAACTTTCGCGTTTATAATATTAGTATATTAGTAAGATTAAAAATAAGTAGCAAATTAAAGTCCTATAGAGCTATGTCCATTACATATTTACAAATAACTGATAGTAGCATTTATGGGTTAGGTTCGGTCCCCAATTTCGAAGTTATTCTCTATTAAACTCGTACTAATTAAGGTAATTCATAATTATTCACACAAATATCCATTAGCTTACCCAATGCCGGACCGTCCTTCCTCCCCCGCCGCCACCGCCCACCGCCCGCCGCGCCGCCGCGACCGCGCGCCAGGTCACACGCAAGCTGACCGCCCCCTCTTTTCTAGGTGAAGGCCGACTTCATCGCGCTGCTGAAAGAGAAGGCTATCGACCGCCACCTGCGCTGGGCGGACGTGAAGAAGAAGCTCGACTCGGAGCCGCGGTACAAGGCGGTGGAGAGCAGCACGGTCCGCGAGGACTACTTCCGCGAGTACTGCAAGCTGCTGAAGGAGGAGAGGAAGAAGGAGAAGGACGGGAAGGAGAAAGGTGAGTGACTGACGCTGTTCTATGGTCCTAGGAGACTAGGTTGTACCATGGTCAGTTTGTTCGTCCACGAGGACTACTTCTGTGAGTACTGCAAGATGCTGAAGGAGTAGTGGAAGAAGAGAAGGAAGGGATGGAGGAAGGTGAGGATCTGATGCTGTCCTGGACATTTTGGTGTCACTTGCCTAGCTGGTCCGTCCGTGAGAACTACTTCTGCGAGTACTGCGAGCTATTGAAAAAGGAGAAGGAGAAAGGTGAGTGGCTGATGCTGTCCCATGGTCCAAGGACACCTTGGTGTACTACATCAGCGAGTACTACTTCCGCGAGTACTACTTCCGCGAGTACTACTTTCGCGAGTACTACTTCCGCGAGTACTACTTACGCGAGTACTACTTCCGCGAGTACTACTTTCGCGAGTACTGCCCGAAGAGAAGAGGAAGTAAGAGAAGGAGGAAGCAGGAGAAAGGTGAAGTTAGGGGCTGGGTTGGACTGGGCTGGAAGTTAGATGCGCTGGTCACTTGCCACAGTGTATCTCACGTTTTATTATTGGGTAAAATGGCTTGATGCTACTTAGACTCTACCTACCTCTTCAGGGATGGGGGGGTGATAGTATGTGTGTATGCAGGTGCCTCCGGTGGTGGGTGAGCTGAGACCGTCAAATAATAGTGCGTCTGTGGGGACAGTAGGCGAAGGGCACCCTGTGGACATTCGCTCTCTTGTAATGATGATGGCTTCCAATGAGAAAGTTCAGCCTCTGGCACTGGTGATCGATTAAAAGGACAAACGTCAGGCACTGACACTGATAATGGTCTAAAGATAAAAAAATTGCCCTATAGACCGTCCGATTTATCTTGCTAATAATGATAGAGAAAGAGATGATAAATTTAAGAGAGAAGGAGATAATTAAACAATAAAATTGAACTTTCAGCCCCTTATGTACAGACGACAGCACATCAGGCTATACATTTTTGTTGCGAAACAGCCCTTATCACAACGACATAAGACTCCACAGTGTTTAACCTGAAGTGCTGTCGTGAGTACATGGATGAGCTCTATTATTGGTAAGTAACCAATGTCGCAACATCTCTTACAGAACGAGACCGAAGCAGCAAGAAAGAGAAGAAAGACAAGGAGCGAGACAAGGACAAGGACAAGGACAAGGACAAGGACAAGGATAAGGAGAAGGAGAAGGAGAAGGATAAGGAGCGGGAGAAGGACGGCAAGAAAAAGAAGGAGAAGGGCGAGGTAAGTACCTTAGATCGGTGGGTCGCGACACTCGCGGGTGGGTGTCCGACAAACGGAAAACGGGAAATTCTTACACACATTCAGTGAGGAACTTTTTTCTACCTAAGGCACTGGGGGGTCGCGAAAGGTGTTTATTATTTAAAGGGGTCACGTGTTAAGAAAGATTGAAAAACACCGCCTTAGATGATACGTAGCGAGCGATTGTCTTCACGACTGAGGAGGGTTGCTAGTGATTTTTAAGCGATTTTCGACTTTAAGAGGATAGGGGATAGCATTGGGAATAGTTTGTAACGACTTTAGGAGTTATATTTTGGTAATAGAAATGGGAATGGCTTGCAGCGCTGATAAGAACGGGACTTTGTTTAATTTTTGGACAATAATGTTTTATAGCGTATAGCGATAATGAATATGATTGTATGAAGAATGGTATTTTTATATGAAACTAGCTTAACATTTTGGTTTATAAATCAATAAATATATATATATGCCACAATGTATAGCACAACATTTCATGTGAATGTTGATTTACATTGTAGTCAAAAGAGATTTTTACACGATCTATGATAGGAATATAGAATAAAAATAAAAGTATTTTTTATTATTTATTTAGGTTTAAAATAATAATGACGATAATTTAATGAAAATATCAGAAGGTTGGCTAAATTTTTTTTTTACACTTGATTAATCCATATCAGAAGTAGATAGCTGATTTTTTATTTGTAGTATGCAAGGTTATATTAGGATGAATTACATAAATGAAAGATTTCTCAACACACGTTGAAAGCGCTATCGTCCCATAGATAGATGTCTACGGATAATGTGCATGCGATTTTTTGATAAGTGAACCTGCTTCGGACGACATTTGTCTTCGCAAAAACAGAAGAATTATAGAGTTTAATGAAATTGGTGTTGTTTTATTTAAATTTTGATCACCCTGCGTGTTTGAATGTCGTAAATATTGGTATTTTTTTAAATTTTACGTGCCTAGGTGTTTACAATTGATTGTTTAAAGCATTCCATTTTATTGGGCTTTGCGAATTGTGTTTTAGATTTGTATGAATGGCTGAAGAAATTGTATACAATTTGTTCCTTTTGATACACCATTGCTATAGGCTATTTATGAGACGACGTCCTTCTAAATAGTGAATTTTATCTTTTTAATTTTTCATTTATAATTATTTTACAATCCGTTAATTTCTCATACAAAATCCTGATGTAAAATAGACCCAACTTTGCATTTTTCTCACCTTTAATTATAATAATGATAGGCGAAAATAATAGCATCGTCATAAGGGTGAAATATTTTTAACTGATTTTATTATAATTAATGTACCATGAATGTCCCAGGTTAGTTTGGGATTTAAAAAGGATGTGCTAACTGTGTTCCTTACTTAGCATGTCGTAAAAGGCGTCTAACGGTATGTCAGGTTTTGGTTGTGTAGGCGTCGAGCTAGCCACTTGTTACTGCTTTTTCACAATTTTCCATCTAACCCAGCCCAGTTTTATTTTTGGCTGAATGTGGTTAAAGGGGACAAATTCAAAGATCCTAGCTGCCCCTTTGACTGCCTACGGGGATTACGGGGTGAAGTTATATACAAATATATATTTTATTTAGAGTTATCAAAAGAAGCACATTGTATACATTATGTATAAATTTAGCCATCTTATGTGTGTAATAAACTTCAACAGTCTATTACAAAAAATGTGAGTACTTGGTATAAAACACCTTGTCAAATAATAACCGCCAATTTTGAAATGTATGTAACTATTATTTTATTATAATTAACAGTGACATTTCAAATGGTTATTCATAGGACTGAGTTAAGACCAAGCGCTGACGTTTTTGTAATGAGGCAATAATAGAAGTGGTGTCAATATCGATGTCCGATAATCGAGATTCGATACGTAGTTTAAGCTGTGTCCAGGCGTGCGTAAAGTATAATTTAGTTTATCGTGAAACGCGACACAAGTGATGTGTGTACTGCACACATATTGAGTGAGTTAGACTAGTTAGCTGACTTAACTGACTTTAGCTCGAAATAAGTCTAATAGCTTTTCACAAAATTGATTTCGGGCATAGGTACACACTTCATAACGTTTGAGGTACAAATACATGCTATATTTTTTAAAATTGAACAGATGTTGGTGTTTTTGAGCAGATTAGATCTTATAAATAATCCTCATCTCAACAGTATATTACACGAAATACGCACGTCTGGACTCCGCCTTATTTTGAGTTTTGTAATATGGTAATTTTTTTACCAAAGAGAACTGTTTTTTTTTCATCGGAGCGCGTTACCACGTTTCCGGACGAGTTTTAATTGCGTTGTAAAATGGTCCCTATTTCGTGGACTCTGGTGTGGTTATCGAACGGGACAGATGCTGTCGATTGCCGATTGTCATGATCTGCGGGGGTGGTCCCCCGGGCGTCAGTGTTTGTGAAGTGATACTATAATTTGTGACGCGCGGAATAAAGTACAGTTCAGCTTGTAGCCTCTCTTCTAGCTCTGAGGAGTAGCGAGCAATACACATGTACGGACATATTACAATTATAATGGTGTTACGTGGTGGGCCTCATTATAAATACATGAAACACGTGAATATATATATATTTTTATGCTTAAAGGACTCCACGTGGTTCCTTTTATAACAGTTCGCAGCGCCCTAGTTTTGCCCCGGCGCACACTTAGGTCCCCTGGAATATGGGCTAATTTAACAGTATATTATGAGGTTGCCCTCTTGTAATCCATGGTCAAGGCTATGGAGTACAACCAGCATCTTATTGCAATCATTTTGCTTGCGAGGCGCTGGTGAGACGAGGGTTCTTTTTTAACGTACTGGTCCGACATTTATATCTTTGACGCTATTTATTTTTGAGGATACTGGGATTGTCGTTGAAATATCGTTGCGAAGAGACGATTATTTGTAGTTGATGCGTGATTATGTACTTTATTCCGTTGTGTTTAGTGTTGATTTGCAGTGAGGTCCGATCGTTGTCGGTACGCGGAGGGCAGACGGAGTGAGAAGATAGCCATAAGCAACGGACTTGTGTTTTGTATGTCGGCTGCATCGGACGCGCACGTTGGCGTAAATATTGCGGGGTGGGCGCGCTGTAAGCGTGCGGGGCGCGGCGGGGCGGGCTGACTGCAATTGTCACGATAGAGGGGTGGGTTGACTGTAAATGTCACGTTAGTGGGGTGGGTTGACTTTAAATATTGTGGGATGGGGTGGGTTATGCGATAGTGTAAGCACGAATATATACGGGCGTTCATTTTGGGGTGGGCTAGCTGTAAGAACAGAATTAAATGGGCGCTAAGCCTAATTTTCTGACCTGACGTTTAAAATTGCTTCAGCGCCCAGTTTATTTCGGAGTGAGCTAGCTGTAACAAAACATTTTCTACAGTATTTGGGTTGAGGTAATCGGAAAGGGTAGCATACGTGATCAGCTTGAGAAAATAAATTTATTTTCTTTAAGATTAGGTCATGTATACCTATAATTTCATGTCAACAATTATCTGAGCACGTTACACGAATAGCTCACCTCTGCGCTTTCATTTCGTTGAATCCCGCTGGGGTAGGCTTGTCTGTCATATGTATCGCCCACCCCTGTAAGGGTCGCCAGCCCACGTTTACGCCAACGGTCGCGGCATCTATACCCCGCAGATGAATGACACACGGCCTTAGGAGACTGTAGAACGTTCTAAAATGACGACGCTGCGCTGACGGAGGCGACGAGACACTTGAGAGGTCTGCATGAGGGTAAGAGGTCATTCTTATGCCGAGCCCCCCTTCGTAAGACGTATTAGTGATATGATAATTTATAAACAACTGGTTATTTTGAAGAGACGTTGTGTCTCTAATTTTGTTTTGGATTTAATTGTGTCAGCGCAGCTTAAGGTTTTGTTAATTAATCCGAAGTTAGTATTTTAACGGTTTTTATATTGGACGGTTTTAATTTTTAGTGAGTTTTTTTTTTTTATAAAAAAATTGTGTTTTTATTCGACACTAACATGCCGAGTTTCGGTTTCATCGCATTTTTGAACGTTCTACAAGTTTTGCATGTTTAATTTTGATATGAACAGTTCTTGTGGTAGTAGATTGTTGGTTAAACGCTTACACCTAAGGCCGTTGCGATATGCGTCCGATGCAGGTTCGAGTCCGGATAATGACGTGTTGTGTGGAATGTCGGTTTGTTGTAGATTTGACAACTTTTGAATGTGTGTAGGGAGAATTAGGCTTTGACATAAGACCTAATTTTTAGTGTTAGTCCAGTCAAAGTATGACCTTGTATAAAACTTAGTAATATCAGACTACATCACATACATTGATCTGAATTCGTGATAGGTAGCTTGAGCACTTGTGTTACGGATATCAGAAACAACAGTGGTATTGTTACAAATATATACTTATATATTGGATATTAACACCCAGACACAGAACAAACACAGGTATTCATCACACGAACGTTTGTGCTGGGTGGGGATCGGGCCCACAACTCTTAGCGCATGGGGCAGGGTCAATACCGAATGCGCCATCGAGCCAGTCCATATAAAACTATTGAAGTATCCCTGACGAGATTGCGCTTGAAATTGATAATATCACCATTGTTTGAACTTGGATTTGGATGTTTAATAAGTAATCAAAATAATGGTTTTGCGTCAATCTATTGTAATTCTAGGGTAGTTGCCAGTAGGGAAGGTGACATTCTATGTGAACGCACATTTTGTGAGATGTCCAAATTGTTGGTAAATAAAGCAATCGATTGCTTGAATAAATACTTGTATATATTTAGATTAATGAGGATTACATTTATTACAAATAGGGCAGCGTACACGTTCGTTCCGGAAGCACAGACAACAAGAGCGAGTAGTGCAGGGACACGTTGGTAGGGCTGTGCCGCTCGCCGGTTATGTCTCGTGGTTGGTGGCGCCACTGTTTGCGCTTACTCCAACACAAATGCTATTTCATTTTTGTCTATATAAATATGAAGGCACACTCAACTGAGAACCCTAAACGTTTTCGTAGAATCTAAACATTTTAATGAGCTCTTGAACCCGTAAGATACTTAAATCTTATCATATGTAAATATGTCGTGTTTTAGAATCACTAAGGATAATATGTCTTGTAATTATGTATTCGTATATAGTGTCACTATCAAGGGATTGCTTAGTTAAAACCAATTGATTCTCAAAAAACTGGTCCATTAATTGGGATTCCATCAGATAGCATTATGGGGCTTTTTATATTAAAAGTTTGCCCACTAGTCGTACCTAGACTTTATTTATAGAATTAAAAAAATATATATATATTTTATGCTATGCTATGAAATTCATTGAGTTTAAACATATTCTAATTCATGAGATAAAAAGACATACTGAAATATCAAACGAAAACGTCAAAAGTTGTCAATCTACGTGATACGTAAACAGATCGGTGTCTCCGCCACACGTCGCCCACATATGTAAAACAAACTTTGACATCTCTCACTCCGTTTGCCCTCAGAAACCGGAAACGGAAGAAGAGAGGAAACAGCCCACGCCGCCCCCGGACCAGTGGGCGGAGATCCTGGGCATCCCGGGCGAGGAGAAGGACGCCAAGGCCAGGAAGAAGGTGGAGAGCAGTTCGAACTCTTCAGACAAGTCAATTCAGTCCAAGTGCACGACCCCGGAGAAGGAGCTTTCGCCGAAGCAGCTGCGGTCTTCTAAAAAAGACCAGAAAGACCAAAAAGAACAGAAAGAACAGAAGGAGAAGGAACAGCCGACGCCGGAGAAGAAATCTCCTATTAAATCGCCGCCGAAGAAGCGGAAACCTGAGGAGTTTGTCTCGCCTGACCCGGAAGAGAAGAAAGTGAAGAAGAAGGCTGAGAAGAAGAAGACGGAGAAGACAGAGAAGCGGAGACGGAAGAAGAGTGAGAAAGAATAGTGCTTCTTGAAGGTTTTCTTCAAACAGCCGAGGCGTGACAAGGGTTTGGACAGTGAATAAAGTCTCTGTGAGATAGTGAAGGATCGTTCGCGTTTCCTCAATCAATCTTGGTACCTATGTTTGGACCCTTATTAATTAAGAGTACCAAGCTTAAAATGTCTCTTGCGTCTTTTAATCATGGCGTATTTGGACTAATATCCAGTTGCGGCAAGTCTTATAATCTTGGCCAAGAGTACCAAGTGTATGTGTCTTGGACTCTTGGGTCTTCTAAACTGGGTCTATTCGGGCTGATGCCAATAAATACCAAGTTTGTAATATCTGTTGGGTCTTTCAATCTTGGTCTATCGCGACTGGTGTCCAGTGTTAGGTTTGTCATATCTCTTGGGTGGTATAACCTTGGTCTGTTCATAGTAATGTCCAAGAGTACCAAGTGTGTGTCTTTTATATGTAGATCTGATGATGGATGGGAGTTGGTTAGTGGAAGCACTTCGGTAGCTTCATGTTGAAGTGGAAGACCATGTGTTTGTTTTGGGAGTGAGGGTCTGATGATGGAGCCGGGTGGTGGATAGGTTATATAGATAGTTAATTATAATTGTAGGCGATATGCAGTATAAGGGATGTTTCGCTTTAACTTTTAACCCCTCTAAGAGGTTGTGATCAGTGCCTCACTGATAAATATATATGTTTATCAATGGGAAGTATTGGTTTATTAATATTGTATTATCCAGTTTCTTTGCTATTTGTCACATTAGCAGCGCCCCGCGGTTTCACCCGCATAGTTCCCGTTACTGTAGGAATATGGGGATAAAATATAGCCTATGCTACTTCCAGATAATGTAGCTTTCCAATGGTGAAATAATTTTTGAAATCGGCACAGTAGTTTTTGAGTTTATTCATTACAAACATATACACACAATAAATACAAAAATGCAAATCTTTCTTCTTTATAATATTAGTATAGATATGGGGAGGTGCACATATTTATTGATGCTGTATCCCTATGATATCCGAAGTTAAGGATTCAAGGAAAGCAGGCATCAGTTCCCTTTGGGGTATTGGGGTTGCCAGCACATCCAGGGATATGTCTCCGCCTCAGTTAATATAATACCGGCTTCACACTGACCAAGTATGGAATTAAACTTCGAATAGGATAATCAGGTTTTCCATCTAACCCAAGTCTGTTTTTTGGCTGAATGTGGTTTAAGAAGCTTACTGCCTCTGGACCCTGCCTACCCCTTCGGGGATTGCGTGGGGGTGTGCATGTATGTATGTTGTATTATCAGCCTATATAACGTGATGGTATGCATTTGTATAGTCAGGTTTCCCTCGATGAAGATTGTGGAGGCGCGAGCGAGTTTTAGCGCTTACGAACATTATTTGTTGATACTGTAAGCGTGCGCGCGGCTGTCGGTGTGTTGTCACGTTTCGAGTGTTCGGGGAATACGCGCGTCCGGTGTTGGCGCGAAAGACTTGTCAGTGTGCAAATATGTTATTATTATTATACATTTTTGTTTTTTTGTCGAATATTTTTTTGTTTGTAACGAATAACTGTGTGTTTCTTACTTGTACAAATGTAGCGGTTAGATTATGTGCGGAGTCCAAGTTGTGTGGAGTGGGTCGTTGATGTACGAATAGTGAATAGGGTGTATTGTTAATCTAACTAACTAACTAAACTTTACGCCCCTTCCCTAGCGGGGTAGCCAGAGAAGTGAACGCCTTGTGGCGCGGTATATACACACCTCGCTTGCTACTTCTCATTGTATTGTAAATGAAAATCAAAATTATATCATAAACGATAATATATGTAATAATAATGTAAATGAAAATCAAAATTATATCAAGGACGCGTCATGTCCCGTAGATCATACATTCCAAATATTTTTTTTTATTGTGCTCCAAAAAGCACAATCAAAAGTTAGAAAGATAATTTAGTAATCTGCGGTAGTAACAAATTTTCAATAAATTTATAAACTTTTATTTATCGCTAACAGTTGCAAATGAGTATGAGACTTGTCTCATGGTAAATCACCGTAGACAATAAATATTTATAAGATCATAGATGTCAAGTGCTACCCTTGCCCGGGGGGGGGGGAATGATGTAAGATAGTTCTTTAAGACATCTTATGTTTTTTTATACCACTGAAGGTAATAAACAAGGGTCTGTTTGATGATTAATAGTAGCAAATATAAAAATGCACAGCTTTAGTTAACTTTGACGTCACTTTGTACCATCTTTAGTGACAATATAGTAAGATTTTTGACAGGCCCGTTGGTCGAGTGGTCAGAGACCCTGATCAAGAAACCAAGGGTCGCGGGTTCGAATCCCGCTAGGGGCAAATGTTTCGTGTGATGAACATGGACATTTGTACTCGAGTCATGGATGTTAAAAACCTATTTAAGTATTTCTATCCGTTCGCCTAGTTACCATAGCACAAGCTTACGCTTAGTTTGGAACTAGGGAATTGGTGTGTCAGTCTGGAAATGTATTTATTATTATTATTTATATTTTTGTTTCTGAATTTTCAAAAGTTAATAAAACGTCTTAGATAATATTTGATATGAAACGTGCGATGTTGTGATTAGATTAGATAGATCGATATAACCTGTTAAACATAAAGTGTGACGTCACCATGCGACTCTGTACAGCTTGGACCCTGTACCGGTGTACACATGCCTCCAACCAATTTACTTGAAAAGTAAAAGTCTCAAAGTGTGTAACGTGACATTGTTTACGATTAAATGTCGTCATGTATGACAGAACTATACAGATATGTGATTCATAAAACACTTGATGAAGAAAATAACATTATATCGTTGATTGTAGAACAGGGATTCTCAACTTGTTGGGTATACAAGGCTATTTTTGGTATGTGCGAAACCTCTTACCTACATACCTAGCTCATTATTGTAAGGAACTATTTTAAAAATTTTGGAAAAACTAGCAATAAATAAAAATATATTTTGGAATAAGCAAAAATAGGGGTAGGCAGAGTCAAAGGGGCAGCAGGGCCTTTTAACTACATTCAGCCAAAAAAAAAACTAGGCTGGGTTAGATGGAAAATTGTGGAAAAGTAGTGACGAGTGGGTAGCTCGTCGCCTACACAATCACACACCCAAAACCCGATATACCATTAGTCGCCTTTTACGACATGCTAGGCAAGAAACACAGTTGCTACATTATTTTGAAGTCCCAGACCAATATGGGACAATTCCAATCCCAAGTATAATGAGTTAAATTAGGAAGTTTTGCTATGTATTAAAAATAACCTTGTATTTTTAATGTCATCTCCCGCCCCTTTTTGAATAATAGATCGATTACTGGTGATTCGTGAACGTTGGGATGGCACGTGAGGTGTTACCGGCCAGTACGTATTGATGCTCACCATCAAATAGTCACCGTAGCCTGTGGGAGCTTGCACCGCAAGGGGTGTCCTTTCCACCATGCCAAGAGGCGGCATGACGAAGATGAAGGTTTTGTTGAGCACTCACCTGTTAGCGCTACGAATCTTTAGAGTTTGGGCCTGAACTGTGTGTCATCCTGACGTTCACGGATTTTTCTCTTAGATACATGTTTGGGAGAGGGTGGTTGTAAGTTTGACTTTGCTTTGAGCTACCACCACAGGTTGGGAAGTCTTGTTGAATCCAACGAAACTATAGATATGTAAAAAATTGGGATTTAATTTTTTTTTTTAGACTGGTACTTCTTTAGGCTGGTATTTTAATAGTCAGATAAAAATGATCTGATTAATTGATGATATAAAGTCACTACTTAAGATACAGCCGATGATGACAATTTCAAATCATTTGTATTTCAATTTGTTAGATTGTCATCTTTTGTTTGACTTAATGAGGGTTTTTACAAATACAAAAACCGCCAGATGGCACAAGAGAGTCTCGTGGTCTTATCACTGTCACTATTGGCTCTATGTTGACAGCATGTCAGTTCGTTCTGACAACCCACCAATGAGGGGGGTGACAAGACCGTACGTCACAGTGACGCCACCTATCTGATGTTTTAATTAACAAAACCCTCATTGTTTAAATACAAATACTGTTTGGTATTTTAGACTTTTTTTTTTTAAATAGAAATGTCACTAAGCGATGTTGGTTTTTGCATTTTTGATAAATTGTATTGGGATGTACCATAGACTATATTAAGAAAAGGTTCAAATGAATTAAGGCATTGATTCCGTTTACCAAACGTTGTTTGAACTGTCCTTTTGAACGTTTTAATAAATCAGATGCCAATTACAGAGTTATGGGCATTTTAATGTCGATTTGCCAAAAGGTTATGTAGTTTAATGGATTTAGGGATTGCAATGCCGGATCCAGCAATCTAGCTGGGCCCAGCACGATTTTACCTGTGCCGGTTCCAGCGTTATTGGACCAGCACAAGTCGCTGGTGAAATCCAGCGGCTGGATTGCAATCCCTGATGGAGATGCAATAGTGAAAGGGAAGAATCATGTATGCAGTAGATTTGTAAACGTTGAAAGAATCTCGATAAGCTTTGACTTCGGTCTCGTTGCTTGAAACAGGATTTTAGATTCAAGGAGTCTGTTTATTGAAGATACACACACATTTGCTCACAAAATGTAACTTAATCAAAGAACTAACAAATGTCTAACGCTATATATAATACACTCTATGTATATATTACATAGGAAATATATAATACTAGACAATGTACGTACATATGATGTATTGGAACCTCCATCACTTCAGTACATGACCGTGTTCGTCACATGAGCGATTGCACTGAGCGGAATTAAAACCCGCTGCCTCTGGTCTTGTGCTTGTTTAACAATGGGGATGATGACTGCTTTAAAAACCGATAATTCTATTTAGTCCGTCAGTTAGATTATACAAAAAATACTAGATATATATTTTTCGCATAATAAAATTAAATTAACAAAAAATTACAAAGATAAAGAGCATCGAAGTTTTGGAGTAGGAGCTTGCGACGTCACTATTTCGTACAAATTGTACGAAAGCGTGACGTCACGCGCAACTTGTATGCATTGTATCTTCGTCAATTTTTGTTCGACAAATAGATAAAAAAAATACGTGTTCAATATTTTTTTTACAGCCTAACTGACGGACTAAACAGATTCTTTTAGTCATCTTGCCTATTGATAGAATGGGGCTGTATTTAGTAAAAGATAGTATTCTTAGGCTTGATAAATTGTCAGGTTATATGTATTGTATGGCAAATTGACAGTGAAATACCCGAAAAAGATTTTATAACTATTGTACTTTTCATTTATTTCACACTTAAAGAGTTGCGTTAATATTAGATATTAGTGTATTATTAATGTGGTTAATTATTATTTAATAATGTAATAATAATTGTTCATCCGTCGTTTCGGACATTGTAAATATTGAACAAAATTTTGTAAATTTTACTATTAAATAGGTATGTATTAAAATTAGGCTATTGTTAATTATTAACTTGTATACCACATAGTATATATGCAGGAAAGTATATCAGTTTTGTACGACAGCTCACTGAATACAGTTTATCGTGTAAATAGATTTTATTAAACAGCCGAAGTCAAAATATTTTTTTATTTATAATGGATTTTAAAAAGAATAATCAGCCAGTATAACTGTTACCGGCAGTTTGGAATTTTGGTTCTACCGTGAAGGTCCCAGATAGTCTTTATGGTTACTCGTTTCATTTAAATTGAAGAATTTACATACAAAGTTGTTATTATAATTTACATTTAACACACCCGCGTTATAAACTTAGCTTGACGACATGAAAATTTATTGTTAAGTTAAAAACCAAAATTAGGGCATATAGTCTATCCGAGAAAAGGGCATTTTGAGAAGAGGACATTTTGAGACAAGGGCATTTGGAGAACATGATATTTTGAGACCGGACATTTTGCGCAAGACGATAATAAACAATCGGTCTGTTAGATGCTAAATAGCCTCCGTAGCATACGAACATTTGCAATACTTGAGGTAACACACACAAGCGCGTTGACTTGGGTTGTAAGATGTAGAACTTATTATTTTTTACCCAGTAGATTTTATACAGAAGTTGAGTAGGTAATTGTTGATATCTCAGTAGTAGTCTGTGCCTAAATGGATGCCAGATTCTGAATTGAGAAGTTCACGGTGAGTACGTTTAAAATTGACAGATTACTGTGTTGAAGAGGCGAGAAGAAATAAAATTCGAAAGGTGGCTTCATTGAGATTAAACAGACAAAATCTGGATGTTTAACCGTTGCTGAATTTAAATCTATAATACAAAAATGAATCGCTGAATGTGTTGCTAAGCGCAAATCTCGAGAACAGCTGAACCGATTTAGCTAATTATTTTTTAATTGTGTTTGTTATTATCAGGTAAAGGTTCTTATGAAAGAAAAAAATAAAAAAGTGGCACGGAAAAAATGATGTGTATTGAAAATTTGAGAACTGGGCGTTACAAAGTGCGCCGGGTCAGCTAGTTAGACATAAAAATACAACATTAGACTAAAAAACCAACATTTAACGAATCCCGTAGCATTTAAATGTTTATCCATTCTTTATAAGCATTTATTTATTAGGCAGCTTCTGAATTATAATATTTTTAGCAAGACATTAAGATATAGGTAATTAACCAAATTTTCATTTCAAAAGTGGGCAATCTAAGCTATTATTTAGTGATGCCTATCCTAGATAGCACATGTTATAAATATAATAATAAATAAAATAAAATAAATCATTATACCACATCACATTTATTGATCCGACTCCGAGCTAAGTAGCTTAAGCACTTGTGTTACGGATATCGGAATCAACAGTGGTATCACAAATTTATACTTAAATAGTAGTTATCACACGAGTGTTTGTCCTGGGTGGGAATCGAACCCACAACTCTTGACGAAAAGGCCAGGGTCACTACCAAACGCGCCATCGAGCCAGTCAAATATAATACTAGCCTATTAAGATTATTGAGGTTGATGAAACCTGCATATTCCTGTAGGCAGGTTCCACTAACCACGTAACCGGTTGTTTTCGAAATAATCCAAGTTTTTTATTATCCCTAAAGGAGAGGTAAATAGATAAATATGTTAAGCCTGTTCACAAAAGTGGGACATATTTACTCTCACGGGGACACTGGGACAGTCAACCATAAAGCGGGACGTATGGTCACGTTAGACATATAGATGTAATAATAATAGCCTATAAAGATTAATATATCAATAAGTATAATAATTGCAACGTCTCGTCAAGTTAACCTACTTTCCTGTATGTATACTTTTCCAGGGTCAGACTAAACTAGACCCGGTCCTATGACTTGAAATAAATGGCAAATCTAATACCCTACCTTGTCGCCGCAATTTTTTTTACCGGAGCGGTGGTAGCTCAATGGTAAGGACACGCGCCTCTTAACCGAGGAATGCGGGTTCAAACCCGGGCACGTACCTCTGGATTTTTCAAATCTATGTACGTATTTATACTACTAGCTCGACGGTGAAGGAAAACATCGTGATGAAACCTGCAAATTTAAATGACTTTGGATTTGTAACCATGATCCAAAAATTGTCTGGTTCCCCTACCTTAGGGTTGCGAAGGTCAGATCGGCAGTCGCTTCAATGTAATTACCAGACTCGCTAAATCCCGGATCATGGTCTAAGCGGACCCCGTCTAAACACGGGACATAACGCTAGGAAGATGATGAATATTTCAACTTGTTTGACTATTGTCTAGACTGGGTTTGAACTGAGGACATACATTTTTGTGATGGGGCTGTTCATCTTTGTTCCAATGCCTTGCCTACGTTATGATGCTAACGGGAAGATTTTTATATATATGTCTTGGTCAGTCTACGTTTTGAAGAGCGGGATAGAAAATGACATTTACGCGTTATCGGAATAGTGTGGCCGTAACCTTAATACCATCAAATATTGAGTCGTTTGAACAAATTCCCATTTAATTTTGTTCTTTAGGAAATGACTTCATATGTTCCATGGAACAACTGGGAATTTTATCATTGGAGCTGAACTATGTCGTTGTCTTTTGACTGCCTCGTTGGTCTAGTGGTAGCATGTGCCGCTTAAGGACCAAGAGGTCCCGGGTTCAAATCCCGGGTCGGGCCAAAAAATTTGTACCTAGGTATTTCAATATTGAAAGTACTCAGTAACAGCCCGGAGTCAGGAAGTTGGCGGTTTAATCACCCCCGTGCCTCGGAAAGCACGTTAAGCCGTTGGTCCTGCGCCTAACTTCTCTCCGGTCATGTCGAATTGCCGTCTCACCGGGCTATGAGAGTGAAGGAATAGAGAGTGCACTTATGTTTGCGCATACACTTGTGCACTATAATATATCCTGCGCAGTTGGCTAATCCTGTTGAGATTGGCCGCCGTGACCGATATCGGTTCTAGGAGGACATTTGTCTTTTAAATACATTTGATGCCTTAGTTTTTAAAATTAAGTACATCGACTAAGCTAACGGTACACTCACGAGAAATGTGTTCTTACTACGTTGTAATAAGGTTCATTGTTGAATAGTATAGTGTATACGTTTCAGTGCTTTTGATTGTACATCTGGGTATAATGTATTGTAAATATATTTTATTAACATAAAATACTGTTTAGGTTATGGATGTGAATACACTTATATTGTATAATGTGTTGTGTTTTACTTCTAGAAACCCATTGAATTGCAAAAAAGTGCAAATCATTTCATCCAGAAGAAAATACTGTTCAATTCCTGTTTTCAATTTTTCCATTTTATTTCCTAATAAACCACATTCGCCTGAGCAAACGCTTATATCAGTTATCTTCTAAAATGCCGCTATTGTTTGAATTTATCTTGTCCGAGTCTCAAAATGTCTGTGTTGAGATGCAAAACTCCTGAAAAGGCTAAATTTGTTTTTCTTCTCGCATTCGGTGTTCCCGCGCGTCTTTTTAAAATATCTAATTCTAATTTCAACCAGAGCCATAAGTATACTAGCTGTGCCAGTGGTGTCACCCGCGTTTATGGTTAATATTATAAAGACTATTACCGTCATACATGATTTCTATGTAACTTTAACCATTAAGGCTGCACACGCGACGGAAGCTTAAAAAATGGAGTAACTTCTCCCGTTTTCCCTTCACTACTCTGCTCCTATTGATTGTAGCGTGATGAAAAGTATACTATAACCTGCCCAGGAGTATGAAGAATAATTGTACCAAGTTTCGTTAAAATCCGTCGAGTAGTTTTTGTTTCTATAAGGAACATACAGACAGTCAGACAGACGAAGATTTTACTGATTGCACTTTTGGCATCAGTATCGATCACTTATCACCCCCTGATAGTTATTTTGAAAATATATTTAATGTACAGAATTGACCTCTCTGCAGATTTATTATAAGTATAGATAGATTGTTGTTTATTTTCGTTACTTTCACACGCTCTTATCTTATCTTATCGTATCAAGTTTATGCTTATGCTGCACGTATTTATAGACAAATAATAAATACCACTTCTCTTAAATACACTAAGTACGACTTCTCATATAGTGAATATCTATTATTTCTCATACACTTAATATAACCGACGTGACCTAACCACGCCGAACATATTTTCCCACAACAAAATCGTTTCGAA
Organism: Glyphodes perspectalis; assembly: GCA_951394215.1. NCBI lineage: Eukaryota > Metazoa > Arthropoda > Insecta > Lepidoptera > Crambidae > Glyphodes > Glyphodes perspectalis. The sequence continues at coordinate 7,052,250 of OX596229.1, forward strand.
ATAACCTCGCTTTTCTCCCAACATTTTCCCCCATGTTGCTATTTAGAAAGCGCGCCGCACAATCACTTAGTACAACCCACCCCCCGCTAGATGGCTCCGCACGTAGTTACATCGCGCAAGCACTATTTTCCCCCGAATACACTTACCCCGGCCGAGATTGCCGAGGGCATGCATAATATGCACATAATATTGTATTTTGTAATGTAAGTGTTAGCCTTCGATGCGTTTGAGGTAACATGTATTTTTGAACGACCAGAGCGGTAGTTACTCTGGTCTAATAAGATGTTGGTTTTAATACAGTGAGATCCCAGTCAACCCCGACTTATGTGATTTTAGGATGGATGAAATTCTTAGGATTGAGCGGTGGTAGCTCAATGGTAAGGACACGCGCCTCTTAACCGAGGAGTGCGGGTCCAAACCCGGGCACGACCTCTGGATTTTTCAAAATCTATGTAAGTATTTATACCACTAGCTCGACGGTGAGGGAAAACATCGAGATGAAACCTGCAAATTCAAACCACTTTGGATTTGTAACCATGATCCAAAAATTGTCTGGTTCCCCTACCTTAGGGTTGCGAAGGTCAGATCGGCAGTCGCTTCAATGTAATTACCAGACTCGCTAAATCCTGGATCATGGTCTAAGCGGACCCCGTCTAAGCACGGGACATAACGCTAGGAAGATGATGAAATTCTTAGGATTCTTAGGCTTCTTATATGGCTTCCTCGCACATGGGAACTTTCAAGGAGTCTGGGAGGATGTTTGGCCCGTCAGATTTGACTGGCTCATTAAAAAATATTTTAAAATATTCAAATTCAAAATATCTTTATATATATGAGCTTCAAGAAATGTATGTATGTATGAATACGTACATACATATATAATCCCCGAAGGGGTAGGCAGATGCGAAGGCCCAGCAAGTCCCTTCAACCACATACAGCCAAAATTAAAGCTGGGCTGGCTTAGATGGAAAATTGTGAAAAAGCAGTGACAAGCGGCTAACCTGTCGCCTACACAATCACACACCCAAAACCCGATATACCATTGGTCGCCTTTTACGACATGCTAGGCAAGAACCACAGTTGGCATATTCTTTTTAAGTCCCAGACCAACATGGGACAGTGGGCTGGGTTGGATGGCACTTATAAATAGTCAAACACGATAAGAAATAATACTATGTACCACCGGTTCGGAAAGTAGACTCTATCGAGAAGAATCCGGCTAGAAATACTTACATAATAATATAAAATACCAGCCTTCCTTCTTTGACGTAAGTTAGCAAGTTTTTCTCCACCTTTGATACCCGCTCCTGTACTACGGGCCCGATTTCAGCTTAGCGAGTAGCCATTCCTTTCTAAGTTTATGATGACTAGCTTCTGCCCGCGGCTTCGCACGCGTGGTACATCGATGAAACATGGCTTATACGTTATTCGGGTGTATGAGCTATGTTATTCTAAAGTTTCATTAAAATCTATTCAGTACTTTTTGCGTGAAAGAGTAACAAACATTCATCCATACATACAAACTTTCGCATTTATAATATTAGTAAGGATATTATAAATGCGACAAGAACTGTCTGTCTGTCTTAAACTACTCAACCAATTGCCATGAAATTTGACATGGTTATAGTTTGAACATTGAGGCATCATAGCTAAACTGCTAGACCTAATGCGTTGTATTTAGGTCTAGCAGTTTAGGTATGATGAAAGAAGAAAGAAGTCTAAGTTTCGATCCTAGGAATAGATTTTGCGTCTAGAGAGTGCAATGCCGCATAAGTAGAATATGGTATTAGGTTTAAGTTTGACCTAGATAACATTGAAAATTAAGTCTTATTGGTAAGTCTAATTGCGCGTTACTGCATTATTAAAAATAAAACTGGGCTGGGCTAGATGGAAAATTGTGAAAGAGTCTACCCAATCACATGCCCAAAACCTGATATACCATTAGTCGCCTTTTACGACATGCTACGCAGGCAACACGGTTGTTACATTATTTTTAAGTCCCAGACCACCATTCGACCAACTGGGTGCATATGACTTTATGCTAGAAATCCCCTTTTTCGCAGAAGGAGGTGACAGCGGAGCCGAAGGAGGAAGCCGAGGAGCAGGAGCTGGAGGACGGCGAGGCGAGCGAGGAGGAGGCGGCGGCGCGCGAGCGTGAGGCGCGCGCGCAGGCCTCCATCAAGGAGAGGGAGAGGGAGGTGCAGCGCGCGCTCGCGACCAGCCTGCGGGACAGGGACAAGGAGCGGGAGTACCACAAGCGGGACGAGTGCGTGCAGGTAAGAGGGAGGTGGGACGGGGGGGGGGGGACCAGCCTGCGGGAGAGACAAGGAGCGGGAGTACCACAAGCGGGACGAGTGCGTGCAGGTGAGAGGGAGGTGGGATCGGGGGGGGGGGGGGGCAGTCTGCGGGAGAGACAAGGAGCGGGAGTATCATGAGCGCGACGAGTGCTTGCAGGTGGGGGTTGCGGCTCGCGATCAGCCTGCGGGACAGGGAGAAGGTAAAAGTGGGAGGATCACAAGTGGGATGATGTCGATATGAGGGTGTTAAACCTTCTCTTCTTTTTGGGGAATGAACAGCGTTGGACTGGCCATAAAGTCAAGGTGGCGTTAGCCTGGTACTCCGCAGCGAGCGGGCCCCCTCGAGTGTTGACGCTTTAGGATTTTAATGAAATTTTTAGTTTATCCAGGCCCCGGGCTTATGGGGAGCCCAGGGCCCTTTACACCCCAGTCTGACCCAGGGAATGAGCATTGACCTCAAGACTCTTAGTTTCCTGAAGATTTAACTTTTATCTCTTCGGCAGCACTTCAACGCTCTCCTGGCGGACTTGGTGCGCAACCCGGACCTGGCGTGGCGCGAGGCCAAGAAGCAGCTGCGGAAGGACCACCGGTACGCGCTGGCGGAGCTGCTGACCAAGGAGGATAAGGTGGGTACTTTACTTACCTTCCAGCCAGGAGTTTGATACATCCATATCGTCACACCTGTAATCTTTCACAGATTACAGCAGTCTGAGCAGTTAGTTCATTTTCACTTTAAGACAAGAAAAATGTTGACGTATAGATCTGATTGTGGTCTGGGCATTAATGTTGCGATCTTTTGCTGAATGAGATTTGACGACGATGTATTCCTCGGTGGACGTGCCTATTCCTTCGGGAATAGGGCGATTAAAAATTCTGTTTAGTCCGTCAGTTAGATTATAAAAAAATATTGAACACATATTTTTTCGTTTATTTGTCAAACAAACACTGACGAAATGCTGAAAAAGTTGCGCGTGACGTCACGCCTAGGTATAATTTTTACTTGAAAGTGACGTCGCAAGCCCCCAATCTAAAACTTTGATGCTCTTTATCTTTGTAATTTTTTTTGTTAACTTGACAAAGCAAAAAAAAAGTGTCATATATTTTTGTATAATGTAACCAACGGACTAAATAGGATGATAGTTTTTTGATCCAGTATTATCCCCTATTGTTGGCATGCTGGCCAAAAGAAGAAATACGTGATCTCAATAATGGATATATACCTTTGGGCACCTTGACCTTATTCATCCCTATTGCAGTCATGATGGTATACCCGTATGTACATAACATCACGACAGCAATCGTTGAAGCTCATAGAGACTGCATACTATCTATACTTATAATAAATCTGTAGAGAGGTCAATTCTGTACATGAAATATATTTTCAAAATAACATCAGGGGGTGATTAGTGATCGATACTGATTCCAAAAATGCAATCAGTAAAATTTTTGTCTGTCTGTCTGTCTGTCTGTATGTTCCTTATAGAAACAAAAACTACTCGACGGATTTTAACGAAACTTGGTACAATTATTCTTCATACTCCTGGGCAGGTTATAGTATACTTTTCATCACGCTACAATCAATAGGAGCAGAGTAGTGAAGGGAAATGTTGGGAAAACGGGAGAAGTTACTCCATTTTTTAAGCTTCCGTCGCGTGTGCAGCCTTAATGGTTAAAGTTACATAGAAATCATGTATGACGGAAATAGTCTTTATAATATTAACCATAAACGCGGGTGACACCGCTGGCACAGCTAGTTATAAATAAATAATGGAGCTAAAGAATTTAAGTTTTAGTCTGACGAATTTACTTTATATTTGTTTACGCCACGCTCCGTGTCGCTAAATGACTTTGTTCAAACCTATCTTATCCATCACAGGAGCGTTTATTCGCGCAACACACGTCCGCGTTAGCGACGAAGCGACGCGACAAGCTGCGCGCGCTGCTCGCCGAGCTGAACGTGTCGTGCACGGCGCACTGGCGCGACGTGCGCGCGCAGCTCCAGCAGCACCCCAACGCGCCGGTCTACACCGCTGCGGGACAGGTGAGATAACCGGCTCGAAGTATGAGTTATCTGGCTCGAAGGACCGATGATCCGGTTCGAAGATCCAGCGATCTGGTTTAAGGGCCTGATTTGAATTTTAACGATCTGCATTCGAAAATATTGAAGACCCAAACAAAAATAATGAACTAAACATTATTTTCAAATAAATCGTACGGATTGAATACATGTATACTTATGTATGTATATGTGTTCATATATGGCTCGTACATATGTCACTCTTTGATAGAAGATTTGAAACTTGTCTTCCACTAAGCCTTACTGTTGTGTTCAATGTCTTAGTTCTCTAAACACTGTAACATTATTCACAGATGGAACGAGAGTTCCGAGACTACCAACGCGACAAGCAGAGTGCGGCGAAGACGGCGATGCGGCAGCTGCTGCTGGAGACGCGGTCCATCACGCACAAGAGCCATGCGGCGGTCAAGGAGAATTCGGCTGCCATGCAACACATACACGATGCGCTTAAGCATGACGCTAGGTGAGTCCGGCTCGAAAGACCATTTAACTGGTTCGAAGGACCATTTGTCTGACTTGAAGGACCATATTTATCATCAGCTATTTATTTATCAATTTCAGACCAGGAAGGGAGGCTTCTTGGTGTTATGCCCCTTGCTTAGTCAGGGTCCATTTTAAACCATTATCTAGGATTCAGCGAGACTGGCAATATAATGAAACTAATGCCTATTTAATATTTATATATCTTAGATAGGGTAACTAGACAATTTGGATCATGGGTGGCTGGGTTAGATAGAAAATTGTGAAAAAGTAGTGACAAGTGGCTAGTTCGTCGCCTACCCAATCACATACCCAAAACCCGATATACCGTTAGTCGCCTTTTACGACATGCTATGCAAGAAACACAGTTGGCACATTATTTTATAGTCCCAGACCAACATGGGACAACATTTCACCATCTGTTAAGTGAACATGGTAATGCGAAATCTTAAAAAATCCGAGTCAAGGTAAGAAGAGGCATGCTCCGGTGGTTCGGACATGTGGAAAGAATGGATGACGAAAGATTGACTAAACAGATATACAATGCGAATGTGGAAGGATGTAGGAGCCGCGGAAGGCCCAGGCTCACCTACCACGACCAGATTGGTCGTGTATTAACAGAAGGTGATGTTAGGAGTCATAAAAACCGTAGAGCTTGTATGAAAAGGATGATAAATGTTGAAGAGGCGCGTGAGGTGTATAAGGATCGTGCCATATGGCGTTCGGTTCTCTCTGCCTACTCCGCTAGGGAGGTGGCGTGAAGTTTAGTTAGTTAGTTAAAAAATCCGTCATCCCCTATGTCGAAAAGGGTACATAAATCCGATAAGACATCTTCCCTCATCATCATCAGCTATCAACCGCACGACTCGTAGGATATCTTAATAACAGGGTCGCACAAATGCAGCGGCCCGCGGACCGCAATTTGTTCGAGCACTGACATTGTCGTTGGGCCGCAGGTACACCGCGCTGGAGCACATCCCGGACGAGCGGCAGGCGATGCTCGCCAGCTACCTGGAGGAGCTGGAGAAGAAGGGCCCGCCGCCGCCGCCCACCGCCACCGAGCCCTCGCGCCGCTCCAAGCAGTGACAGGTAAACATTCTAATATTACCTACAATTAAATGAAATAAATCAATTATCCTGAATGACACACCAATTCTCTAGTTCCAATCTAAGCATATGCTTGTGCTGTGGATACTAGGTGAATGGATAGACATACTTAAATACGTTTATAAACATCCATGACTCGAGTGCAAATGTCCATGTTCATCATCACGAAACATTTTGCCTTCGGTTTTGTCGCCAGGGTCTCTGACCACTCGACCAACGGGCCAGTCAATGATATTTATTTAATAATAATGTCCTAATCGATATCGGTCACGGCGGCCAATCTCAACGAGGATTAGCCAGCGCAGAAGATATTATAGTGCACAAGTGTGTGCGCAAACACAGGTGCACTCTCTGTTCCTTCACTCTCATAGTCCGGTGAGACGGCAATTCGACATGACCGGAGAGAGGTCAGGCGCAGGACCAACGGCTTAACGTGCTTTCCGAGGCACGTTTATTTTGATACTCTACAACAGGCCCACACTAAAACATGTTTCAAAGTTAATTATGATTCATACACCTTTGTATAATTGTATTGAAAAGAGTAACTACCCAGTTTCTTGCCGGATTATTCTCGGTAGATACAACATTCCGAACCGGTGGTAGAATCATATACCTACCTCTTTACATGTATTTGACTATTTATAATGTGTTTACCTGAAACGTATATAAATAAAGAATATTTTGACTTTAACTTTGTATATATACTTAGTGGCGAGAATAACTTCGTCAGCGCGATGCAGGATTGTATGGCGTTTCTCTATGTTCGATCGACGTCATCTGTTTACGTACTACTGGAGCTTACTTGACTATCTTGTGGCGCGGTCGGCACACACTCATTTATTTGTAAATTGGCCCTCCCTAAATTTCCCTTTTTGTTTCCAGATAAGCAAATTCGAGGGCCCTCAGCAAACAGAGCCAATGTAGCGCCCACACGCGCGGCGGCCGGCCGCACCGACCACGCGACATACCGCACCGCTACTTATCGCCTCGCAACGTTATGCTCGTCGACAAAACGCTATTGGACCTATCGCGTGGCGATTAATCGCACAGCGACTAATCGCATTGCGACTAATCGCAATGCGACTAATCGCACGTGTATGTTTTGTACAGTGATAATATGAACAGTGTTTGAGCGTGCAGCGACAGAATAGCGACAATCAACGCACTGAACCAAGAAGCTTGAGGAGTTTCGACGCGGTTCCCGAATTACGCGAAGGATCATTGGTTCCATTCCCATAAGTTCCATCGGCAATTTTGTTTAGTTGAACTAATGCAACTCTTTTCTCGCTAGTCCCATTGCGGTTAGGTACTGGTGAGAATTACAATTGTTAATGAGCAGATCGTGAAATGTAATGAAATGTATTATATAATTTTGTGCAGTGACTCGAAAATGTTTTTATTTCTCTTTAAATTAAGCTATAAAAAGCACAATTAAACTTATTATATTCATATAAACTTATTATATAAATATAATAAGTTTGATTCGACATACATTTGATTTCATTTACTTATCTGCAGTATTCTATTATCTATATATATCTTTTTTAGGAAGTTCATATTATGTTGTACTAGTGGGAAAAAAGTTGCATTAGTTCTATGGAACGAATAGGCGGAGGAACTTATGAGAATGATTAATGTGAATTGAGTGAATGTTTGAAATCAAGAAACAGAAGAATCAAATTGTCAAACAATTTTGCTCCGTGAAGGTATGGTCAATAGAGATTGCTTTTGAGCGCACTCCATATCTAGGCTGTGATGATTTATAGATATGGATTGTTTGAATTAATTGAACTGTTCCCGATTGTTCCGTCGACGTGACCAGTGGGAACGTGCCGCGTGGCATACTAGTGTAACAAATGGGAATTAGCGTTTTGATTTGCCAATTGTATATTTAGAATTAAAATGTGTACATACATTAATAATCTTACTGTTTAATATGAATTGCTGGTGTAGAAGAAATAGTTATACAAAATTCCCACTAGTGCCATTGGATAGGACCATCGGGAATAACATGTATAAAGGGATACATGCTAAAAGTGTACCTTAGTTTTCGTCAAATTAATGCTGTTATGTTATGAGTTTAATGGAAGACCAAATAATTAAATAGATAATAGTATCTGAAACCAATGTTATGAATAGCGTGTGTAATGTGTGTTTTTTTTTACTATAAAGCATAATACACTGGCGTGCAAAGAAATCGGATCGATTTATTGTAATGTGCTGTTGTGTTTCCATGCAGATAATTGTTTTGAAAATCGTTTGTGCGTTTGAAGAGTTATTACGATCAGCCAGAATATTGTAACTGACGTTTTTATTCCATCTAATGTTAACGTATTTGTATGTGACAAGGAAATTATCCGTGTTTCTGAGCCGATTTTCGTAGTAACTTTTTAATGATACTAAAACACATTATTGCATAGGTTTGCAGTCAAATAGAGATTGTCGATGTGTATCTATGCTATATTCAGCGATTCTGCTGATAAATGACGAGGATTGTGTAGCCGGCTTGAGACAGATATGTTCATTTATTACCACTATTTTATAATGAATTGACACCTGTTTCGTATAGAGCTCATAACCTAAGGTAGTCAAATGGACGACAAAATGAAACGCATCAGTGACGTGTCCCTGACAAAATGTCAACGGTTCATGTCACTGCCGTTGTTCGTTGCAAATATCAATATATTGAATACTAATAAGTCTGAAGGAAAAACCGCAATATAAAATCATTCCCATTAGTTCCATCGTATATTTGTGCAATGGAACTGATGAAACTATTGTTCTGATGAAACATAAATTAAGTGCTATTTTTTTGCACGCTAGTGTAATTCGTTTTCTGATTAAGTGTATACAGTTGTGGCCACGTGTGGGCGCGCTTTACGTCAAAATGTATATTTTGAGTCATTGTGTATAAGACGAACTTAGTGTTAATTTTTATGAAATAAATAAAATACGTGGATTCCAAATTAAATTGTTTTATTTAGAAAAATATTATTTTAAATTAAATTACAATATAGGTACATCCATAATATAATGTAGTAATCATAATTAATATTATAGTTTTGCATCATTTGTGCACAGCAGTTAGCTTTGTAAACTTTTAAAAAATACTATAATAGTCTGTTTCACATATTATGATGATCCCTGTGAGAGGTGTCATTATCTATTACTTTTTATTCATCGTACTTTCTACGAATCTAAATGTTCGGTTTCAAACATTTACCTAAAAACGCTAAGATCACTGTAAAAAAAATCTCCGTTAATTAATCTAAACATCAATTTTCTTGTTAAATATATTACTAATTTTAATTTAGTAAAAATATCGTATGAATTGCTTAATATGGGAATCGGAAAGTTAACTCAGAGATTGACAATACTATTCACATCACATCAATCCTACTAATATTATAAACGCGAAAGTTTGGGAGGATGTATGGATATTTGTTACTCTTTTACGCAAAACATACTGAATGGATTTTAATGAAACTTTACAATAATATAGCTAATACACCCGAATAATATACAGGCTATGTTTCATCGATGTACCACGCGAGCAAATTCGCGGGCAGAAACTAGTAATTGATATGGCGGGCATCTTGTCATCGAGTTAGGATATTTTACTAAAGATAATTCACACGCGTACATTTCAACCAGTGAACACTTTTTTTACCTAGTACTATATTTGACAACATTGATAAACTAATCTTAAAGGTTACGTAATGTCAACTGTTTGTAAAAAAACAGTAAGTGATTATCACATCATCATGAAAACAAGTGTCCCCAAAGACACGAAAACAAAACGTCCTTGATGATTCCGAGTCTTAAAATTGCGCGCGCTTATGACATCTGCATATAATTTTGGAGACAATACCAGTATTAATTATCTTAGTTTTAAATAACTTTGTTTTCAATCAGTATTCACAATAAAATAAATTAAAAGTCGATTTAAATGCCCTAGAACTAATGACTATTAACGTCAAATTCAGTGTCATGGAACTCATCATATGTGAAATGGACTTTAAAGTATCTAAAGTTAAAGTTTATCTCTTAGTTCATCATTATCTTCGTAGCGTTATGTCCCGTGCATAGACAGGGTCCGCTTAGACCATGATCCAGGATTTAGCGAGTCTAGTAATTACCATTGAAGCAACTGCCAATCTGACCTCCGTAATCCTAAAATAGGGGAACCAGACAATTTTTGGATTTGGACAATTTTTACAAATCCAAAGCTGTTTAAATTTGTAGGTTTCATCACGATGTTTTCCTTACCGAGCTACTAGTATAAGGGACCGTTCAAGTATTACGTAACGCAATTTTTGAAGATTTCTGACCCCCCTTCCCCCTGTGTAACGCGCCAATAACGTTTTCCTGTAGTTTTCACATAGTCCTAACATACCTACTTGAACGCCCCCTTAAATACGTACATATATTTTCAAAATCGTGCAAGTCACGTGCTCGGGTTTCAACCCGCACCCCACGGTTATGAGGCGCGCACCATTGAGCTACCACCGCTCTTAGCAATGACGGATCATATTAATATTATGCATACATATATACATATCATCATGTCCGTAATCCTCGAAGGGGTAGGCAGAGTCAAAGGGGCAGCTAGCCCCTTAACCATATTCAGCCAAAAATAAAACTGGGCGGGGTTAGATGGAAATTAGGAATGTTGACTGGCAAGTCAATTAAGATACTTTTTAAAAGCTGTCAAAACATATGACGTCACTAGTTCGTATAGTCAACTGACTCAATATAATTGAAAATCAATAAGGTTTTACAACATACTACGATACTTTAACGGAATTGATATTACTAAATTAAATATAAATGGTGTCAACATCCCAATTGCGAAAAAGTAGTGACAAGTGGCTAGCTCGTCGCCGATATACCATTAGTCGCCTTTTACGACATGCTAGGCAAGAAACACAGTTGGTACATTCTAAGGCTAACAAGGGCTTAAACCACAGAATAGAAAAAACTAGACACAAAGTTAGTGAGAACCGATGAAGCCAAACTCCATACGCCACTAATCACATACTACACTACAGATAGATAATAATAATACCTATATTAATAAAGTTTATAATAAGTAAATAATAAACATTATAACCAAATTTAACTATACCTATGAGTGTACAGTTTATTGCTCTTGCGATTACTTATATTTATTTATTTTTATTACATTATATTAGTGTTAAATAAATATCACGTCATCATGCATCGATCATACATCATTCTTTGATGTCGGCAATATCAAAGAATGATGTAAGTAGGAAGGTATTATCTATAAAACAGGCTCGGCCTTCATTTAGATACCAACGATGCAAGATATTCATGTGCACAATATTCGTTTAACAAAAAATGTGTCTTGGCGCAAAATGTCATTTTCTGGAAGTATCCCCGCCGAGTGACCTTTCTCAGAGTGTCCTTTCCTCGAAAAGTCCTTTTCTCGGAGGATCCTTTTGTCGAAGAGTTATTTTCTTGAAATGTCCTCTTTTCGGAGAGTTATTTTCTACCAATGTCTTTTTCTCGGAATATTCTTTTGTCGAAGTGTCCTTTTGATATGTAATATATTTAGGACAAGGTACTCATTTAGGGACTGTTTTAGATCGGTCGCTTATCAGAATTATAGTCAGAATAGCGCATTGAAATTAAATACATGTATTTATGTTTTTATTTGTACATACATACATAACATCACGCCCACAATCCTTGAAGGGGTAGGCAGAGTCGAAGGGGCAGCATGCCCCTTTAACCACATTACCCAAAAACAAAACTCGGCGGGGTTAGATTTAAAATTGCGATAAAGTAGTGACAAGTGGCCAGCTCGTCGCCTACACAATCACACCCAAAACCCGATATACCATTAGTCGCCTTTTACGACATGCTAGGCAAGAGCACTTATGTATTTGTATTTGTTTGTATAATATTTATATAAATCATAAGTTTATACCTAGTACCTTATATGTATTTAAGTAATAAATAACTTAGGGACTTACTTGTATGTATGAATTTCGATTTTTTTAATACACTAGATGCAAACCCGGCTTCGCACGGGTGAAATACACATGTAGGTAGGAAAATGTAGGCCTAGATATTTCTGAGTTATCGGTTCTCAAGGAAAATCAAAGGCAAAGCAAGGCAGAGATTCCCATACCATCGTTCATTTTGTGTAATAATTAAAGTAAATGAAAGTTTTTTCATATTTTTTTTTTACCTAATAGCACGGCGATTAATCTTCCCTATCCAGGTTCATAAACCTGGATCTAAGTAGTCAATGGGCGACAAAATGAAACGCATCAGTGATCTGTCACTGACAAAATGTCAACGGTTCACTACCGTTGCTTCTTGTTGCAAATATTGAAGTACGGTCTCTACAAATTTCTATATTGAATACTAACAAGTCTGAAGATAATACTGCAATAAAAAAATCATTCTCATTAGTTCCATCGTATATTGGGAATTCATGAAACTATCGTTCTGGTTAAACAGAAATAAAGTAAAAATTTTTTTGCACGCCAGTGTAATTCGTTTCTTTTGTTTCGTCTGATTAAGTGTATCAGTACAGTTGTGGCCACGTGTGGGCGCACTTCACGTCAAAATGTATATTTTGAGTCATTGTGTATAAGACGAACTTAGTGTTAATTTTTATAAAATAAATAAAAATACGTGGATTCCAAATTAAATTGTTTTATTTAGAAAAATATTATTTAAAATTACAATATAAGTAATATAATGTAGTAATTATCATAATTAATAAAAATAGTATGGCGCATCTGTGCCCAGCAGTTAGCATTGCCTACTTTAATAAAATATTAGTTAAAGTTAATTACTAATCTTTAAAGACGAGCACCTAGTACCTACCTAGATTTAAAAAAATCTAAATAACGAGTTACTTAGATTTTAGAGAACGGAGAGAGAAAACATAACCCTAGTTCTGATCTTAGCACTAGAAACGAAATTACCCTTAAAAAAATTGTCTCCATTAATTACTCCATATTTCAAATGTACGTACTTATCATCACGCCCGTCATCCCCGAAGGGGTAGGCAGAGTCAAAGGAAAACCACATTCAGCAAAAAATAAAACTGGGCTGGTTTAGATGGAAAATTAGGAAAAGTAGTGACGAGTGGCTAGCTCGTCGCCTACACAATCACACACCCAAAACCCGATATACCATTAGTCGCCTTTTACGACATGCTAGGCAAGAAACACAGTTGGAATATTCTTTTTAGCCCAGACCTAAATGGGACAAACAAATTTATTATTTTACGGAAATCAATCAACCATTATCATTCTTGGTTAAAGTATTAGAAGAAGCTAATCTGTCCCACGGACTAGTAAAAAAAGAAGGACTTCGCGCCAGTAACTAGACATTGAAACTTCTTAGGTGCTCCACCTTGACACGCAACTTACGTCACACATTGACATAATAAGCGCTTCAAATGACAGATATCCGATATCTAGTATCCATAAGTATCTCACTCACACATTCATAAACGTGGCTTCACCCTAGGGTGAAAGCGTGGAGTCCTTCTTTTTTTACTAGTCCGTGATCTGTCCTTGTTTTTTTGGGATTTCAGGCGTGACGGTAAAAAAGTATTTTATCGAATCCAATAACTAAATTTTACGACAAAGCCTAACCGCTAAGCACTGTCTAAGCACTATCACAGCCGTTTCGAGGCGCGGCAAGCGCGGATCCAACCTTGAACTAAGGGCATGGGCATCGCTATCCGAAAATTAGTCAATGACGCCCCCGCTAAGAGCTTTTCTAGTACATTGACTCTGGCGAGCTGCTCCAAGGTGCTCTAAAGGTGGACTCAGCATGGCTCCAACTAACAAGTTGCCTAGTAGAGTCCTGGCAAAAAGCTTGTGTGTACTTAGACTCGACTTGTTGTGGGCATGCCCACAAGTAGCCCAAAGGTGGACCCCTGCTTGAGGCCTTTAAAACTGGAGGCCCTCTGGCGTGAGGCGAATCCGGCGCGCGGGAATCTCCCACACGCGGACGGTGCCCTCCGCGTCGCCAAGAGCGATGCGGCACGTCCTGTGTGGAACCAAACAAAGTATTTTAAGAGTCGTTTATCGATAGCCTAGGTAAATAAAATAGTACTAGTAATAGTAATCCCCGAAGGGGTAGGCAGAGTCAAAGGGGCAGCATGCCCCTTCAACCACATTCAGCCAAAAATAAAGCCGAGCTGGGTTAAATGGAAAATTGTGAAAAAAGCAGTGACAAGCGGCTAACCTGTCGCCTACACAATCACACACCCAAAACACGATATACCATTAGTCGCGTTTTACGACATGCTAGGCAAGAACCACAGTTGGCATATTCTTTTTAAGTCCCAGACCAACATGGGACAGTGGGCTGGGTTGGATGGAAAGTGTGACAAAAGGAGTGACAAGTGGCTAGCTCGTCGCCTACTCAGTCACATACCCAAAAGCCCGTAAACCATTAGTCGCGTTTTATGACATGCTAGGCAAGAACCACAGTTGGCACATTCTTTTTTTTGTCCCAGATTAACATGAGCCAAGTCCTAGACCAACATGGGACATCTATCGATATTATTAATTATCTATAAGCTAATATTACCTATAAGCTTTTAATGTCTCGATCATTATTATTAAATTGTCACTATCGACAAATAGGAATATCCATATTATAACTAGGTTAGGTCTAGGGTCCATATTATAAAAAGTTAATTTAGTGACAGACAGGATCAGTGGTTCTTAAAGTTGTCTCTCGGGACCCATTTCCAGGAAATTCAACCGTTACCAATATGAATAAAGGAAAGAAGGCTGGCTCGGTCCGTTGGTGTGTCGTTGTACAGACAGGGCTCACTCAGTATTCGCTCGCGACCCACCAGTGGGCGACCCATTGTTTGGGAAACCCAGCCTTAGATAACATATAGATGTTATCTAAGGCCTCTTTGTAATAGTACAAAGAGGCCATCCATAAAGTACCTACCTACGTCACACGATAACAGTTCTACGATGTGTGACATGGTGTGGGAGGGGTCCTGTGTTTTGTGACATCACATTCCAAAATCAAAAAATAATAATCTATACTTATAATAAATCTGTAGAGAGGTCAATTCTGTACATGAAATATATTTTCAAAATAACTATCAGGGGGTGATTAGTGATCGATACTGATACCAAAAATGCAATCAGTAAAATTTTTGTCTGTCTGTCTGTCTGTCTGTCTGTATGTTCCTTATAGAAACAAAAACTACTCGACGGATTTTAACGAAACTTGGTACAATTATTCTTCATACTCCTGGGCAGGTTATAGTATACTTTTCATCACGCTACAATCAATAGGAGCAAAGTAGTGAAGGGAAATGTTGGGAAAACGGGAGAAGTTACTCCATTTTTTAAGCTTCCGTCGCGTGTGCAGCCTTAATGGTTAAAGTTACATAGAAATCATGTATGACGGAAATAGTCTTTATAATATTAACCATAAACGCGGGTGACACCGCTGGCACAGCTAGTAATAATAATAAATGTTTATTTCGAACAACTCATACAGTTCATATAGGGTTAGTAATAATCTTATCAAAATAATGTTAGTAAAAATATTTCATTAATAAAATTTAATTTTTATGTCAATGAATATCACCGAGAGCAATTAAATCAGCAATCAATGTAGCTATATTCTCATTTAATCATTATAATAATTTTTAATGTAAATATATTATAATAATTTGTAAAATGTAAATATAGATATTATAATAATTTTTAATGTAAAATTGCAAAACATGTGATATCAGTGTCTCACTAGGGAGTAATCAGCTGTGACGAGGACTGGAGGGCTCTCAAGTAATCATGAAATTCATCACCCTCAAGCCTCGGAAAGCACGTTAAGCCGTTGGTCCTCCGCCTGACCTGTCTCCTGTCATGTCGGGTTGGTAGCGAAGGAATAGAGAGTGCACCTGTGTTTGCGCACACACTTGTGCATTAATACCTCCTGCGCAGCTGGCTAATCCCCGTCGATATTGGTTGCCGTGACCGATATCGATTAGGAGAACATTATTACTCCATTCGTAATACGGAGAGATAAACCACAAAAGGCAAGCTAACTGCAGGTAAAGAAAATCTGAAGCCATAATGAGTGTTTTTTGAATTAAAACATCCAAAAGATGGCGTAACTGTGACTTGCGGTCTTGTCACCCTCCTTATTGGTTAGTTGTCAGAACAAACTGACATACGTGTCACATTATGAAGGGTGCTGTCAACAAAGAGCCAATAAGACCGCGAGACTCCCCCGCGCCATCTGCCGGCTTTGATATTTTGAAAACTCTCATTGATCGATCCTCACCCGGTCTGGTCAACAGCGACGGCGGTGGCGTCTCCGCCGGCGGGCGCGCCCAGCCCGGCGAGCGGCACCGCGCGCGCGCCCCCCACGTCGAACAGCGACAGGCGCGCGCGCGGCCCCCCCAGCGCCAGCACGCCCGCGCTCAGCGGCAGCCACGACATGCACGACGCCGCCTCGTCCAGGCAAAACACCTGCAGAACACGATTAGAACAACTTATACACGTCTTGTTATCCAGCATAATTGATGATCAGTGCCGCAATTATGCTGTTCGAGGCCCTCGCTCTAAGATTGTATACGATTCCAATGCTGTAGCATAGGGCCCGTAGGCCCCTTTCCGTGGCATTTTGTCTCTTTAGCCATCCTATACTTACGCCACTGATAATGATGATGATAACTGTAAGACAATGATGTCTGAATCATCAGAAAATTATTGCAGATATTTACGAAAGAAAGATTTAGACACGAGCTCCTACGATCTGGGATCACGCATTTCTTCGATTAATTTATATTTTAATATTGCACTTACGCTTACAAGTAATTATATAAATATCACCAATCAAGACGATTGACTGGATTGATTAGGTCTTGGCACAGAATGGGAGAAAGCCTAGAAAACTGCTTGCAGACAAACGCTTATCCTTAACACGCATCTGCCGGGTTTTGGGCAACTTCTAGTATTCTCATATATCTTATATGCTTGCACCCTTACAGTTACGCTTGTTCTTAATGATACTGCCGTATCATAAGGCAGTCATAACTGCATGCAGTATTCTTTCGCAAAACCCTCTAACCTGAGTCCTGAGGCAGCTCCGTACTTTCAAGCAGACCTTTACTTACCTTTAACGGCGCAGGCTGATCAATATGATACAACCGCAGCTCGGCATCAGTGGACAACGACGCGAACACGCCCGGCCGGTGCAGACTGAAGGTCACGCGCAGCACGCACGCGCGGTGCGCGCTCAGCGACGCGCGCACGGGGTCGCGCCGGCGCGCCGCCCGCCGCCGCGCCCGCGCCGCGCGCGCCGCACACGTACAGCGCGCCGGTGGTCGTGCCCACTACAAATATATCGTCTGCCACCTGATAAATAAATAAAAAATAAATAAATAAATTCTCCAGACTGACACACCAATTTCCTAGTTCCAAACTAAGCTTATGCTTGTACTTTGGATACTAGGCGAACGGATAGACATACTTAAATACGTTTATAAACTTTCATGACTCGAGTAAAAATGTCCATGTTCATCACACGAAACATTTGCCCCTAGCGGGATTCGAACCCGCGACCCTTGTTTTGTGGCCAGGGTCTCTGACCACTCGACTGAGCCTGATGAAGGAGACACTAAATCTTTATTTTCATTTTGTAAAGTCTTGTGTTGAGTGGGGGTCCGATTAAACCATATATTATCAAGGTAATTTTTAGGCATTTAAAACGTTGCAGAGGACAGTAAATCAAGGTGTTGATACGCTTTTAAAAATATTTTTCTTCACAAAAGCTTCATCTTCTTTTAACTGCGCGGTAATTTAAAAAAAAGTGAAAAAAAAATGGGTTCAACCATGATCCAGGATTCAGCAAGTCTGATTAATAAATTGAAGAACTCCAATTTGACCTTCGACACCCATATATCTATAGGAAATTATGTTAAACGAGATCATGGTTACACATGCGTAGTTATATGAACGTGCAAGTTATCTCGTCGTATTTTCACTCATCGTTGACTAAGTGGTATAAAATAACCTATTTAAATTGAAAATCCAGAGATACGTGCCCTTTTAAAGTTGGATAAAAGACACACCTTCTCATCGCAAGGCCTCAACGGATAACTCTTGATGAACTCGAAACACCCGATGTCCGGCGGCGGCTGCTTGCCCGCCGCGTTCAGCTCGAAGCAGACCACGCTCTCGAAGATGCGCAGGTTGGTGTTCACCTGCCACACGGCCAACGTGCCGTCCGCGCCCGCGGACACCAAGATCTGGTCGGACGCGCCTCGCCTGGACGAATAGACCGGGATCTTCAAGAGTTCATCAAATTACCTTTGACCGATAGTACGTTTCATCGAAGCGTGTTACTCTGTATACAATACCATACCAGTATGGTGCCAAACCACTGATTCGGCGAAACGAGATTTCGGTCAACAGTAATTTATAAACCGTT
Organism: Glyphodes perspectalis; assembly: GCA_951394215.1. Lineage (NCBI taxonomy): Eukaryota > Metazoa > Arthropoda > Insecta > Lepidoptera > Crambidae > Glyphodes > Glyphodes perspectalis. The sequence continues at coordinate 7,070,682 of OX596229.1, forward strand.
GATTGTACAGTGCAATGAACACGACACACACACATACACACATAACATCACGCCCATAATCCCCTAAGGGGTAGGCAGAGTCTAAGGGGCAGCATGTCCCTTCAACCACATTCAGCCAAAAATAAAGCCGGGCTGGGTTAGATGGAAAATTGTGAAAAGCAGTGACAAGCGGCTAACCTGTCGCATCAACGCAGAGTCAAATCAACCTCAAATGAAGAGGTGTGCTTATCAGGTTTTAGGGCCCTCCCAAGCTTATGGCCCTGGGGCACTGCCCCGCCTTGCCCCTGGGTAGCTACGCCACTGGTCATAGTAGGTATGTAGTTTTTTACGTGTGTGTCTACCGGAGAGTGTAGCCTGCAGCATAACACATATAATGTTTTAGTTAACCTTTTTCCAGTATTCTGTATCTGCATAGTGAGGAACATATTAGCGAGCGCGGCGTCCGCCCAGTGCAACGCGGCGACGCGGCGGGCGGAGTGCGCGCCGGAGGGCGCGGCCAGGCGGCCCTCGCCCTCCCCGTCGCGTAAGCAGCACACCACCACCTCACCCGAGGTCGTGCCGTACGCCAGGAGTGCGGCCACAGAAGGGTGGTATAGCACCACTGGGGGAGGAGAGGCAGATAACAGTTTGTTTAGAATATCTGAAAGTGTAGACTTTGAAATGAAAGCAAACATCCAAAAGCAACAGTTACCAACAGCTACGGAAAGGGAATGTCTGGGTGCTTAGCCAAATGCGCGCCAGCGATTCGATAACGAACTTTGCTAACGCTCGTATCGCGCCACAAACTTGTTCACTAAGAACTCATAGTGCGGAACTCGGAATTTGTTCCCGATTTGTCCACCCGAATAAGTCTGTGGCGCGATACGAGCGTTAGCGAAGTTCGTTATAGAATCGCTGGCGCGCATTTGGCTAAGCACCCAGTTATCTTATGTGTGGATACTGCACACATATGATACTACGCTTAATAATATTTTAAATGCAAATTTTATGTCGTCTATCCGTTATCCGTCTATTGGTTGTGTATTAAAAGAAGGTTAGGAGTCATAAAAACCATAGAGCTTGTATGAAAAGGATCATGAATGTTGAAGAGGCGAGTAAGGTGTGTAAGGATTATGCCATATGGCGTTCGGTTCTCTCTGCCTACCCCGCTAGGGAAGTGGCGTAAAGTTTAGTTAGTTAGTTAGTTCTATCCGTTACCATTTAAGATTCTACATAACATACGGAAAGTAAGATGCACTATCCACTGTAACAGGGAGAACCCACCGGGAACTTTTGGACTTCTAGAAGGACGAGCCAGGAGGGTCCTCCTTCACCTTCTAGAAGTCCAACATTCCCTTCTAAAAGTTCAACTGTGGAACCCAGATGCTCCACTATCCAGTACACCAGATATTTATTTATTTATTTAAGGATAGCCAACAAAGCATGCTTCTAATCATGGTAAAAGAACATTTCAAGGTAAATTGTTTGACGTTGCCTTAATTAAAGGCTACCACGACATGCGTATAACGACTGAATCCGAGATATCCAGTGTAAATAACTAGGCCAGATTGACGCTGATGTAATTGTACACTGTCGCATTAAAAAACCAAGCTCTGCTCGCACTCCTCCCTAATTAATACACATGGTGCCGTGGACACCTACAGATAGCGCGCGAGTTGAATGCAATCGAGGCCTGAGACGAGACATACCTGAGCTCTGCATTCAACTGTAGGAGTCTACGCCATCACGAATAAGGCGCCCAGAGCGCCTCCAGACTGTTGGCGCCGCAGCTAGAAGCCCATACCTGTGACGCAGTTCGCATCCCTGATATCCCTAACATGCTTCATCTCGTCTGCATGCGCGCTGCGCGCCGCGTACACGCGTACAAGCCCGTCGTGGTCGCACCAGCGCTCGTGCTGCGCGCGCCCCACGCCCGCTGCCAGCGTGCGACCAGCACTGCTCCAGGATAAGGACAGCACAGACGCTGACTGGTGGTCGCCGCTGCCTAAGCCTGGGGACACGGAGACATTGAAATGGGCTTTTGGCTGAATGTGGTTGAAGGGGCTTGCTGTCCCTTTGACTCTGTCAACCTCTTCGATTTTTGGCTAATTGTGGTTTAAGGAGCACTTGGACTCTTCCTACCCATTCTGGGATTGTGGGCGGGGTGATAAGAAAAATGTATTTTATAATTTTCTTTGCCTACCTGGCGTATCTGCGTTGGTCTTGATCTCCTGCAGCAGCTTGGCTTGCAGCACCTCCTCCTCCTCCGAGTCCGAGGAGTTGTACAGCATCTCCCGGTCGTTCTGGTCCAACTGTTCAAGCATGCCGGGTACCACTTTTCTTAAAAAGAAAAAATGTAATAAAAACATCTTTTATTTAAATGTTTTCTAATACTTTGTCAAAGGTTCCTAAAAACAAAATAAGAATGGAACATCCTTATGAAGTTCGCCGATTCAGCTAGTAAATTTTTTTTTTTTATTTTTTTATTTATTAATTAATCTACACTTACTGCTATCTTTACAGGTCTTAACCTAATACAATAGAGTAACTTACTTACCTATCTATTTAATGGTAAACTTAGAGTAACTAACTACTTAATTAATTATGATAGCTTATTACTAATAGAGCAATCTTTGTGCCAACCATGTTTCATGCCCAGCATGTCGTAAAGTATCAACGGTGTATTATGGTTTCGTGATTAATGAGCCGACGAGTTGGACTAATTGTCAGTTCAATCATTTAACTATGATGACAATATTAGATGCGTGTGATGCCGATGGATAGGCTACTTTTTATCCCGGAAAAAATGCATCGAATTCCTGATTGTGTAGGCGACGTGCTAGTCTCTTCACAATTTTTTAGCAACCCAAGACAATTATATCTATCTTCTACTAGCTGTCCCGGCGAACTTCGTATCGCCCAGTAAATGAAAATTGACATTGATTTGTCGATTGACATTTAACATTGACAGATACGAATCCCACCGTTTTATATGAGAAAATACTTTTGCTTTTATTTTGTTTTATCGTAAATTTTTCAATGTTTTTAATAGTTATTCTGTTATTCTGGACGAAGACAAATCCAACGACAACGTAAATCGGTTCAGCCGTTCTTGACTTATAAGTGGTGTAACAAACACGACTTTGTTTTATTTATATAGATTATATAAAATTCTCGTGTCGCGGTGTTTGTTCCCAAACTCCTCCGAAACGGCTGAACCGATTTTGATAAAATTTTGTGTATTTATTGGGTAGGTCTGACAATCGGCCGACATCTATTTTTCATACCCCTAAATATTAAGGGTGGCCCACCCCAAAGCTATAACTTGAGAACGGCTTTACCGATTTCGCTAATTATTTGTGTGCCACGCGCACATTATAATTAGGTCAATGTACTAAGAGAGTTCAATTGCTTTCAAATGATTGCATCATATGTAACATTAAATTATAAGGAAAGATTTATGTTTTAGTCTTAGAGTGAACTACAATAAACATGGACGTATCAATGTTGTTTTAATCAATCCATCAAGCATTATAGCTGTCCGACCGCCACATAAATGGTGACCCCGACAATTTCTGATACAACAACTACCTGAACCTAGCAAGACTCAAGATATGAAAATGGCTACACCACAGCAACAAAGTGGAATCCAACAACAACAACAACAACAACAGCAGAGCAACCCTTCAAACACAGACCATGGGGAGTTTATGGGATTAGCTCCAGTAACAGTTTCATCGAGGATTCCAGAGTTTTGGTGTGACCAGCCAAGACTATGGTTCGTCCAATGTGAGGCAATTTTGGGACAACAGAAAGTTGGTGACGTTACTAAGTTCAATTTGGTGGTAGCGAAATTGGGAAAGGATTGCATCCAACAAGTTTCAGACATACTGCTCAATCCTCCAGAAGCGAGGAGATATGAAACTTTAAAGGCGCGTTTATTGACAGTGTATGAAGAATCTGAAAATAGACAGTTCCAAAAACTGTTAAGTGAAATGGAGCTAGGCGACCAGAAGCCCTCTCAGCTTTTGCGCCGGATGCGCGACCTCGCTCGCGGCAAGATAAGTGATGAAACTCTATCTTTAATGTGGCAAGGACACCTCCCAACAGCGGTGCGGGGAGTTTTAGCAGTCTGTGATGGAGAAGATTTTGAAAAATTGGCAGCTATTGCCGATAAGGTTATGGAAAATACACAACCATTACATGTTGCGGCAGTACAGTCCAGTTCAAATAATGCTGATAATGCATTCCTTATATCCCAAATATCCAAGTTGAGCATGCAAGTAAAAGAGTTGGAAAGAGGAAGATCGCACTATAGAAGAAATTATAATCGATCCAAGTCACGTTCTGCATCACGAGTACGTAACATGAATCGGCGTACGCCAGAAAATGCTGACTGGCTTTGTTTTTATCACCATCGCTTTCGCAACAAGGCTAAGAAATGCATAGAGCCGTGTGCATGGAATAATAAGATACAGGAAAACTAATTAAGGTGCAATCGCCGGCGGAGATCAGCACCATTACGCCACATCACCGCCTATCTGTCTATGATCAAAAATCTGGATTACATTTTTTGGTGGATACTGGTGCAAATATATCGGTGATCCCAGTGAGTAAAACAAAGAAACGTGCTAAGTGTGATGACTATATTCTCTACGCTGCGAATGGAAGTATAATACAAACTTTTGGTGTTAAGACTTTAGATTTAGACTTTGGTTTGCGCCGCCCTTTTCGATGGACATTTGTTATAGCGCAAGTTCAACAATCAATACTTGGAGCTGATTTTTTAGGGAAATATAAACTATTAGTGGATGTGCACCATAAAAAACTTATAGACACAGTGACTAATCTCAGTGTGATTGCCTCAATTAGTTCATATAAACAATTACCAGTGTATACAATTAACTTTAAAAATGAGTATAGTGACCTACTATTGGAGTTCCCTGATATTACAAAACCACTTTGTTTTAAGGAGACTCCACGTCATTCCGTAGTCCATCACATAGAGACTAGTGGACCACCTGTTTTCGCGCGACCGCGACCTTTGCCACCTGATAAGTATAGCAAGGTGAAGGCCGAGTTCCAACGTATGATAGATATGGGCATATGTAGACCATCTAAAAGCTGTTGGGCCACTCCTTTACATGTAGTCACGAAAAAGAACGGTGAGTTAAGACCGTGCGGCGATTATCGTCGTCTTAACGCAATTACAAAACCAGACAGATATCCCATTCCTCGCATACAAGATTGTACATACTTGCTGGCAGGAAAGAAGATATTCACAAGATTGGATTTGCAAAGGGCCTATCATAATATAAGCGTCCATGAAGACGACATAGAAAAGACAGCCATCACGACTCCTTTCGGGCTATACGAATTTCCAAGAATGACTTTTGGACTTAGAAACGCCGCACAAACATTCCAAAGGTTCCTTAATGACGTTGTTTTTCGAGATATTGAGTTCACAAAGAACACAAATGGCGGAAATTGTGAAAATTCACCATTTTTATTCTGTTACATCGATGACGTCATAATTGCATCATGTGATTCAGTTCATCATAAACGTCACTTGAAGAAAGTTTTTGAACGTCTTAATCAATTTGGAATTACGTTGAATATGGCAAAATGCGATTTTGGAAAGACTGAGTTGGATTTCTTGGGATTTCACATATCCGAAAGCGGTTTGCGACCGTTAGATGACAAAATTAAAACCATTAGAGAGTATCCTAAGCCAAGCAACGTGGAAGAACTAAGAAGGTTTTTAGGAATGCTAAATTTTTACAGACCTCACCTTCCACATGCCGCGGAAGTTCAAAGCAAACTCAATAAATACATTCACAGTTGTAAGAAAAAGGACAGAACCAAGATTAACTGGACTGAAGAATCTGTTCAAGCTTTTGAACAATGCAAAGAGATGCTCCAAAACGCCGTCACGCTGTCATTTCCGTCATCTGATGCCTCTATAGCCATTATGACGGACTGTTCGGGTACTTGTGCTGGAGCTGTTTTACAACAGAGAGATGGAAATAATTGGAGACCCATTAGTTTTTTTTCCCAAAAATTGAGTACAGCCCAAGAACGTTACAGCACTTTTGATCGCGAATTATTGGCGATATATATGGCGATAAAGCATTTCCGATATCTTATAGAAGGCCGACCAGTGACAATATATACTGATCACAAACCATTAATTCACACATTTAAGAATAATTCAATTGGAAAAAATGACACCCCTAGAAGGTTACGTCATATAGATTTTATTCTTCAATTTGCAACAACGATCGAGCACATTAGTGGTTCAAAGAACGTAGTGGCTGACGCCTTATCCAGGATTGCTTCTATAGACATACCCACACCATTTGATTATAAGAAATTGGCAGAAATACAAGAAAACGATGAAGAATTGAAAATGCTGTTTCAATCTAAAAACTTAAAGTTCAATAAACTGAGATTGCCTAACACAGATGTACCGATCTATTGCGAGGTATCAATGAGTAACGTTCGCCCATATTTGCCTCTCGAGTTTAGGGAGTTAGCTTTCAATGCTGTACATGGTATCAGTCATCCGAGCATAAGAACGACCAGAAAGATGATGCGAGATCGATATATTTGGAAATCTATCAACAAAGATGTCACTATATGGACTCGAACATGTATGGATTGTCAAAAGTCCAAAGTACATAGACATACCATGTCACCATTTGGTACTTTCACACATAGCAACCGCTTCGAACATGTTCACATTGACATCGTAGGACCCCTGCAGTACTGCAATGGGTACCGTTATTTGTTAACAATGATAGACAGGAAAACTGGATGGCCTGAGGCTTTCCCGATTAAGGATATAACCGCAGAAACAGTAGCTAATATTGTTTATTCAGGTTGGATATGCCGGTTTGGATGCCCTTTACGAATCACAACAGATCAAGGTCGCCAGTTTGAATCCAGTTTATTCGTGAATTTAACAAAAAGAATGGGTATACACAAAATTAGAACTTGTGCCTACCATCCTCAAGCAAATGGAGCAATAGAGCGATGGCATAGAGTGTTAAAAACCGCTCTAATATGCAGAGGCAACACGTTGAATTGGGTTGGAGAGCTACCCACTGTATTGTTAGGATTAAGAGCATGCTTGAAGGATGATACGCAGTTAAGCGCCGGAGAAATGGTATATGGTGAAGTTATAAAGTTACCGGGTGATTATTTTCAGCCGCAAAGGCAAATAATTTCCGATAACGACTATTTTCTAAGTGAATTACGAAAGAAAATATCTGAGATGTCAGCTGTTCCGAAAAGAGAAGCTAAACAGTCAAATATATTTGTTCATCCTGATTTACTAAACTGCACCCACGTATTTGTAAGATGCGATAAAATTGTAAAATCTTTGACACCACCCTATGCAGGGCCTTTCAAGGTTTTAGAGAAGTCAGACAAATATTTCAAAATTTCGCAAGCAGATACGGAGAAAACTATAAGTATTGATCGACTTAAGCCTGCATTTACATTGGATACTTATGAAAGTGATACGTCTAAGCCAAATAAGGTGGACCTTAATATCAACAAAGAGACTGTAACAAGATCGGGCCGAGTGAGTAAACCTGTAGTCAGATTTACATTTTAATTGACTGTTGAATAACGAGCACGAGTATTTACTTCAATTAATTTTATTAAAACTACAATATGGGAAAAGGTACAAGCCAAATTGCCAAGGAGGAAATAATCATTGCCCAGAATGGCGCGGGTAATTCCGCAGCAGCCTCAGAGACTATTAAGCAACAGCATTCTTCCGAAATCGAAAATTATCTGATAGCGATAATCATTATTCTACTGGTCATGGCGTGCTATTTTGTCTGGAAGCGATGCAAATACAACTATGGAAACTACATGCGTCGTGAGCTCCGAGAGCTGCCCGCTGTTCCGGCTACTGCTATAGTGGCCAGGGATGAGCGCGCCCACCAGAACTTCACCGCCAAACAAGTCATAGTGTAGTGTTGTGCAGTGATACAAACGGTGCGCGTAATAAGTGGAAAAAGTAGTGCATTTCGCATGTACCCTTATATACACATGTAGTCGTTATTATTTGATAGTTAGTAATCAGAACACTAGTAATTACTCAATATCTTATCAATTGTATTCAGATAATATTCATAGAATATTTTTTATATATTTTTTGACTGTTGTCACTTAAATAAAGGGGGAAGATATGTGCCACGCGCACATTATAATTAGGTCAATGTACTAAGAGAGTTCAATTGCTTTCAAATGATTGCATCATATGTAACATTAAATTATAAGGAAAGATTTATGTTTTAGTCTTAGAGTGAACTACAATAAACATGGACGTATCAATGTTGTTTTAATCAATCCATCAAGCATTATAGCTGTCCGACCGCCACAATTTGTTAGTTGTGTTTGTTATTGTCAAGTGAAGGTTCTTATAAAAGAAAAAAAATAAAAAAGGTGAGCTGTAAATAAAAAAAAATAGGTATTGAAAATCCGAGAACGAGGCGTTACGAAGTGCGCCGGGTCAGCTAGTTTTTTTTTATAAAAAAGTAGTTAAAGGAAATACCTACAGCTTATAGGACTCTGCCCAAGCTTTCAGAAATTGCGGGCGTATTGTAATACTGGCGCCATTTCTGTGGAGGAGCAGGCTTGAGCGAGTGTTTAATGATAGTACAATATACCTCAAGAAAGCATTAAGCCCAGGTGGAGGATACTCCTTCAACACGTCATCTTCAGCGTTCAGCTCGCCCGGACAGGCGAGCGACCCGCACTCCTTGGAGAAAGTGGTCTGCGAACCGACTCCAGACTCCGCGAACTCGCTGGTTTGAGTACCAGCGCTCACCTTGACAGAAAAGAAAGGAAACAGTTTGTCTAAGCCACGGACTAGTAAAAAAGAAGGACTCCGCGCCACTAACTAGACGTTGAGGCATCTGCGGAGCTCCAACTTCACACGCAACTTACTTACCCAATTACCCTTAGAATCTTACTCACACATGCATAAGAATGGTTTCACTCTGTACTATGACAGCGCGTAGTCCTTTTTAACCGACTTCAAAAAAAAAGGAGGAGGTTCTCAATTCGACTGAATTTTTTTTTTTTTTTGTTTTACTAGTCCGTGGTCTAAACTAACTTATTTAAAGAGGAAATATTTGCACTTTTGTATGTTTGTAACGAAGAGACTTAAAATCTCCTAGACCGATTTTAAATATTCATTTGCTATTAGAATGCTACATTATTTCTTAATAATAAATTATAAGTATTTTATTACCACTAAGATTTTTCGGGTAACTGCATTGAGCTATTATTACTACGTAAAGAGAAGCTATGTCAAACAAAAATATTATCACGAAGCATGGACTGAGCGTGTTTCAGCATTTGCAGCGCTAAAACTAACAATTGTCGTCTAAGTAAGCTATTAAAACACGCAGCGCTAGATCGCTCATAGAGTAATTTTTTGTCGCGACCAAAACGTCGTAAACGCCGTGAATTTCATGGCGCTTACGCGCGAACGTAGGCGAGTGACTAAACGAGTTGTTGCCGATCGGCAACAACGCACGGCGCAAAAAACTTGTTCGCTGCGTCGGTTCCATACGCTAGTAATAATATTTCAATGGGTTACTGCGAGGACCATTTTGGGTGACACCAGGGACCACTAATGGTCCACAGACCACAATTGATCCTCAGACCACCGGCTAAGGACCACTACGCTAGACGCCTTGGAACAAAATATATGCCGCGCCGATTCTACATGACTTGGGAGCTAGGCAAGAAGATAGACTTACCTCTTGCCTCTTATTCTGCGACACCGAGTCGAAACCTATAGCTTCACTGTCGTATCCGCTCAAAGAAGACATTTTCGGAACGTTTTGATAGCACAACGTGACACTCGCACAATAATAAGTCGGGTTTTGTTTTGTTTGGAACGGTTGCTACGGCGACGCGGTGTCAGCTGGCGTTTGTTATTCTGGGGAGTTCCGAATCAAGTCCCTTTAGAATTTAAAAAGTCAAATGATAAATAAATAATACGTAAACGTCTTATTTAGGATCTTACGTTATCTATCTATTCATATAGATATATAGAAACATTAGTATTTAAAATTCGGGTCCCATGTTGGTCTGGGTTCTCTCTGCCTACCCCGCTAGGGAAGTGGCGTGAAGTTTAGTTAGTTAGTTAGTTAGTTATGTTGGTCTGGGACTATAAAAGAATAAATTAAAAATGAATAAGCCTACCACGGACTAGTAAAAAAAGAAGGACTCTACGCCACTATTACTAGAAGTTGAAGCACCGCAGATGCTCCTACTTGACACGCAACTTACGTCACACATTGTCAATATCGGAAATCTGTCATTTGGGGCGCTTATGCCACATAAGTGCTCCAAAGGCAGATATCCGATATCTGGAATCCATTGAAATCTCACTCACCATGCATAAACGTGACTTTACACTGTAGTATGACAGCGCGGAGTCCTTCTTTTTTACTAGTCCCTGGTGCCTACCATGTTTCTTGTCAAACATGTCGTAAAGGATCAACTTTAATTAAAATAGATGTGGCCTTGACATTAAAGGGCATATTTAACTTTACGGCGTTAGCGATCTAAGAGACGGCTGCCTCTTTGACGCCGACGGCGCAACTGACCAAGGAGCATAAGTCGCGCCGACAGAATAATAAAAGACAAATCCATTATTTTTGCTTGGCGGTTTCTCAAGGAATTAAATGAATGTATCTGTCCCTCCGGTAAAAAAGTTTTTTTTAGCATTTTTGCATACTAATTTGCAATTTTAAAAAATTGCAAATTAGTATGCAAAAATTTGCAAAACCGAAAAAAAAATTGTGCACCATTACGGGACTAAACGCGATATGTCCGCTTGTGACCACGGTCGTGTACATAATGCATATCGCGTTCAGTCCCGTCAGTATATTTCTAGTGATAATGCAACGCGAAAGTTTAAAATCATAAAAATTAAGTTAAATTTGGAATTCGCACTTTTAGCTTTACAATTGTCAAAAATTGCAAATTAGTATGCAAAAATGTAAAAAAAAATCTATTATTTCTAGTGTTAACTTTCTTTTTTGGATAAATGTAAAAAAAAAAAATCATGCCGTTTCCCTAGCGGGGTAGGCAGAGAGAACCGAACGCCATAATACGGCACAGTCCTAACACACCTCTGACCTCACTCGGTTTTTTCAACATGTTTAATTTATATTCATTATTTTTGTTGCTCTATGGACTCTGTCTACTCTTGCGGGGTTTGCAAGAGTGATTTTGTCAGAAATGAACTGACTTATTCGCAATAAGTTAAGAACCTATATATTTGTAAAATACCACTGTTGATTCTCATATCCGTAACACAAGTGCTTAAGCTACTTACCTCGGAGCCAGATCAATGTATGTGATGTAGTCTGATATATATTTTAATATATATAAATAAGTCATCATTATCCTCCTAGCGTTATGTCCCGTGCTTAGTCGGGGTCCGCTTAGACCATGATCTGGGATTTAGCAAGTAAGGTAATAAGCTATAAGGCAAAAAAAAAATTATAGTCCGTAAGTTAGATTATTAAAAAATATTGAATACGTATTTTTTGCTATAACTATAAATATATCAAAAAATTACAAAGATACAGCGCTTTAAATATATGAAATGGGGCGCTTTACGTCATTTGGACGGTAAATTTTTACACACCTAGTGACGTCACGGGGTACTTTAAAGCGCTGTATCTTATAAATTTTGGTTTTCTGAACAAAATAAAAAATATGTATGTTTGTATGGACTTTAAATTTTTTTGAGTAAAATAGCCTATTACATTTGAATGTGCAGGTTTCACGATGTTTTCCCTGGTGGTATAAATACATAGATTTGAAAAATCCAGAGGCACGTGCTTTCGTTCGAACCCGCGTTTCTTGGTTAAGAGGCGCGTGTCCCTACCATTGAGTTACCACCGCTCCCCTAATAAGTGGATGAAAAGAAAATATGGGTTTTGTTTTATAGAAGTTTTTAGTTGAAAAAAAAAACTAATTTATAACATATCTATATTTCAATTCAAATACACAAACACATATCTATATCTATATATATATATATACAGGCAGACTTAGCAAAACAAGCATAATTTAGGAATTTTCATAAAATTATTAAGTGATAAGCGTGAAAAATCTCATATAAATTGCTTTAGTTACTTATATAAATAAATATATAAGTACCAACTTATATAAATAAAATATGTTACTTACAAATAAAACAAAGAAAAATTAATAAGACAGTTAGTGCAATGGTTTTAAAATCGCCTTGACTACAAGGCTTCCGCAACCGAAAAAAAAATTGTTGCTGAAACAGAAATTTATCTTGGATCTGGGTGTTTCTGGTCTGCCATCTGTCCTTCAAAAACTGATAAGAAAACTTGACAAAGTTTGATCACTCTTTACAAATTAATTGAAATTAATTGAAAGTGCAGGTTACCTCAAAATGTATTCCCTGCGATCTAGTGGTTTAAGTATGTATTTAAATAATAATCCCTACCAATATTATAAATACGAAAGTAACTCTGTCTGTCTGTCTGTTACGCTTTCCCGCTAAAACCTCTCAACGGATTTTGATGAAATTTGGCACAGACAATCTTTCGACTCTGAGAAAAAAAATAGGCTACTTTTTATTGCGAAAAAAAAGCGCGATATAACCGATTTCCACGCGGGTGAAGCCGCGGGCGGAAGCTAGTAAATAAATGAATTCTCCAGACTGACGCACCAATTCCCTAATCCCAAACTAAGCTTATGCTTGTGCTATGGATACTAGGTGAACGAATATACATACTTAGATACGTATATAAACATCCATCACTCGAGTACAAATGTCCATGTTCATCACACGAAACATTTGCCCCTAGCGGAATTCGAATCCGCGACCCTTGGTTTCGTAGCGAGAGTCTCTGACCACTCGACCAACGTGCCTGGCAAATTAGAACTGTATTTAGATTTCGACTATCCAAAAGCTCATGCCTGCGTCGGAATCTACACCGTATGTGTTTGAAATATTTATTATCCAAGTGAAATACTAATCATTGTCCCCTTACCGTTCAACATTTGCATAGTATTAGAAAAAACAATCACGATCTTCGAAAAAAATGTCAGTATTATATTTTCTACAGTCATAAAGTCAGAGCTTACAAAATATCCATATTTTAACATAAAACGCTGAAACGGGCTGTTATAGTCAGTCACGAAAACATTGTTCGTTGAATGTTTTATAAAATAACATACTTTTTCTTAAAACGCGTAGGTATTGTGAATCGTTAGTTTTTTTTAACAAATTCAATGCCTTGTTATGCTAAATAACAAAACATGGAAAATATACTCCTTGCGATGGTAAAATATTAACAACCAATTTTTTAATACCTAACTGTTAAAAAATCGATTAAGTTAAGTATCTCCTATCTAAACGTTAACATTAAAATCTTTTATTCCAATCATGTTGTCATTCAGTCATGCAATTCGGTATTTTATTTACAAGACTGGTGATAACGTTTTAAATTGATTCCTAATGTCATTTTATCGGACTATTTTTACCTGGCTATTGAATCAACCGTAAGAAATACAAAGGTACAGTTAAAAAAATAAAACATGATTATACTAACAAATCAATCGAATTAAATTAATTTATTCTATACTAATAGGTACGATATTAATTAAAATTAAATCACTATACTCGTTTATTAAACCTAAATACCTTGCCTAAGCCTTTTTTAAAGAATACTATTGTAGGTGGTATTTATAATAAGTATTATTTTTACATCTTCCTAAGAATTGCTCTACGTAGCGCTCAAACTGGGCTCCACCGCGGAATTGCGCTACCACACTCGCCAAATGTGAACCTTTTCTGTAAATTGATGTCGCTTCTATTCAGAATTGGAACAACTGACGATGGCGAAATTTTGAGTTACGCCACTGTCGGCCCTCCAACGGTATAGTTAATCAATTGCCAGCCGGTAAGGGTATAATTACGCCATTGTCAGTCCCTTCAACGTTCTAGTTACGCCCTGTAAAACCCCCTGGCGGTACAGTTACGCCACTGCCAACCCTCTTAACTGTATAATTACGCCACTGCCATTTAGTTATCATCGTCGCCGCCGTCGTCGTGTCCCTGGTCGTTCTCCTGGCCGGGCTCTTGGTCCTCGCCGCCCATGCCGTGCATCATGCTCGCGAGCATGTTGCAGAGCGAGCACGCGCAGCACGCGATGCACGCGCCGCACACGCCGCAGCCGATCTTGCTCGCCAGGTTGTCTTGCGGAGCTTGCCGCTGTTGGTGTTGCTGTTGCGCTGACGAAAATTTGATGAAATGAAATTGGATAGAATGGGATGGAATTGCATAGAATAGAATAGAATGGGATGGAATGGCTAAGAGGGGGTAGATTATAGAGTTTGATGAGATGGAAGGGATCTAACTTTTGATATAGAATGGACGGAGGTGGACGGAAAATAGGGATAGAATATGGGGCGGAATGGGCGGCCTTAAGTAGGATGGAATGAGATGGGATGGGATAATGCCAGTCCCCACGTGCCCAACGTGTCCAGGGCCCCCACGATCTAGAGGGCCCCCCAATTCTATATTACCAATGGATCATCGTCATTTGTTACCCACATACATATTAATTTACTAATGTGCCCAGGGCCTCCATTAGGTTGAAGACGAGCCTGGATCAACCATCTCCTTCTCTTGGCAGTTTTGTTGAGATAGTAGGTAATAATATATTTACTTGTTAATATATAAAAGAAAGAAAGAACATTAATTGGACGCACAATTGTTAATACATACACAGAAAAACGGACAAAATACTACAAAGAAAAGAAAAATCAGATAAACAAGAAGCAGCAGATTGGCACCAATTGGGTCTCTGCCTCAGCATTAATCCTGCACCTGCGCCGTCAAGATAACATAACGCCGCAGGAGCGCTAGTATTTTGGCTATGACTGTATTAGTAAAGTACTATTCTTACGGGGTGGATATTGAGGGTATCCTGGGGGTGGAGGCGCGTGGTAGCCCATGTGCGGCGGCGCTGGGCCGTAGTACGGCTGCAAATAGGAATATTGTTATACCATTTATCTAGTATTGCCCCGTTCTTAGGCTAGACAAGGTCTGCTCTACATTCAGCGGCTTGTGTTAGTCAAATATTCTTCATGTAAAATAATAGTGTTGCTGAAAAATCGATAGTTTGGCAATCGATAGTTTAACTGTCAAATCATCTATACGATCGATAGTATCGATGTGTCTGTTGGTGCAATACTATCGATAGTATCGAAAGTTTCGATAGCTGCCAACCAATGAAATATCGATAGTATTGATACTATCGATAGTATTGCCGATTACCGATAGTTTTCAGTATCGATAGACTATCGATACGATCGATTATCTTCAACTATCGATAGGCTATTGATAGACAATCTATATTGGCCTATCGAGCGGCAACACTAGCCAGAAAGGACCTGTTGGTCCCCCAATGGGACCCCCCGAGTGGCCGCCCAAAGCACGGGGTCCAAGACATTTTCTATTTCTTTTTAGCTCCGCAAGCTAGGCCAGTGGAGGGCTCCCCTACGCTGGGGCCCGCTCTCTTCCCGCCCAGCTCTCAAAAACTCTTTTTTCGACCATATGGCCAATCCTATGTCGTTACATTCCGACGGGACATTCCCTCAAATATAGTCGAAAGAAGCGATGGCTGACACATACGTCATACTTGTGAACAAGTGCCACCTTCAGAGGTCGGTCTGCTCTGGTTTACCTTTTACTTGTAATAATACTCGCCTGAATCTTCGAGGAACATTAACTGTATGACTTGGTATAAATATTAATATAAGCTGTAAATTTTAATTTTTAAATTTAATCTGGCATTGAAAAGAGTAACTACCGAGTTTTTTGCCGGTGTCCTCGGTAGATGCAACATTCCGAATCGGTGGTAGATTTAAATTGTTATTTTTTGTACCTATTATTTGGCGATTTACAATTGCTTTTAGAGGTTTTTAAACAAAGATATTTTGAGTTTGAATTTGAGATAATGCTAGTGTTAATGCATTTCTAAGTTAAAAATGGTGTTTACTGAAAATGTTTACTAACCGGTTGACCTACGACGGGGGGCGGGTACATAGGGGGTGGCGGAGGAGGGGGATAGCCCCCTCCGTGAGGCTGGAAATAAAAGATTAAACATTTTATAACAAATTTGCGTAGGCGACAAAGCAATACTTCATTACTTTTACAATAGTCCTTCTAACTTAGCTCAATTTTACCTATTATTAAAAGCGTTTAAAGGAGTTTACGAGGGGACTCTGGATGCCGCTTTGGGGATTGCGGGTATGTGTTAGTTAATATACATATACATATAATATCACGCCCATAATCCCCGAAGAGGTAGGCAGAGTCAAAGGAGCAGCAGGCCCCTTTAACCACATGCAGCCAAAAATAAAACTAGGCTGGGTTAGATGGAAAATTGTAAAATAACAGTGACAAATGGCTAGTTTGTCGCCTATACAAAAATATACAGATAGATTTTTAGCCGGATATCGGATATACGGCAAAGCTTTAACCGGATAGCCGGATATTCGGTCAATCATTGCCGTGTGAGGCACCGCAACTAGCGAACTTGCCTTAGACAAATATGTAGATAAGCACACGGACTAGTCAAAAAAGTAGGACTCCACGCTGACATACTAGAGCGTGAAGCCACGTTTATGCATGTGTGAGTGATATATAAGGATACCAGATAACGGGTATCTGTCATTTAGAGCCCTTATTATGTCAATGGGTGACGTAAGTTGCGTGTCAAGTTGGAGCACATGAGGAGCTTCGACGTCTAGTTAGTGGCGCGGAGTCCTTCTGTTTTTATTAGTCCGTGGATAAGTAGATATTTTTAATTGCACGAAAACATTTACCTATCTGTATAAATAAGTCGTATTATGAGAGTGATGAAGAATATCGCTTAACTAGTTACCAGTATACCACAGACATTGGTGTTTTCTAATACATATTAATGATAATAATAATGTCCACCTAACCGATATCGGTCACGGCAGCCAATCTCAACGAGGATTAGCCAGCGCAGGAGATATTATAGTGCACAAGTGTGTGCGCAAACACAGGTGCACTCTCTATTTCTACTCTCATAGTCCGGTGAGACGGCGCCGACACGACCGGAGAGAGGTCAGGCGCAGGACCAACGGCTTAACGTGCTTTCTGAGGCACGGGGGTGATTAAACCGCCAACTTCCTGACTCCGGGCTGATACTGAATATTGAAATACTAACTAAAATGTTCTAACTCATCCGAATGAAGTGCATGTGCAAACGATGCATTTTTAAAGATGTATTGATGTGTTTTTTATACATACATAAGCCATATTCTAAGTCTAAAACGACAGACGCTTTGTTAATGATCCAACTGACTGCTGAATTTGTCCAAATCTAACTGGGACTGTAAGTATAATTATCCAGATTGGAAAACTATATTCATTGTGAAAGCTATTCGCTTTTGACGTGAGATTTCAGGTTAATGTGACTTAGACATTCTGTCTGTCATAATTAATAGATCATTCGTAGACGTGTTTAGAAGTATTCTTAATAGGTTGGTTACCATTACAGATTTATGATCAACTAGCTGACCCGGGTCTCTTCGTAACGCCTCGTTCTCGGATTTTCAATACCCGTTTTTTTTTTTAAAACCTTCACTTGACAATAACAAACACAACTAAAAAAGAATAAGCGAAATCGGTTCAGCTGTTCTCGAGATTTGCGCTTAGCAACACTCACTTTTATATTAAGACAAGCTGTCCCGGCGCACTTCGTAACGCCCCGTTCTCGGATTTTCTTTTATTATTTTCTTCGCAATGTTTCCATATTCTCTTACTGTACAAACCTTCCCTGGAACATTACCAATATTTAAAAACCAAAATCAGCCAAATCGGTCAAGCCGTTCCCCAGTTTTAGCGAGACTAACGAACAGCATTTATTTATATATAAAATAGATAGGTGACAGGGAGTCTAGGATGTGACCAGGGTCGTAATCCTTGCCGGTGGCGGTGGGGTAGTTAAGGTTGATTCTAATTCCTTCAGCGTCACCACTGAGGGCGGTGTAGGAGCAACAAGCGGTTTAATGGATATACCCCGGCCACTCTATCTTGGTCGGACAGGGGTCATTTTATACGAAGGGCCCTGGGAGTCTCGAGGCAGCATAGCGTAAGACATTCCCCTCGTTAAAAAAAATGTAATCCTTGGGATCAAACACATTATCCATCTACTGAATTGACGCATCATTTATACAATATACCTACATACATAACATCACGCCCGTAATCCCGATTGTCCCCAAACAGGTCTGTTTATCTTAAAACATCTGCCAAAATTTGGAATGAGACAGGATCCACAGTTCCCACAGGACTCACCTTGAGTCTAACCTTGGTCATAACCTAACTAACTAACTAAACTTCACGCCACTTCCCAAGCGGGGTAGACAGAGAGAACCGAATCTAGTTGAGAAAAAATCTTATACCTACATCTACTATTAATTTGCTTTCAAAATAATTAATCTGACTGAAAATGAAAGATGGAAATAATTTTTCATATTTTTATTTTATTTCAGTAGGTACATATATGTATACTTAGTTAATTTGAATACATATAATTAAGGAATAAATGAAGTCAAAACTCGTCGGCGAATGGATAGTCTGGATGGTGAGAGCTGTAACAAAAAAGGATGTAATAAAAAAAGTCCTAATGAAACATAGCTTAGGGGCCGTCCATTAATTAATCACGTGATGTTTTTTAGCAACTTTTTAAACCCCCCTCCCCCTTGATGATACGTGGTGAGGTTTTGAACTACCCCCCCTCCCCCAGCTAAGATCACGTGTATT
Source organism: Glyphodes perspectalis (assembly GCA_951394215.1). Classification (NCBI taxonomy): domain Eukaryota; kingdom Metazoa; phylum Arthropoda; class Insecta; order Lepidoptera; family Crambidae; genus Glyphodes; species Glyphodes perspectalis. The sequence continues at coordinate 7,089,550 of OX596229.1, forward strand.
TTTTGTACATACTAAGTAGGTACGTTTTTATTGTAGGTAGCTTTTTTCGCGCATCACGCAGATAATTTCTCCCGACCTCCGCGTAATGATGCCTAAGTTATATTTCTTGGATTATTGACAGGACAGGAATCAACATGATTGTTGACATTTTTCTTAGTACTCCCTAAAAAATAAGGTTATCAGTTTACACAATTTTGCAAGATTGTAAAAATAAATGTATTTCGGTTTCGAAAATAAATACACGTGATATCTCCATCAACCAACCCCCCCCCCCTCCCCCTTAGTGATTCCCCCCCCCATCCCCCTTTATGCCTCACGTGATTAATGGACAGCCCCTTATGTGTAATTCTGATGGTTATCCATTCAGTAGTTTTTGCGTGAAAGAGTAACAAACATCCATAAATCCTCACAAACTTTCGCGTTTATGGATTTTCGGTCTACTCGATATAGGTAATACTCACTCTGATAAATCACAGAAGCGCCCCCTGCACTCAAGGGTCGCGATCAGCGAAAGGTCTTCCGGCTTCAGCTGGAAGTTTAGCACGTCAAAGTTGTGAGCGATCCTGTCTTTATTCACAGTTTTAGGTATCACGATCAAGCCTCTGTCAATGGCGTACCTGTAATAGAATCATTTATTAATTTAAAAAGGCGACGTATACTATGGACTGCTGTGTAGTCAAAGTCAAAGTCAAAATATTCTTTATTTATATAGGTTTCAAAGAAACACTTATAAATCGTCAAAAACAGTTGAAAGAGATATGATTCTACCACCGGTTCGGAATGTTGCATCTACCGAAAAGAATCCGGCAAGAAACTCGGTAGTTACTCTTTTCAACAACATTATTAACAAAGTTATAAGAATCATATTTAACTTTGAACCATGTTTCAAAGTGGGCCTGGTGTGAAATAAGATACCTAATAAAGGTTTATTACTAAGAAAAAATAAAAATATGACCCGACCAGAGCAGTATACTCCGCCATACCGTTACTGTACTGTATGTATGCAATGGCGTAACTATAGGGCGGCAGATTTGGTAAATGTCACGGGCTACCTTTCAGAGGGTGTCGCGAAGTGTTTTACCTTGCGAATTAATCTTACGTCTCGTTTGACGTTGGTTTAGATTTTTCTGTGTATAAGTTGAACGAACTGAGCTATGATCGAAAATCACAATCTAGATTTCCCGTCAATACATAGACATAAAATCATCATCAATCTTTAATTATCATTGAACATAACGTTAAACGTTCCGCAGCTGTAAATAGTCTCTAGTAATCATCAACTCTATGAGATCGTAGCTTTACAGATATCTCTTGTCCCTCGAATGGTCTCCACATCAACCCTTCTTTCATTCCATTCTTTCTCTAGCAGAATTCCCTTTTCGTGATCTCATTAATTATTCTCTCTAATAATTAGGTACTAAGCACTTTCCCGATATGCTGCAATTATTTATGCGATATTTATCTCATATTTACTCACTGTTTCACCTCTGCGCCTCAGCGGCTTCGTTTTGTTCAACTCTCCCGCCATTACTATCTGCCAGTGCTACCAACTTTTTTCCTCTTTAAACTATTACCTTCCGTTTCATGCTCTAAGTATCGTGATTCGCGACAGGGTGCCTTCCAGATCTATGAGTAGGGGGGAGCATCCCATCCCTATGCTCATAGGAGTCCATGCGTTGGAATTACCACAGTCCTCAAATGGTAAAGTCGTGAAACGTTACTGACCGTACGGTAATAGTACCCGTACCGTTACCATACAGTATCATACCTTATCTTACTATATGAGTATCATCATCATCATCTCAGTCGAAAGACGTCCACTGCTGCTACCCAAATAAAAAGACTAGTCTTTTTATTTGTTTATTCTTCAAATATTTCAAATTCAAATTTAAATTCAAAATCTCTTTATTTATATAGGCTTCAAAAAAGCACTTATAAATAGTTCATTTAAACAGAAAAAAAAGTATTACCATCGGTTCGGAAGGTAGAATCTATCGAGAAGAAACCGGCAAGAAACTCAATAGTTACTCTTTTAAATGCCAGAATTTACAATTTCATACTTAATAATCTACACTTATTAGGTAAAAACACGGCAGGTGAATACTTCATTATGAAGTTAAACATTTAACGAAGTAATGCATCAAAATCCAAATTTCTTTTACATAGTATAAGAATCAACTATACCATACCTAATAAGGACCTGAGGGACGCTCTTCTGGTACTTATCAGCGATGGACTTCAGCCGCGGATCCTGCATCAGATTGGGCTCGCCGGGCTTCGCCCAGGGACGGTCGGGGGACCCCAGGGGCGAGTACGCGGTGACCGCCATGCCCAGAGACCGGGAGTAGTCGATCAACTTCTGATTGTTCAGGTAGGGGTGGACTTCGAACTGGGGGGACGAAATATGTATAGGTAATGTAATGAGGCTTTCTACATAAACGAACAAACATAACATCACGCCCATAATCCCCGAAGAGTCAGACAATAAGCCCTCTTAACCAAATTTAGCCAAAAATAAAACTAGGCTGGGTCAGATGGAAATTGTAAAAAAGGAGTGACAAGTGGCTAGCTCGTCGCCTACACAATGACATATCCAAAATCCCATATACCATTAGTCGCCTTTTACGACACGCTAGGCAAGAAACAAAGTTGGCACATTCTTTTTAAGTCCCAGACCAACATGGGACAGGGGCTTTCTACATACATGCGCAATATCATGACGCCCATAATCCCCGAAGAGGTAGGGTAAGAGTCCAAAAAGCTCCTTCAACCAGATTTAGCCAAAATATAAAATAGTTGGAAAATTGTGAAAAATGTTTAGCTCGTCGCCTATATCAATCGCAAACCCAATACACCAGACAAGGAATTTCTTGGCCAACATGTTGTAAAACACGAATGGTGTATATACAGTTGGCACATTATTTTGGAGAGCCAGACCAACACGGGACATAATGCTAGTAAAATGAAGATGAAAAAGTAATTCAAATGATTGGTGGTACCATGCGTCTAACCTATACGAACCTGGTGCATAGCCGGCTTGATCTTCGCAGCGGCGAAAAGTCTGTCCAGCTGCCGCTTGTTGAAGTTGGAGACGCCAATGCTGCGCACCAGCCCCTTGCGGACCAGCTCTTCCATGGCGCACCACGTCTCCACGAAGTCCTCAGAGGACACGGCCGGCCTGCCCTGGTCGTCTTTCGGCCATTTATCGGTGCCTTCCTGGAAGAAATATATCATACTAACTGTCCCAGGGAACTTACTGCCCCTTTCTCGAGACAAAAAGGGGGAGGAGGGAGGGGGGTAAAAATACTTTACTCTATTCTCATAAATATTAAATATAAAGGGGGCATTTAAGGGTTTCTGTATAAAAAGGGAAAAAATGTATAGGTACAATATTTTTGTAGTAATCTAACCAGCGGGATATTTTAGCTTGTCAAGTGGAAGGAGGTAGCAGTGCAACAACATAACTTTGTTTAAGTAAGTTGTTAAATTGCTAATAAAAAAAATCTGACTAACCGTCATAATTTTTAGAGCCATTTTTTTAGTGTCAGATAAGAATTAACCGACTGATAAAGTCTAAAGTCACCAATTTGTGGATGTCACACGGTATTTTACTTAGGTAACGGTCATGACATTTAACAATAATCCAGATTGTGATTTATTTGATTGTTAACGTTTATTTAAAAAAAACATGCAGGATTAACACAATTTTTGTACATCATTTGGTTACTCACGTTTTCACAAATAAAAAATATCTTTATCTTTATCTTGTCTTATCTGACTGTTGAAAAATCAGCCCTTAGTCAAGTAACCTTATAAAAAATATTTTGCTACCTTCCAGGCCTGAGGGAAGTGTATCAGGTATAAGTCCAGGTACTCCACGCCGAGGCAGTCCATGGTGTGCCGCGCGGCAGGCTCCACCAGCGCCGGACGGTGCTTAGTGTTCCACAGCTTTGAGGTCAGGAATACGTCTTCTCTGTAAAGGCCACGCTGGTTAAAAACCTCCCAAGTGAACAGGATTGACCAAATACTCCTCGCATAAGAACCGCATGGTACCATTGATTACCACCGCTCATTTTGATTGGCTCGATGGCGCATTCGATAGTGACCCTGCCCCATGCGCCAAGAGTTTGAAGTTCGATCGGTCTCCAGGACAAAACTCCCCAGAGTAGCCTTTTTCTCTGCGCGGAAGTGATGCAGGCCTATACGTTCTGGTGGTCAGCCAGGGATAAACTGAACTTTATCGCTTGAATGAGATGTCCGGGTACAATTTCTTGCAACCCTGCCTTGCCGCATCCACAGATAATAAACTAACCGCAAAGTTTGGGCGGCCATTTTGTACATATATCAGCGCTGCATAATCGGTAGAAATTACACTATCGGCGCTAAACGCGATATGCAATATATGTAACTATAGTTAGAGGCCCGCGGCCATTATCAAAAAAAAAACATAAGAAAATTCTCCAGACTGACACACCAATTCCCTAGTATCTAACTAAGCTTAAGCTTCTACTATAAAAATACTAGGTGAACGGATAGGCATATTTAAATAAGTTTAAAGAGTACAATTGTCCATGTTCATTACACGAAACATTTGCCCCTGGCGAGATTCAAACACGTGACCTTTGGTTTCATGGCCAGAGTCTCTGACCACTCGACCAACGGGCCTGTCCTGGCTATTTAATCGGTTAGAGTCCTCGCTCAATGACAGCATACGATTTCAAAAAAATAGGGAGTAGGTAAGGAGTGGCAGAAGGGTCATCCTATCATCTCGAGGGCCCCGGGAGTCCGACACACCCCGCTGATTCCCCCAGGTTTCAGCGGGACGGTGCGTAACGCATTCCCCTGGGTCAACAAAAAAAAAAAAAGGTAAGGAGTGGCAGAATGCCACGGGCCTCCTGATCCATCCAACGTGCAGGCCCTCGTGGCATTCTGCCAGTCCTGCCAACGTGTAGTTACACCACTGAGTAAGGGTACAGCTTAAAATTTCAGCCGTGTTGCAACGGAATTCCGGTGGTGACCAGCCGTTGTAACACGCATTGTATTATTTCTTGTTAAACTTTTGAGCGGCCATCTTGCTTACCTTTTTACAGTGCCGTCGTCTATTTTGGCGCGCAAGGCGTCTCCCACCTCGCGCTCGTTCTCGTATAAAAACGCGCAGTCAATGTGCCTGTAGCCCACGTCGATGGCGGCCTTCACAGCCAGCTCTACCTCGCCAGGAGCTGACTGCAACGAGACAATACTGTAATATTTTGTAACATAATGTCCTCCTAACCGATGTCGGTCACGGCGGCCAATCTCAACGAGAATTAGCCAACTGCGCAAGAAATATTATAGTGCACAAGTGTGTGCGCAAACACCGGTGCACTCTCTGTTCCTTCACTCTCACAGGCGCAGGGCCAACGGCTTAACGTACTTTCCGAGGCACGGGGGTGATTAAACCGCCAACTTCCCGACTCCGGGCTGTTACTGAATAATTTATAAATATAGTTAACTATCAATAAGAGTAGGTTACATAAATAAATGTTTATACTGTAGATAAATAAATAAAAAGGTAAGATAGAACTGTAGATAAATAAATAGATAGAATAATATTCTTAATTAATTATAAGGATGGCTATGCTATCGCATTAGGTTAAGGCACCTGTAATGGTAGTATAAGCTTTTAAATAAATAAATAAATAAATAAATAAATAAATAAATAAATAAATAAATAAATAAATAAATAAATAAATAAATTTCAATATTGAAATATCCAGCTCCAAATTTTTCGGGACCTCTTGGTCCTTAGGCAGCGCTTGCTACAACTAGGCCAACAAACCACACATACTATCATCGCAATACCTGAAGAGGTAGGCAGACTTCAAGGAGCGAGCTGCTTCAACCAGTGGTACGCAGCTTTTGCTCTAGGGGAGGGGGCAATTTAATTTTCCTTCTGGGTGAGGAGGAGTTTATACAAAGTGAATTAAAACAGAGTTTACTAATCAGGTTTTAGAAGACACCCGAGGTTGCGGGCACTACTTCGGCTTGTTCCTAGGTAGCTACGTTTCTGGCTTCAACCACTCTGTGCCAAATAGCCTTTTGGGTTTGATGTAAAATTATACAAAAGTCGGGTTAACGAAACAGAGTTTGTATAATATTCTTTCACGTCATAACTTCTCATCCGACCCTCATTCTATTAGGCACACATGTTATCATGGAAACGGAAAGTAATAAGGTATTTACATCCAGAAATACTGTTAACGAGGGATACAAAAATCTACATTTCTGTTCCTATTCATAGACTCCAAAAGAGTGGTAATTCATTTATTGGTCTAAGTATTAAAATGTTCAATTAACTACCACAAAGTATTATAACATTACCCCTACATAAGTTCAAATTATATATTAAATCATTTTTAATGAGTAAGGGTTATTACAAGATACAAGATTACCTCATTGACAAGGATTCATGGTTAACTTCATAATGAAGTGTTCACCTGCAGTGATATCTACATAGTCTTAAGTATATAATAATTAAGTTCACAAATTTGTAAAATTTGGCATTAAAAAGGGTAACTATCGAGTTTCTTGCCGGATTCTTCTCGATAGAGTCTACCTTCCGAACCGGTGGTAGTATTAGTTCTTATTCTTTATTTTATGTATATTGACTATTTATAAGTGCTTTTTTGAAGCCTTAAGTTGATATATTCAAATTCAAAATATCTTTATTTATATAAAGATATTTTGAATTTGAATTTGAATATATCAACGAGGAAGAGGTAGAAACTCTTATATATATAACTGAACATATATAATACTCATACACACACACACACACACACACAAACATCATTAAATTCAGAATAAAATGTAAATGTTTTTGTTTTCTTAATAATAAGTTAGATTGTTAAATTTAAGTCTAAATTTAAAATGTTCTCTTTAAATCTCGTATTATAATAACGAATTTGGAAAGAGCGAGACATCCCCAACACAAGTATTTATTACTTCCTGGGGCGTCTCTAAACTTGTAATTTAAAATTTGAGAAATAAAGATTTTTTTTTTTTAAATGTTGATCGTATAAAATAGCTTATTTTACCTTCCAAGTCCCCAGACCTAGAATGGGACAGGTATAGCCATTGTTTAGGGCGACCACAGGAACGGACGCGGCCATCTTGTTTTAAATTTTTAATAAAATAAAAAATCACAACAATGTACTCTCGAGTGCTTTACCAACACTGTGTGAAAGTGTATCTGTTTTCAATATGAAATAACAAATAGTTTTTAAAGACGTAGAGTCAAAGGTCATCTACTTTTAATAATTTAAGCGTAATACATACAGGGTGGTTTTTTTGTAATATAATGTTGGTCTGGGACTCAAAAATAATGTACCGACGGTGTTCTTTGTCTAGTAGGCCGTAAAAGGCGACTAATGGTAATATATTACAACTTACCATCCAGCCAAACATAAAAGTGGACTGGATTACTGGAAAACTGTGAATAAATAGTGACAAGTGACTAGCTCGTCGCCTACACAAATACCCAAATCCCGATATATTAGTCGCCTTCTACGACATGCTAGGCAAGATCCACAGTTGGCACATTATTTTTAAGCCCAAGACCAACATGGGACAATGGGCTGGGTTAGATGGGAAATTGTGAAAAATTTCTGACGAGTGGCTAGCTCGTCGCCTACTCAGTCACATACCCAGAAGCCCGTAAACCATTAGTCACCTTTTACGACATGCTTGGCAAGAACCACAGTTGGCACATTCTTTTTTTTGTCCCAGATCAACATGGGCCAAGTCCTAGACCAACATGGGACATAACCTACTATCCAGATTGTTTAATCCAAGTATAAGTTTAATTTAAAAAAAAAATCTATTTATGTAGGCCTCAAAAAAGCACATAAAAATCGTTAAATCGTTTCCAAAAATATACAAATCAATGTGAATCTTCCACCGTTTCGGAAAATAACAACAAGTGTCAAGTTTATACAACCCTATATATTCTTAGGTAACAAGATGGGATTGCGTAATGTGACCTTATGATCTACACCTCTCCACACGACATGGAAAAAAGCACTGAACATTTGCATAAATGTTTATACTGTAGAATGAAGATAAATAAATAAATAGATAGAATAATATTCTTAATTAATTATAAGGATGGCTATGCTATCGCATTAGGTTAAGGCACCTGTAATGGTAGTATAAGCTTTTAAAGAAATAAAGAAATAAATAAATATGTCATCATACCTGCACTCCCCGACGGGGTAGGCAGAGTCAAAGGGGTATCTAGCTAGCTAGCCTTAACCACAAGACGCAAAAATTAAAAATTAATACTGGGTTGGGTTCTCGGAAAACCAAAGATCGAGTTGGGTTGGCTGGGAAATTGTGAAAAGTAGTGACAAGTGGCTAGCTCGTACATAACATCACGCCCGTAATCCCCGAAGGGGTAAGCAGAGTCAAAGGTGCAGCAAACCCCTATAACCACATTCAGCCAAAGATAAAAACTGGGCTGGGTTAGATGAAAAATTGTGAAATTGTAGAGACAAGTGGCTAGCTCGTCGCCTACACAATCACACCCAAAACCTGATATACCATTAGTCGCCTTTTACGACATGCTAGGCAAGAAACACAGTTGGCACATTATTCGAGTCCCAAACCGATAGGGGACAAACATATATGTAGTTCCATAGGAGAAGAACGCTACATTTACCAACTACCTATCTATACTATACTAATATTATAAAGCTGAAGAGTTTGTTTGTTTGTTTGAACGCGCTAATCTCAGAAACTACTGGACCGATTTGAAAAACAATTCAGTGTTAGATAGCCCATTTATCGAGGAAGGATATAGGCTAATTAACAACATTAAACATAAACGTGAAACCGCGGGCACAGCTAGTTTTGTATATGTAACGTTTTTCTATAATTTCCATCCGTATAAAAGGTAGCCGTTACTGACAGACTGATCTATCAACACAGCTCAAACCATTTAACGAATAGCGCTGAAATTTGGCACGCAGATAGTTAGACATCCGCTAAGAGAGGAATTTTCATTAAATTTTTAACAAAAATAACCGACTTAAAAAAAAACACGAAAATAAAGTTTTTATGAAATAAACACAAAAAAAAATCAGTCGAATTGAGGACCTCCTCCTTTTTTTAAGTCAGTTAAAAATAACCTGCATAAATAGCTATTTAAATATCTAAACACTAAAAAGTATAAAATAAATTCTTCCGACTAGATGGAAGTATTAAACTTTAACACGTATTTAAATATTTACAATATTCAGTTAGTTTTGGAGTCGGTGCCAGCCAAACTAAAAAAAAAGTAGACACTTTATAACAAAATTACCTTACTAATAAAAAGATTCTGACTTGGTGGCATGGGACTATCTCGGGAGTAAACCCTATTAAATAAAAAAAGAATTATGATTAACAAAAATAAAAACGTACTTCAAAAAACCCCGCAAGAAATGGTTATAAAAAAACACAAGTAAAAACTGCCTTAATAGCTATTTAAATGTCTAAACACTAAAAAGTATAAAATAAATTCTTTCGACTGCTTCGATGAAAGTATTAATCTTTAACACGTATTTAAATATTTACAATAATCAGTTAGTTTTGGAGTCCATCACTAGACCAAGACTTGGTGAAATTGAGACTATCTCGAGAATAACGGCCTACGGTACGGTAACTTAATACGGCCCTAAAATATTGAAAGAATTATCCACGAACTCCTAATCGTTAAGGAGTTACACCTTCCATCATCAGCTCAGCAACATGAGATTATGAATACCAGACGTAAATACTTGAATTGTTTTAGAAAATAAGTAAAATAGATTGTACGCGCCTATAATACTTGAGGGTTTCCCTCGATTTGCCTAAGATTCCTTCATCAGATCCAGATGTGGTACCAATAGGACCAACTCCAGGATATACCCTTTTGAATAAAAAAAAGAACTCTAAAAATCGACTTACAATTCTCGAAGATATCAATATTTAAAGAATCATAAACTAATTCCTAATCGTTAAGGATTTGTATCTTCCATCATCAGCTCACCAACATAAGATGATAAGTACCATGCGTAAATACTTGAACAATGTTAGAAAATGTCTAAAACACATTGTACGTGCCTATAAAGTTTGAGGGTTGCCCTCGATTTTCCTCGGATCCCTTCATCAGATCCTGACTTGGTGGCAATGGGACCAACTCGGGAGTAAACCCTTTCGAATAAAAAAAAAAATTTTGGAAATCGGTTAACAATTCTCAGAGATATCGAGTAACATACATACAAAAAAAAAAAAAAAAACATTCAGTCGAATTGAGAACCTCCTCCTTTTTTTTTGAAGTCGGTTAAAAATCGGTTTACAATTCTCAGAGTTATCGAGTAACACAAATACAAAATACTGTGTGATTGTGTAGGCGACAGGTTAGCCGCTTGTCACTGCTTTTTCACAATTTCCCATCTAACCCAGCCCGGCTTTATTTTTGGCTAAATGTGGTTGAAGTGGCAGAAGAAGCGGTGGTAGCTCAATGGTAAGGACACGCGCCTCTTAACCGAGGAGTGCGGGTTCAAACCCGGGCATGTACCTCTAGATTTAAAAAAATCTATGTACATATTTATACCACTAGCTCGACGGTGAGGGAAAACATCGTGATGAAACCTGCAAATTCAAACAACTTTGGATTTGTAACCATGATCCAAAAATTGTCTGGTTCCCCTATCTTAGGGTTAAGAAGGTCAGATCGGCAGTCGCTTCAATGTAATTACCAGACTCGCTAAATCCTGGATCATGGTCTAAGCGGACCCCGTCTAAGCACGGGACATAACGCTAGGAAGATGATGATGTGGTTGAAGTGGCATGCTGCCCCTTTGACTCTGCCTACCCCTTCGGGGATTATGGGCGTGATGTTATGTATGTATAAATACAAAAAAAAATTGAATTAAGAACCTTTTCCTTTTTTTTTGAAGTCGGTTAAAAATGTACCCCCTTAGGAGGTGCAACGGAGGTCTAAAGTTTGTATAGAGAACAAGATTAGATCCGAGCGAAGTCACGAGCAATAGCTAGCCTGACATACATTTTGTCATGTCACGATGTTTATCGAATAACAGATGGGTACATTTCCAATAGCGCATCTCCGAAATCCACAATAACAACGACAAAAACATCATCATCATCTTCCTAGCGTCATGTCCCGTGTTTAGACGGGGTCCGCTTAGACCATGATCCAGGATTTAGCGAGTCTGGTAATTACATTGAGGCGACTGCCGATCTGACCTTCGTAACCCTAAGATGAGGGGAACCAGACAATTTTTGGATCATGGTTACAAATCCAAAGTTGTTTGAATTTGCAGGTTTCATCACGACGTTTTCCGTCACCGTCGAGCTAGTGGTATAAATACGTACATAGATTTGAAAAATCCAGAGGTACGTGCCCGGGTTTGAACCCGCACTGCTTGGTTAAGAGGCGCGTGTCCTTACCATTGAGCTACCACCGCTACCAATAACAACAACAAAAACATCAACCGAAATTGTTCGTTACAAAGTTTCCAATGGCCACGTATTTCGTGCATGAAGAATGATCTAATGATGACATCGCGCCACAGTGCGGAATACTTGGATTAGTAAGTTTGGTAGTTACAGAGTAGCGAAAGAGCTAGAAATTGAACATAAAGCTAATTATAACCTTTTTAGTGCCATATGGCGTTCGGTTCTCTGTGCCTACCCCGCTAGGGAAGTGGCTTCAAGTTTAGTTAGTTATAAGCTTTTTCTTAAATTAAAAGCTCTCGGTAGAAGTGACATTCCGATACGGTGGAAGATTTAAATTGTTAGGCTTTGCATCACTTGACGATTTACATAACTTCACGCTCGTAATCCCCGAAGACTTAGGCAAAGTCAAGGGACGATTTATAAGTGCTTTTTGAGACATTTTTAATTTTTTTTTTTTTTTAATTATAGCTGATTGAGCTGAGTATATTTTATTACAAGGTATATATATTTATGATTAGACAGATGAGCAGTCTCCTCAAAGTAAATAATGTCGATAAATCCTGCAAATTTAATAATAGACAATAATAAAATATGAAAGAGATGAAACCAGAACGGATACAAGGATAACGGTTGACGATGTAGTGCTGGAACAGGTGAATGAAATTGTATATCTAGGATCTGCATTTAGTAGAGATAGAAGGTACTCCGCTGATATAGAAAGAAGAGTGAATGCAGGGAATAGGGTGAATGGAGCGTTAGGAAAACTTTTAGGCAGCAAAATCTTAAGCCAGAAGGCCCAGCTCGCCATACACAATGCGGTGCTGATTCCTACGCTAACATATGGAAGCGAGAGTTGGGTATGGCAGAAAGAGCATGAAAGTAGAATAAACGCGGTCGAGATGCGTGCGCTGCGGAAAATCTGCGGTGTATCGCTCACAGACTGCGTTCGGAATGATGATGTAAGAAAGAGAGTTGGTCTGAAGGACAGCGTCGGAGTCAAGGTAAGAAGAGGCATGCTCCGGTGGTTCGGACATGTGGAAAGAGTGGATGACGAAAGATTGACTAAACAGATATACAATGCGAATGTGGAAGGATGTAGGAGCCGCGGAAGGCCCAGGCTCACCTACCGCGACCAGATTGGTCGTGTATTAAAAGAAGGTGATGTTAGGAGTCATAAAAATCGTAGAGCTTGTATGAAAAGGATTATGAATGTTGAAGAGGCGAGTGAGGTGTGTAAGGATCGTGCCATATGGCGTTCGGTTCTCTCTGCCTACCCCGCTAGGGAAGTGGCGTGAAGTTTAGTTAGTTAGTTAGTTAGTTAATAAAATTATAGAGATATATGAAACTGGTATAATATTAAAGGGATGTTTTTTTTTTCTTATACAGGGGGTAATTTGAAAAAAGGTTGGGAACCTATGTTTTTAAAACGATACGATAAAGATGATATACATACATAACAAAAAACGTACCTACACGTAAACTATTGTAGACTTAGAAACGATTTATTTTCACGTTACTGTCTTAAAACCTACTGTGGCGCACTCGTAAAACATTGAAGGTCTCCGCCAATTTTCCGTTGAACACAATTTGATTAATTAGTATGCGTTTAGTATGCTGACAAGTTATGGAACTTGCCTGAAATGGACGGGTTCGATGCCTGAGTAGTGCCTGACTTGGGAAAAAAAATATCATCTTCGTCTTAGAGTTTGTCCCATGTTGGTCTGGGACTTGGCCCATGTTGATCTGGGACAAAAAAAGATTGTGCATGGCATATCCACAGAACTATATCGGGATATCTCTTAGCATATCGTTCTCACCACAGAGTCGTGAACTGACTATCTAAAATTCTAAAAGAACGATCTAGATCGTCAAAGCTAGACTGTATTAAAACGAGAGAACGATGAACTAACGAACTAGAAGAACGAACTAGCTCGTTTAGGAGCGGCGAGCTATACTGAGCGATCTCAGTTACGAACTAGTATGCCCAAGACTAGTTCCTAAGATTAGCGTGATCAAACAAACTCTTCAGCTTGTTATTATTAGTATAGTAAATATAGATTAAAAAGTAAAAGATGTTTTGCATAATTGTACTAAATTATTTTACGACTTATACAAATGGACTTTAAGCAAGTCCATGTTGGTCTCGGACTTAAAAAGAATGTGCCAACTGTGTTCCTTATCTAGGATGTTGCAAAAGGCGACTAATGGTATATCGGGTTTTGAGTGTGTGATTGAGTAGGTGACGAGCTAGCCACTTGTCACAACTTTTTCACAATTTTCCATCTAACCCAGCCCATTGTCCTGTGTTGGTCTGGGCCTTATAAATAATGTGCCAACTGTGTTCCTTGCCTAGCAAGTCGTAAAAGGCGACTAATGGTATATCGGGTTTTGGGTGTGATTGTGTAAGCGACGAGCTAGCCATTTGTCACTACTTTATTACAATTTTCTATGGCCAGGCCAGTTTTGTTCCTTGGCAGAATGCGGCTAAGGACACAGGACAAATATTTGTATGATGAATACTTGTGTTTGTTCTATGTCTGGGTGTTAATATCCGACATTTAAGTATATATTTGTAATGCCACTGTTGATTCTGATATCCGTAACACAATTGCTTAAGCTAACGAAGCACAGATCAATGTATGTGATGTAGTCTGATATTAAAAAAAAAATACCAGCAAGTACCTTGACACACGAGTACCAGGGGGTGGCAGCCGCCCCCCCTTGCCTCGGTATAAGTACCCCATAGATAGCTGTATCTACAGAACGATGGTAGCTTAATGGTAAGGACACGCGCCTCTTAACCAAGCAGTGCGGGTTCAAACCCGGGCACGTACCTCTGGATTTTTCAAGTCTATATACGTATTCATACCACTAGCTCGACGGTGAGGGAAAACATCGTGATGAAACCTGCAAATTCAAACAACTTTGGATTTGTAACCATGATCCAAAAATTGTCTGGTTCCCCTATCTTAGGGTTACGAAGGTCAGATCGGCAGTCGCTTCAATGTAATTACCAGACTCGCTAAATCCTGGATCATGGTCTAAGCGGACCCCGTCTAAGCACGGGACATAACGCTAGGAAGATGAGATAGCTGTATCTACAATGCGCTGGGGTGTCATTTAGCCGGTCAATGCCATACCAAGTCCCCTATGGAGTATTGATTTTTCGTCTGACCTTGTATCGATCGAAAAAACAAACAAGCGATCATCTTGTCTTTAAATAATGCATGTAGATACCGGGTATTCGTCAATTGGACGTTATTTTATAAATTGACTCGGAAGTAAACTATTTATTTCTACGAAGGGTAGTAACCAAAACGTATGTTTATTTTTAAATTAAAAATAAAGTAAATAAATAAAAAATTGTAATATTAAAAAGAAAGTAGATACCACTTTACCACTTGTCACTCATTTTTCACAGCTTTCCATCCAACCCAGCCACTGTCCCGTGTTGGTCTGGGACTTAAAAAGAATATGCCAACTGTGGTTCTTACCTAGCATGTCGTAAAAGGCGACTAATGGTAAATCGGGTTTTGGGAGTGTGACTGTGTAGGCGGCAGGTTAGCCGCTTGTCACTGCTTTCTCACAATTTTCCATCTAACCCAGCCCGGCTTTATTTTTGGCTGAATGTGGTTGAAGGGGCTTGCTGCCCCTTTGACTCTGCCTACCCCTTCGGGGATTATGGGCGTGATGTTATGTATGAATGTATGTATGTATGTAAGTAGATACTCAATATATTGATTCTTTAGTAGAATGTTTAAAAATTGTGAAAAGGCGACTGCATAAGAATCATTGTTTTGGTCTTCGCCATAACATTGTATTGGCAATACAATGTTATAGGTTCTTTTAGTAAATAGACCTTGGCACACGAGTTTCAGGGGGGGCAGCTGGCCTCCCCCCTCTGCCCCTCCGGTTCCTTGAACTTTGCTTACCACTTTTTGTATTAAACTAGATTTTTTTGTATTTAATGCCATCAATTCTCGGCAAGTTTAATTTCTGATAAAGCGTAGGGTAATGGGTGTTTAATCAATAAAATAAAAATAATAATAAATAATAAATTCTCCAGACTGACACACTAATTCCCTAGTCCCAAACTAAGCTTATGCTTGTGCTATGGATACTAGGTTAACGGATAGACATACTTAAATACGTTTATAAACATCCATGATTCAGTACAAATGTCCATGTTCATCAGACGAAAACATTTGCCCCTAGCGGGATTCGAACCCGAGACTGGTTTCATGGCTAGGGTCTCTGACCACTCGACCAACGGCCTATCTTAACGAGTTTAGTGTTTTGTTGATTTCATGGAGTCCTTAAAATCGTAGACCATCATGTGAGGTGTAGAAGACGCTATATATTCTAATATTTTTTTATATTTAACCTCGCTTCGATCGAGCAATCAAATAATCAATGTTATGATTAAATATTGCATGCAAACACCACATTGTAGGTATGTCATTCAATCAATTGTCTCTGCATTAATATACGTGTTCAAAGTAGATTCGATGGAATTAAATTATTATTTACTGAGTGGCTTTTTTATTTAAATTGCTATCCACTATCGGCTTTTTAATTATTGTTTTGTTTTACTGTAATATTGATTCAAACACGGCCTGTGTACCTAACGGAAATACAATGAAGTAAGAAACTGGTCAAGTACGCATCGGGTTCTGTTTGAAGGGTTTTACCAACTTTGAACATTCCAATCTATTATTTAAGACTAGCTGTGCCCGCGGTTTCAAACGCGTTTATGGTTAATGTTATAGCCTTCCTCGATAATTGGACTATACAACACTAAACAATTTTTGTAGATAGTTCTTGAGATAAATGCGTTCAATCAAAAATTACAAACTCTTCAGCTTTATATACGTGGATGGGGGCGGGCGCGCAGGTACCCGCTGAAAACCATCGTCATGGTCTGTCTGATATCAGGCAGTCTCACGACACAGCTGAGCGGGCGCCGTTTTGGCACACATTTGTTAAGTTTATATGTTTTGATATTTTTCTTGTAGCTTTTGTTTTAATGAGTGTGTCGAATAAAGACTATCTATTCTATTCTATTCTATATATTAGTGAATAAGAAAATACTTCTTTTCTTTTTTCTTCTTTTTAGTATAATGGTACACTGTGTGTGTGTGTGTGAGAGCTTGTGTACATCTATATAATATATATAAATAGGTATTTTGGGCATTATATTATTATAACATGTCTGTCCCAAAGCCTGTTTCTATAGAAAATTCTAGTGAAGTGACCTAAACTTATTACAAATTCTTATATTCACCAAAAGTGATAAATAACACCTAAGTTCACTTCATAGGAATTGGCTACATGTTAACACCGTACAATTAGTTTAGTTTAAGGAAAACCTGTTATTAGTCTTATCAATATATCGCATATTTTATATGCAACATTAACTGTAACGCTGTTGGTTTTCTAATAAATAAATAAATATATATGTATATTACTCATCGTGCCCGCGGTTTCACCCGCGTTTTTTGCTGATTTTATATAGCCTATAGCCTAAAAAATGGGCTATCTAACACTGAAATAATTTTTCAAATCGGACTGGTAGTTCCTGAGATTAGCGCGGTCAAGCAATAACAAGCAAACTATTACTACATCTACTACTAAACTTCACGCCACTTCCCTAGCGGGGTAGGCAGAGAGAACCGAACGCCATATGACACGATCCTTGCACACCTCACTCGCCTCTTCAACATTCATGATCCTTTTCATACAAGCTCTACGATTTTTATGACTCCTAACATCACCTTCTGTTAACACACGACCAATCTGTTCGTGGTATTATTTTACGTGGTAGAAATAACAGTCTGAATTCGTTGTTATTTTCCTAGCGTTATTTATACTTTGGTAGTCTGGGACCACGAACTAGTAAAAAAAGAAGGACTCCGCGCCACTAACTAGACGTTGAAGCTCTAGGTGCTCCACCTTGACACGCAACTTACGTCACACATTGACATAATAAGCGATCCAAATGACAGATATCTGATATCTGGTATCCAATGTATCTCACACATGCATAAACGTAGCTTCACGCTTTAGTATTACAGCGTGGAGTCCTTCTTTTTTTACTAGTCCGTGTCTGGGACTTAAAAATGTGCCAACTGTGTTCCTTGCCTAGCATGTCGTAAAAGGCGACAACAATAACAATTGTATATTTATTGGGTTTAAATTGTGTTGGCGTAACTGGCCGGCCAATTGCCATTACTTTTTTAGGGTTCCGTACCCAAAGGGTAAGACAGGATAGCGGTGCTACCGCTCAATGGTAAGGACACGCGCCTCTTAACCGAGGAGTGCGGGTTCAAACCCGGACACGTACCTCTGGATCTAGCTCGACGGTGAGGGAAAACATCGTGATGAAATTCAAACAACTTTGGATTTGTAACCATGATCCAAAAATTGTCTGGTTCCCCTATCTTGGGGTTACGAAGGTCAGATCGGCAGTCGCTTCAATGTAATTATCACACTCGCTAAATCCTGGATCATGGTCTAAGCGGATCCCGTCTAAGCACGGGACATAATTGGCATCTGCCGTTTAATTTGAATTAAAATAAATAAATAAATAAATAAATAAATAAATAAATAACGCTAGGAAGATGATGTATGGGTACTTTTAGTGGTTTAGACAAGACAGAGGTTCCAAACCTTTTAGTGACTGAGGACCACTTTGATTTCATTATTGTTATCACGGACCACTAGGTTGAAAATTAACTGTTCTTTTTAAAATAACCTTTTATTTTAAATTTAATTATTTTAGGTCTTCTGCGGACCCAATCATAAGTCTTAGTTTCAGGATTTTCAGGATTTAGCGCGTTGGTAATTACATTGAAGCGACTGCGATCTGACCTTCGTAACACTAAGATATGGAACCAGACAATTTTTGGATCATGGTTACAAATCCAAAGTTGTTTGAATTTGCAGGTTTCATCACGATGTTTTCTCTCACCGCCGAGCTAGTGGTATAAATACGGAGATTTGAAAAATCCAGAGGTACGTGCTCGGGTTTGAACACGCACCCGTCGGTTATGAGGCACGTGTCCTTAACATTGAGCTACCACCGCTCTCATTTATACTACTGACGTAACATATTACGATACTTAAAAAAAAATCGGTTAAGATATCACACGCGACAGAATCAAGGTCGCACACACAACGTTAGACGTGATAACAGGAATTGAGTGAATAGGGTTGTCACACTATATGAACCAGACACGAGACAGAATAAATAAATAAATATCCGACTACATCACATACATTGATCTGACTCCGAGATAAGTAGCTTGTTGTTACGGATATCAGAAACAACAGTAGTATTACAAATATATACTTAAATATTCGATATTAACACCGAGACACAGAACAAACACAAGTATTCGTCACACGAATGTTTGTTCTGGGTGGGGATCGAATCCACAACTCTTGGCGCATGGGGCAGGGTCACTACCGAATGCGCCATCGAGCTTGTCAAAATTTGATTGTCTGTCAAGAATATTTGATTGTCTTCGTTCGTGCGGCACATGTTGGGGGCTTAAAAAGCATTTGGCAAATGTTTTCCGTGCTGGAATGTCGAAGATAAACAGATATGACAGGCCCATTGGTCGAGTGGTCAGAGACCCTGGCCACGAAACCAAGGGTCGCGGGTTCGAATCCCGCTAGGGGCAAATGTTTCGTGTGATGAACATGGACATTTGTACATGAGTCATGGATGTTTATAAACGCATTTGAGTATGTCTATCCGTTCACCTAGTATCCATCCATTTGACTGCCTCGTTGGTCTAGTGGTAGCATGCGCTGCCTAGTGACCAAGAGGTCCAGGGTTTAAATCCCGGGTCGGACCAAGAATTTGTGGCTGGTTATTTCAATATTGAAATTACTCAGTAACACTCCGGAGTCAGGAAGTTGGCGGTATAATCACCCCCGTGCCTCGGAAAGTACGCTAAGCCGTTGGTCTTGCGCCTGACCTCTCTCCGGTCATGTCGGATTGCCGTCTCACCGGACTATGAGAATGAAGGAATAGAGAGTGCACCTGTGTTTGCGCACACACTTGTGCACTATAATATCTCCTGCGCAGTTGGCTAATGCTCGTTGAGATTGGCCGCCGTGACCGATATCGGTTAGGAGGACATTATTTTATCCATAGCACAAGCTTATAAGCTTAGTTTGGGCCTAGGGAATTCGTGTGTCAGTCTGGAGAATTTATTATTACTATTTAAACCACTGCTATATATGCACTTCACTGGTCGCTAAAAATAAAGCCTCACGCTCGCATAAGAGGCAAGTAGAACCCAAAGAACAATAAGTTCCTTAACCATATATTTATTCAAAAATAAAATCGATTTGGGCTGGGTCGTTGCCTTGACGACATCGTCATAACACTCAAGCCAGTTGGTACATTCATTTTGAGGCCCAGACATTTCATTTTGAGACTCATGGGACAAAAAGTAAAGTTATATTTATATACCTGTAAGTGACAACCCTAGCGTGCATACAGAATTACACATCGCGTACAAAATTAGCCACAAGCTTGGCCACTCGGTCAGTGTGGAGTCAACAAGGCGCGGAAGTGATCGTCTGAGCAAACATTTTTTTTATAAATAGTTAAAAAAAATTCAACATGGCCGCTGTACCAGTGCTTAAGTTGAACAACGGATACACTTGTCCCGTGCTTGGACTGGGGACCTGGAAGGTGAGGATAAATGCTTTTTTACCGGCATTTAATAAAATGGATAGTATTTTTTTTTATATATTGACAGGATTCAAAAAAAATTTTTTTTCTATTTTTTTTATATCTTTTTTTTTTTAATTCATTATCATATAGCGTTAAGTCCCGTGCTTAGACGGGGTCTGCTTAGACCATGATCCAGGATTTAGCGAGACCTTCGTTACCCTAAGACAGGGAACCAGACAATATTTAGATCATGGTTACAAATCAAAAGCAGTTTGAATTTGCAGGTTTCATCACGATGTTTTCTCTCACCGCCGAGGTAGTTAATGTATAAATACGTACATAGACTTGAAAAATCCAGAGGTACCTACGTGCTCGGGTTTGAACCCGCACTCCTCGGTTAAGAGGCGCGTGTCCTTACCATTGAGCTACCACCGCTCCTTTCTTCTTTCATTTTTGTATTTTTCATTTCAGGACATTATTTTATTTTGTTAAACAGCTTATTTTATTAGTTATATAGCTGAATAGTAAATAAAGTGTTTTAACACTGTTTGCTATAACTTTTGTTAAATATTTTGACGTCTATTAAATTATTTTAATCAACATCTTATGTAACATGATACAATAAAAAGTATTAAAATGATCACAATAAAAATGCTGGGAGGAAGGACAACATCTATAGATAGAATCCATAAAAATAAAATCAAAATATAATTTATACACTACTAGCGGCCCGGTACGTGCTTCGCTACGTATAAAGTGAAATATTAAAAAAATAATATTGGAACATCAAATTCATTCAATCACTGTCAACACTGAAAAAAGTTTCAATTTGACAGCACAACCCCCATCTGAATGAAGTTTCAATTCATAACTAACTAAACTTCGCGCCACTTCCCTAGCGGGGTAGGCAGAGAGAACCGAACGCCATATGGCACGATCCTTACACACCTCACTCGCCTCTTCAACATTCATAATCCTTTTCATACAAGCTCTACGGTTTTTATGACTCCTAACATCACCTTCTGTTAATACACCAATCTGGCGAACCTGGTCGTGGCAGGTGAGCCTAGGCCTTCCGCGGCTCCTACATCCTTCCACTTTCGCATTGTATATCTGTTTAGTCAATCTTTCATCATCCATTCTTTCCACATGTCCGAACCACCGGAGCATGCCTCTTCTTACCTTGACTCCGACGCTGATTCATCATTCGGCCTTTCAATTCATCTACTAAATATTCCGAACAAAGCTTATACATTTGGTTTGGATAGGTGAGCCCGTTTCTGAATTATAAAATAACAACGAAAAGTGGCATTGATTTTTATATATATTGATATTTTAGAATAATTTTGTGTTGTTTTTTCCAATATTGGTCTGGGACTTAAAAATAATGTGCCAACTGTGATTTTGACTAGCATGTCTTATAGGCGACTAATGGTATATCGGGTTTCGGGCGTGTGATTGTGTAGGCCAGGGTTTCCTAACCTTTATTTTGCTGAGCCTCCCCGAACTAAAAATAATATTATCATGCCCCCCGCTCCTTAAATGATCAACAAAATAAGAAACACACAATAAGTTAATATAAGAAAATATTAACTTAATATTTTTTTTGTACTGAATTTCACATGTCGTAAGTAGTTTTTATCTTTCGGAAATGCAAATTTAACGCACCTATTACACCCCCTTGACATTTTTCTCCCCCCCCCCCCCCCCCCCCTGGTTGGGAAGTCCTGGTGTAGGCGACCAGCTGGCCACTCGTCACTACTTTTTCCCAATTCTCCAGTTTTGTTTGTGGCTAAATGTGGTAAGGTGGGCTAGCTACCCCTTCGGGGATCACGGGCGTGCCGGTATGTATGTATGACGGTATATGAAAAAACTTAATTGATGATATTTCAAAAATAGAGAATACTCGGGTTTCCGCTACCCCATCGTTATTGCAACCCAGCGCCTATTTACCAAATAAATCTTTAAAAGTGGAACAATTATTTAAAATTTACTGCCCCCAACAAGTGCCGGGACGGACCGCTCCCCTTTGCCCCCACCACACTACGCCACTGCTAGGTATTTACAAAAAACATAAAAAAAATCGGTTTTAAAAATGGAACGTGTTATAAAAACATGTTTAATTATCTTTAACTATGTTATGTCATATGATATACCACAACACATTATCTAAAGGTCGGCTGTCAAAGATCAGAAATTAGTTTGACACTATGTAGTTTGAATAAAATGATGATAAACAAGAAACATAGCAAAGATAAGGATTAAGCAGCAGGTCACACTGACACTAAAGGCTACAGGTCACATTTTACTAAAAGTATGGTCTTTCACCAGAACTTCCTAACCAAAGGGCCACGCCCCTCTAGGAGGGCGTAGAGAAATATCAGGGGGGGGGGGGACAATAAATACGTTTGCATTTCCGAAAAAAGAAATCTATTTAATGCGTATATAAATGATAGCCACTGCCAAGGTGTGAACAGACGTATATTTGTAAAGAGACTGCTAGAAAAACAATAGGTGCTTTATATCAAAATAAAATTAGAATTGAGATATATAAGTTTGTGGGAGCGGTGGTAGCTCAATGGTAAGGACACGTTCCTTATAAACGAGGGGTGCGGGTTCAAACCCGAGCACGTACCTCTGGATTTATACCACTAGCTCGGCGGTGAGGGAAAACATCGTGATGATACCTGCAAATTCAAAGAACTTTGGATTTGTAACCATGATCCAAAAATTGTCTGGCTCCCCTATCCTAGGATTACGAAGGTCGAATCGGCAGTCGCTTCACTGCAATTACCAGACTCGCTAAATCCTGGATCATGGTCTAAGCGGACCCCGTCTAAGCACGGGACATAACGCAAGGAAGATGATAATAAATAATTAAGTTTGTACAGAACCCTCGGTGCGAGAGTCAGATACACACTTAGCCGGTTTTCATTATCATTAGATATGTTTCGTAATAGTTAATACTTAATTGTCAAACTGATTTCAGATTTAAGATAGCGAAGCTAAAATCATTCGCGATTGGGTATGCGATTGTGTAGGCGACGAGCTGGCCACTTGTCACTACTATTTTTTATTCATTTTTTTCTTATTGGACTCTGCCCTACATTCGGTATTATAAACTTCACGATAAGCATCATAGGATAAATAGTTCATATCACACAGATAAAGCAATGCTGATATTATGCTTGATAAGACAATGGTGTTTTTAACAACACTTGATGCAGTCAAGGCTATTGTTTGCAGTTATGACTACATATAATATAGATTGTCTATTTAAAACGTTGTACACGAATGGACCAAATGTTGCTATGTCACGCAAGACCTTAAACGGAAACCACTGAAAGTACCCATTCATCATCTGCCTAGCGTCATGTCCCGTGCTTAGACGGGGTCCGCTTAGACCATGATCCAGGATTAAGCGAGTCTGGTAATTACATTGAAGCGACTGCCGTTCTGACCTTCGTAACACTAAGATAGGGGAACCAGACAATTTTTGGATCATGGTTACAAATCCAAAGTTGTTTGAATTTGGAGGTTTCATCACGATGTTTTCCTTCACCGTCGAGCTATTGGTATAAATACGTAAATAGATTTGTAAAATCCAGAGGTACGTGCCCAGGTTTGAACCCGCATTCCTCGCGTGTCCTTACCATTGAGCTACCACCGCTCCGCACTGAAAGTACCCATAAGTTGTACATATATACATAACATCACCACCGCAATCTTCGAAGAGGTAGACAGAGTCAAAGGGACACCAATTCCCTAGTTCCAAACCTCAATGCTCGTCCTATGGATACTAGGTGAACGGATAGACATACTTAAATACGTTTATAAACATCCATGACTCGAGTACAAATGTCTATGTTCATCACACGAAACATTTGCCCCTAGCGAGATTCGAACCCGCGAAACATTATATATGTATGTTTTTATCATCTCATCCGGAATGATCCATGGGTGGATCTAATGGGGCCACTGAATCCACCTTCAACCCCTGTTTTTGTTCCAGTCTAAGCCAGGTGAAGTGACACAGGCAGTGAAGGATGCTCTGGATGCAGGCTACCGCCACATCGACTGTGCCTTCATCTACCAGAACGAGAAGGAGGTTGGGGAGGCTCTGAAGGCCAAGTTCGAGGATGGCACTGTTAAGAGGTCAGTCGTGGTGAATGCTGATCAGCTAGGAGGCACGGTGGCAGCCTTTAAGGAGGTGGTTGGTGGGGCAGTGTCAGCGGGGAGTAGGGGGGGTCAGTGGCGAGGGGGGAGTGTAGGGGGTCAATGGCGACGTTAAGAGATGGTGGGGCCCGAATGCGAAACACTAAGCTGTGATAACTTAGTCATAAAGCTCATTATTAGCCACTGGTGTTAATGCGATGAATTTGAATTTTGTATAATGTCCTCCTAACCGATATCGGTCTGTATTGAACCTCATTTAGATGGGTAAATTGGAAGAGGTTAGTTCAGGATATGCTCAACAAGGAATACAGTACAATATTTTTGAGTCCCAGACCAACATGAGCCAAAAAAAATCTATACTATACTAATATTATAAAGCTGAAGAGTTTGTTTGCTTGAACGCCCTAATCTCAGGAACTACTGGTCCGATTTGAAAAATTCTTTCAGTGTTAGATAGCCCATTTATCGAGGAGGCTATAGGCTATATACTGTGGGCAGTAATCTGATATTATTTGAAATATATTTGTTATTGTCTTGAATTGTACTATAATTTATATAACAGTTTATCATGATAACATTATCGGGTTATTACGCTTATTCTGCCAAATGGAGTCTTATCGTGTAGATATTGGTGAACAACACTTTTTTGCGAAACACGAATGACCTTATACAGGGATGGCGAACATTGGCACGCGTGCCATAAGTGGCACGTTATACAAAATGGTGGGCACGCATTTTTTTTTTGAAGATCATAAATGCATAAACAATGCTGGACAATAATATATACATCAAATGCCACCCGGGCACTTAACGAACCATTTATGTAGATTTTTTTTATTCTTTGGCACGTTTGCTCAAAAAGGTTCGCCAACCCTGACCGAATATATATATATATGTCGCAGTCATCTGGTTTAATCAGCTATTTGATTGGATCACTAGCGCGTTCATTGAATGACGACGTTTAATTGAATAACTAAAGGACAACTCGTCAAATTGTTTAATATAACGTTCAACTTCTTGACTGAACGTCATATCGAAGTCATCTGGATGAATCTGCTATTTGATTGAATGACTAGCGCGTCCATTGAATGTCGACATTTAATTGAATTGAATTCATTTAATAAAAGCGTATTGTTAGGATCACAGTTCTAACCTAACCTAACCTAATTGTCTGGTAGCATCTCGTTTCTTGTAGCTATCTATAGCTATAGATTTTCAGGGAAGGCGCAATATATATGTCGCAGTCATCTGGTTCTGTTGGTCCGCTCTGTTCAAAGGGCTATGTTACAATCAGCTAACTAGTTGGACGTTGAGTGACGCTTGTTCAATCAACGTTCGGCCTAGTCATTCAATTAAATGTCGTCATTTAATGAACGCGCTAGTCATTCAATCAAATAGCAGATTCAACCAGATGACTGCGACATATATATGGGCATAGATAGTTGTTTAACCTTAGATAACATAATAAAGTGAGTTACCCTTTCAGGGATTATGGGCGTCATGTTATGTATGTATGTATCTATACTAATATTATAAAGATAAAAGATTTGATTGTTTATTTGTATCGAATAGGCTCCGAAACTACTAGACCGATTTGAATAATTCTTTCACCAATGGCAAGCTACTTTATCAGCGAGTAACATAGGCTATATTTTATCCCCGTATTCCCTTAGGACCGGGAACTACGCGGGTGAAACCGCGGGACGCTGCTGGTGTATAACAAAATAAATATATGTATACATAGTTTGTTCTATTTTAAACATAGCTAACTTCAAAATAATGTCTGCAGTGTGTCCATATCCTTGGCACAAGAGTCCAGGAGGCCGGCCACGGAGCTATTGTTAAAAACGAATAGGGTATTTTACTATTGCACTTTAAACCTGAAGAATTCTGTTAAATAGGTTCAACTGAATAGTAAAATATCGAACATCATGTTTCACAAATAAATTTGATAGTATTATCTGTAATAAATACATTTTAAAATGTTGCAAATAACGCGTTATCATCTTGTGGCTAAAATCGCCGTTTACGTCATAATGACTATTAGTCGACATTATTTCTAGCAAGTCTAGCCACAAGTTTAAAATTATGTCCCAAATTCGTCTCCGTCAAAATCCGTCCGTGGCTGGTTGCCTATGGCATTTGGTTGTGAGACTAGAATCAATAAATTGCTACATATTTGCTTCATATTTTAAATAATAAAATAATTGCTACATACAATATTTTTTTAGAAATCTGCATTTTTTTGAACAGCCATTCTGACGTCAGGTTGGCTGGTCAATTAGTAGTTCAGCGCAAATTTTCAGAATTTCTAAAAGTGCTTAGCTGCAATAATTGCTACATAATTACTTCATTTATCTTGGGTGGGGATCGAACCTACAACTCTTGGCGCATGGGGCAGGGTCACTACCGAATGCGCTATCGAGCTTGTCGAATAATCACTCCCACTTTTACAGAGAGGAGCTATTCATAACCTCAAAGCTGTGGTGCACGTTCCACGCGCCCGAGCTGGTGGAAGGCGCCATCCGCCGGACACTCGCCGATCTGGGCTTGGACTACCTGGATCTGTACCTTATCCACTGGCCCCAGGCTTACCAGGTGCGGGCTTTGTACCACTAACATTTACAAGTTTCCAAGTGGCAAGATGAGCATTATGTGACATGTCTTCAGCATTTTGCTCTTCTTTTTATTCGCTCTTTTCTTCCTATTGAAATTAAATGAAATGATCTTATATGGCATGTGGTAATTATATTGTTCATATTTATTCGTAAAAAAATGAAATGAAATTACTTAACGATGAAAAGTTATTCCTTAGGACTTTGCCGTGTTCCTTGAATTATTACTATAAAGTCTCAACACACACCAAGGCATTTCTTAATGCTTTTTACCGTGTTTTTGTTAAATGAGTGTCGAATGTAAAAGCCGCGAAAGAGCTAGCAAGCGACTAAGTGAGTTGCGGCGCGATCGCCGCAGTTGAACGGGTCAAAGTAAGGATATGCGGTGTCTTCTCTAGTACGTAGTACATATATCTCGATGGCCGTACGTGACATATTATATGAGATGTACACAGACTATGTCGACCTTTCAATAAACGGTCCGTTACCATGACACATGCCGTCATCATCATCCTAGCGTTATGTCCCGTGCTTAAGCGGAGTCCGCTTAAACCATGATCCAGGATTTAGGGAGTCTGGTAATTACGTTGAAGCGACTGCCGATCTGACCTTCGTATCCGTTAGAAAGGGGTACCAGACAATTTTGGTTAATGGTTACACATCCATAGCTGTTGAATTTTTTTTTTCTATTTTATTTATAAGGGTTACACAACAGATTACATCATAACTTAAAGCTATAACTTTCATTAATAGGTGTGATACAAGATATAATCCTTATACCTATTATCACGGCATGCAAAGAATGAGAAACATTTTTTTAAATTAAATTGCTTAAAATAATAGCTATTTGAATAGGAATGTATAGGTTTCATCTCGATGTTTTCCCTCACTGCCGATCCGTACATAGCACTCCTCGGTTAAGAGGCGCGTGTCCTTACCCAATGGTAGTGGTAGCTCGATAGCTACCACCGCACTTATAAGCTATAAGCTATATAACATTAACCATAACCGCGGGTGAAACCTCGGGCCCAGCTAATTTTAAAATTAACTTAACAGCGATTAACTTACGTTATTTTTTATAAACCCCGCAGATTGCTAATGCGCCTGGCCGCCATATTGGTGACGTAATCGTGACGTATCGAACACTCAGTACCGTTCGCAAAACTGACCAGCGAGTATTGCGGGTGACGTCACGTGGGTGTTAATTAGACAAGGTTCTTGCGCATTAGCAATCTGCGGGGATTATATCCCCATATTCCCGGGAAACGGGAATAACGCGGTTGAAACCACGGGGCGCTGCTACTACTCAATTAATATGACCGTTAATTTCACAGGAAGGCGACGAGCTTTTCCCCAAAGACGCTAACGGCAAGGCGGCTCCCTCGCCAGCTGACTTCGTGGACACGTGGAAGGAGTTGGAAAAGCTGGTGAAGAAGGGGCTGACGCGCAGCATCGGCGTGTCGAACTTCAACAAGAAGCAGCTGGACAGGGTGCTCCAGAGCGCCACTATCAAGCCTCAGATGCACCAGGTCTGGAGATTTTAGGCAGGCGTTGGTCGAGTGGTCAGAGACCCTGGCGACAGAACCGAGGGTCGGGTTCGAATCCCGCGACCCTAAGTTCGTCTGGGACTTAAATAGAACGTGCCAACTGTGGTTCTTGCCTAGCATGTCGTGAAAGGCGACTAATAGTACATCAGGTTTTGGGTATGTGATTGTGTAGGCGACGAGCTAGCCACTTGTCACTACTTTTGCACCATTTTCCATCGAACCCAGCCCAGTTTTATTTTTGGCTGAATGTGGTTAAAGGGGCTTGCTGCGCTTTTGACTTTTCCTACTCCATCGGGGATTATGGGCGTGATGTTATGTTATGTGTGTTCTATCCGTTCGTCTCGTATCCATAATACAAGCATAAGCTTAGTTTGGAACTGGGGAGTTGGTGTCAGTCTGGACAATTTATTATTATAAAATTTATTTATTATTATCCCACTAATACTGTAAATGCGGAAGTTTATATGTATGGATGGATGTTTGTTACTCTTTCACAAAAAAACTACTGAATGGATTTTAATGAAACTTTAGAACAATACAGCTCATACACCCGAATAACATATAGGCTTTGTTTCATCGATGTACCACGCGAGCGAAGCCGCGGACAGAAGCTAGTTATTAATAAGTGCTTACAATACTAGGATATCACTCACACGTTGCAGGCCATAAGAACCTTTTATGAAGATTTACCTGTCTGTCTGTGTACGTTTGAGTGCCAGCTACTTAGAAATATTTGTTTTTTTCTGACGGATCAGTTCGTAGAGCCTCCAGAATAACAACGCCATAACAATGTTCTTCTTCAGATCGAAATACACCCTTACCTGAACCAGCAGAAGATGATCGACTACTGTCGCTCCCACGACATCGCAGTCACCGCTTACTCCCCCTTGGGCTCCCCTGATAGGCCCTGGGCCAAGCCTGGTGACCCCAGCCTCTTGGATGACCCCAAGGTGAAGGCCGTCGCTGATAAGTACGGGAAGAGCGTCGCCCAGGTTCTGATCAGGTGAGTAGTGTGAGAAGAATGGTAGACCGAGTAGACTTAATAGATCTCATATACCTAATAGGCCAAATACCTATATTTAATTAACTTAGCAGACTTAGGTAACATCTCAAATAAAAAACTGAGTTACGGGCTTGAATTTAAACCAGACCAAGCGACCAATAAAAGAAGAGCTCTTTTAGGATGGAAAATAACCATGAGCTACCGTACCACGTTCTTCTTTAAAATGCTAAGAACGTTATTATTGTAACACTACACTTGAAAACGTTAAGAGTATCACCATTTCCACAGATACGCCATCGACCGCGGTCTCATCGTCATCCCCAAGTCGGTGAACCAGGCGCGGATAGTGCAGAACTTCAACGTGCTGGACTTCCAGCTGAAACCCGAAGACCTGAAGCAGATCGCCTCGCTGGAGTGTAACGGCCGATTGTGCACGATGAGCGAGTGAGTAGACTTTGGCAGACCAAGCAGATTTCAGTAGATCGAGTATACTTCAGTAGACTGAGAAGACTGAATGGCCAAATATATCTACACTATTATTATAAACAGAAAAGATTTGTATGTATGTAACGATTAAACTCAAAAACTACTATACCGATTTCAAAAATTCTTTCACCATTAAAATGCTACATTATCGCCGATTAATATAGGCTATAGAATATTTTGTAAAAAGTTAGGTTGGGTAAAAAATATATGTCCACCCATGCAACGCCGGGGCGGGCCGGTAGTTAAATATAAATATGGTAATCTAAAATCGAGTCATGGGCGTAGAGGTATTGAAGTAAATTTAGTTATCCGTCACCTAACTAGCTAGCCAAAATGACCGCCTCTAACTAAGATTTGTTTGAAAAGGCCAGATGATTAAAAATTCTGTTAAGTCCGTCAGTAAGATAACAAAAAAATATTAAACATGTATTTTTTTATTTATTTGTCAAACAAACATTGACGATGATACAATTCATTCAAGTTGCGCGTGACGTTACGCTTTCGTAAAAATTTTACGAAATAGTGATGTCGCAAGCCCCCACTCCAGAACTTTGATGCTCTTTATCTTTGTAATTTTTGTTAATTTGTTAAAGCGAAAAATATGTGTCCTGTATTGTTGTATAATCTAACTGACAGACTAAATATAGTTTTTTAATGCAGTCATCATCCCTATCAAACGCCCCTCAATGAATACACTGTTGACCTTTTTGGCAGCCCAAATATATCTTTACACCCACGACTTTATAATAAGTAGGTATGTTGGGAGTGCAATTTAATTGATACCAGAAAATAAAGCGGGTCTGATCCCTGTGGATAATAAGACCAACGTGCATATCTAACGTATAACGTTATTCAAATCCAAATTATTTATTGCAAGTCACATGATAACAAGATGACAAGCTAAAAAGGGCTAAGTACATGTGACGTCCTGTAGTAAAGGAATTTCAAAACTTTTCATTAACTTATTCAAAATTTTCATTCTGCATCTGGTATCCTTAATATAAATAATAATAATAAATTCTCTAGACTGACACATCAATTCCCTAGTTCCATAATAAGCTATATGCTTGTCCTATGAGGGATTTTTGAATTAAAACCTCCAAAAGATGGCGTAACTGTGACGGGTGGTCTTGTCTGTCACCCTCCTCATTGGTTAATTACTCAGAGGAACAAACTGACATTCTGTCAACAATGAGCCAATAGTGACAGTGATAAGACCACGAGACTCCCTCGTGACACCTATCGGATTTTGTATTGATAGACATACTTAAATACGTTTATAACCATCCATGACTCGAGTACAAAATGTCAATGTTCATCACACGAAACATTTGCCCCTAGCGGGATTCGAACCCGTGACCATCAGTTTCCACCCGTGACCATTCAGGCCAGGGTCTCTGCCTACTCGACCAACGGGCCTGTCAGTGAATAAATAAGCATACGTACAACCGTAAAGGAAATTAAAGAGCGGCTCGTAAACTTTTATAAAGGAAATAAACATCTATCTTTCTTTAATTACAATATCATATACGTTTTGAAAAATATCGCGTGTTATAATAATTTACAACGTATCATTTAAATATGATAAAATATCTCTATATTGGTTTGTCCCGTGTTGGTCTGGGACTATAAAAGAATTTGCCAACTGTGTTTCTTGCCTAGCATGTCGTAAAGGCGACTAATCGTATATCGGGTTTTGAGTATGTGATTGTGTAGGCGACAAGCTAGCCACTTGTCTCTACTTTTTCACAATTTTCCATATAACCCAGCCTAGTTTTATTTATGGCTGAATGTGGTTAATCGGGCCTGCTGCCCCTTTGACTCTGCCTACCCCTTCGGGGATTATGGGCGTGATGTTATGTTTGTTTGTTTATATTGGTTTTCATTTATTTTTCAGCTTCGAGCACCCGGACTATCCATTCCATGACGAATATTAAGAAAATAACAACATTAATCTACGCTTCGCGCACCGCACGCATACAAAATAATTTATTAAGCTTTTTGACGAAGTTAAAACCACTTATTTACAATAAAAGTGTTCAGTCACTTTTAAAATACACTTGAACTTTAATTCAAACTTTATTTAAAGTATTTTAAAGCTTTTTCCGTTATTTGTGCTTTGACCATAGACATTGTTAATGATGTAATAGCAGAAAATAAAGAAACCGTATGATAACTTGAAATAAAACTCGTTTGAAAGCTTTATTTTGTTTTCTTCCATAAATAGATAAAATGGCAATACTCTATTTGCGCTGTAGCATGGTGCGGGTGACAGCTGCCTGTTTGACGTTGACGTCTGTCATTGTATTATTCATGATATCCGTTACTGCACTGTGCTTAGGTTTTAACAATTAAATATCCACCAGAAGCCAAAAGTGCGATACCAGGTCTAACAACTTTTACATAAGTGACTTAAAAACATTATGATTTGTCAAATAAACATTTTACTCGAAAGAGGCGATTTCAAATAATCGTAATAAATTAATGAAATTAAGCACCCCACTGGAGACTTGCCCGGCTGGCTTTTATTACCACAATATATTTTTAATCCAAAGGATGGTTTTATTGATAGACTACTAGTCTGAGAGCTGAAAAAATAGGATTGTAAAAGAGACAGATAATTTTAGTGGGACTTTCTACCTGCCACGTGATTTATCAATCTATTTATCTCGATTCAGCCCCGTTACTCATCAGTCAGGCCGACAGTTCCGTGTCGGGGTATAATAGGAGATTTAGGGACAATTTTTCATGCCTGCCTACCTTAGGGTTACGAAAGTCAGATTGGCAGCCGCTTCAATGTAATTACCAGACTCGCTAAATCCTGGGCCATGATCTAAGCGGACCCCGTCTATACACGGGACATAACACTAGGAAGCTGATGATAGATAAGTTTGTACAGAACCCTCGGTGCGAGAGATACACACTTGGCCAGTTTTCATTATCATTAGATATGTTTCGTAATAGTTAATACTTAATTGTCAAACTGATTTCAGATTTAAGATAGCGAAGCTAAAATCATTCGCGATTGGGTATGCGATTGTGTAGGCGACGAGCTAGCCACTTGTCACTACTATTTTTTATTTTTTTTTTTCTTATTGGACTCTGCCCTACATTCGGTATTATAAACTTCACACATATTAACCATATCCAAATTACATTCCAGTCCAATAATATACGAACGAACAAAATGGCAATAAACAATGATCCAAAACTCAAAACTCCCTTAATTAGTCGCATTACCTGTCAAACTATACCCTACTCGCGTAAGTAACGCGAAACTCGTCAACAAAATGACACAAGATATGTGTCGACTGTGCCTTTCTGAAGCCAATTTGAGTCCAATATTCGTCGATTTAGATAAAAGTGCGAGGTACACAGCTGTCCTCGCGCTGACAACAGGTTTGAATGTAAGTTTTTCATTTTGTTGTAGTTATACTAGACTTACGAAACATAACCTCAAAATATAAACATAATAAATATAAACACTTTCGTTTTCGTTTTATAAAAGTTATGTACGGCAGATACATTAATAAGAATGATAAAACGTTAAATAAGTAGCGTTATTTTAGACAGACATGATTTATTAATAAGACAACCAAAATAAATCCGAATAATTGGTACTTATTCAATTGTTTTTTTGTTGAATTTATGGCATTGGAACACACGTTTTTGAGCCGCATACCTTTTGATTTACAGATAGAATCAAATGATGAACTATCACAACAAATATGCGAAAATTGTACAGAATCTGTGAATACATCCTTACATTTTAGAAATCAATGTCATTTAAGCCAAATTAAACTAGTACAATTGAATTACAAGATGAAAAATTCTATAACTAACAAAAACAGACAAAAAGAAGATGCCGAATATAACTTAGAAAACCAAGCATTCAGGGACGAATCCAATGAGGATTACGATGAAGGAAACAGCTGTCCAGACTTCCAAGTAGAAGTGGAATTTCAACGCGTGACAGACTGTGAAAATGCAGAAAATGATGACAGCATTAATGTTGGCGGGACACTTGACAAACAAGATGGCGGATCGAGGGAAATTGGCGGGAAAAAGAATGAGAAAAATGGCGGACCAAATATTAAACCGATGAGTAGAAAAGAGAGAAGGGATATGTATTTGGAGCTGGTTGATGGCGTTCTAGATCCTAAAGGCCCTGTCAGATGCAAGGTGTGCAAGAAGACTGTCAGCAAATGGTCTTGTTTCATCAGCCACGCAAAACTACATTTAGGTTTTAAGTTTATGTGTGAGGTAAGTTTTGTTTAGGTAATATATTTTGTTATTTTTATCTTCTGCGTCTGGTATTATCTTGTTCTTAGATAAGGCCCACTTGGACGATTATCATAGCTGTCTAGCAAGGTGCTTTAAAGGTGTCTGGTTATTACATTAACTGCTTGGACCATAATCTAAGATTAGAATGTTTATTACATTGAAGCGACTGCCAACTGAGATTTGTGCTGTTTAAGCAGGAGGACCAGTCATTGAACTATTTATTACTGTTTTTCATTCCGTATATACTTTTAATTAATATTTAATGTCCATTTTGTAAACCTTCATACTCTGACAAAGTCTAACTGGTACTTTTGTTGAGCCTTGATTTTCTTATGAAGTGCTTAATTTTACTTTCGTCATCAGATCAATGTAGGTAGCTATTTATGTTATCTGACATTTATTTATTGTTTATTTGTTTATTTTATTTTTTGCTGAATGTGGTTAAAGGGCGTGATGTTATGTTGTTATTATTTATTGTTTGTCCCATGATGGTCTGGGATTAAAAAATAATGTGCTAACTGTGTCTCTTGCCTAGCATGTCGTAAAAGGCGACTAATGGTATATCGGGTTTTGGGTGTGTAATTGTGTGGGCGACGAGCTAGCCACTTGTCACAACTTTTTCATATTTTTCTATCTAACACAGCCCAGTTTATTTTTGGCTGAATGTAGTTAAAAGGGTTTGCTCCCCTTTGACTCTGCCTACCCCTTCGGGGATTACGGGCGTGGTATTATGTATGTATGTATTTTTTGTCTCCAGTTCTGCGGCAAAAGCTTCATCTCATCGACCCAGCTGAAGAGGCACTGTCGTTCCCACCACGGCATGAAACGCGAGCTGGCCTGCAAGCACTGCAGCTATCTCGCTCTGGACACCGCACAGCTCGTGGTGAGCGAAAGAGATGATAGTATTGTTTGATCAGTAGTTTAGATGAGTTTGATTTGGTTTCAAAATGCAATATTACAGATACGAGAAATTTATTTCAACTCAATAAAGAAAAGATAGCGGTGGTAGCTCAATGGTAAGAACACGCGCCTCTTAACCGAGGAGTGGTTCAAACCCCGGCACGTACCTCTGCATTTTTTTAATCTACCTACATATTTATACCACTAACTCGACGGTGTGGGAAAACATCGTGATGAAACCTGCAAATTCAAACAACTTTGGATTTGTAACCATAATCCAAATAAATAGTCTGGTTCCCCTCCCTTAGGGTTACGAAGGTCAGATCGGCAGTCGCTTCAATGTGATTAAACTTGCTAAATCCTGGATCGTGGTCTAAGGGGACCCCGTTTAAGCACGGGACATTACGCTAGGAAGATGATGTACGTCTTAGGGCAAACCTTCGCTGATTCTTGCTACACAAGTGGTGAGTCAAAAGGGTGTGATTAAACTTCAACTTATCCTGGTTTAAGTTTAATCACAGTATATTTATGTCGCTTGAACATACTATTCCCATGCTGGACTGTGACTCAAAAAGAATGTGCCAACTGCCTATATAGCATTACCAGTTCCTTGCCTAGCATCTCGTCCAAGGTGACTAATGGGATATCGAGTTTTGGGTATGTGATTGTGTAGGCGACGAGCTAGCCAATTGTCCCTACATTTTCACAGTTTTCCATCTAACCCAGTCCAGTTTTATTTTTTGTCTGAATTTGGTTAAGAGGGCTAGCTGTTCCTTTGACTCTGCCTACCCCTTCGGGGATCACGGGCGTGATTATATGTATGTATGTTAAACAGACTAAATCGTCGCCTTTAAGTAATAATTTGTGAGGCACCTCAGAACATAGTATCATGTTCTGATGTGAGGTGGCCACCTCTAAAGCCGACTGGCTTTTAACAAGGTTTGAGTATCTCTGCTTGTACATGTGTAGAGCATTCTCATCATCACCTCACAGCTGCACGCGCGGCGGCTGCACACCGGCGAGCGCCCTTACGTGTGCGACGCGTGTGGCGCCCGCTACCACAGCCGCCGCTGTCTGGTGCAGCATTTGGAGGGGCATCGGACCACCGCCACTGTCCAGGTGAGGAGTTTTGTTGACACTCAAGTGTTACCAGGTTGTGGTAGGTCAGGGTAAGGCAGGGAAAGTGAGGGAAGCTCAAGGTGGTCAGGGAAGGTCAGTGAGATGTAAGAGCTACATCGAAAGTTGTCCACAGAGGAATCGATCTTGAGAGTGGCGTGCTACTTAAGACCAAGCGAGGCAGTCCTCTGGGGCTGGTGCTTACGCCACCCTTGTCACCTACCTCCGATCCCCCACCCGTAGTCTCCCATAGATCGTAGTCTCCCATGACTAGCTCGATGGCGCATTTGGTAGTGACCCTACTCTATGCGCCAAGAGTTGTGGGTTCGATTCCCACCCAGAACAAACATTCGTGTGATGAATACTTGTACCGTGTTTGTTCTGTGTCTGGGTGTTAATATTGAATATTTAAGTATATATTTGTTATACCACTGTTTTTTCTGATATCCGTAACACAAGTGCTTAAGCTACTTACCTCGGAGTCAGATCAATGTATGTGATGTAGTCTGATATTTATTTATTTATAGAAAACGTCGACCTAGGAACGTCCTTCTAAATCCCAACGACGCTAGCCATGACGTTAGCTCAGCATCGCGACACAGTCCAACACCTCAAGTCGCCCGCCGGTCCGTCCTCGCCGGCGAGGACTCGCGTCGCGCCGCCCCCGCTAGCTCCTTATTCGCGCAGCCGACCTGCGCCCGGCCGCTTCTATCCCTAAACTCACGTGCGTCTGCCCTCTCCAACAATGTCCTGAGACGAGGTTCGAGCTCCATAGGGGGCCGAACCTCGTCTCAGGACATTGCTCCATTCGAGCCCTCAGGCTGTTGCCTAAATTTTAGGGGTGACTTTCCCGCTCCCCTGCCAGTCCGGTAGGTAGCAAAGGCCGCCTTCGGCCAACTACCGATGTCCTATCGAAAAAAAAAAACCTACCTCCGCCACTGCTTAAGATATTTAATTATTATTTCGCTCAACAAAACTAAACTATCAAAAATTATGATTATATGTACTTATGTATCAAAATATTGCGTTATTTGAAGGTGCAGGTTCCGCCAAGCTAGTGGTTCGCCGTCTTAAAATTTCCAAGTAGTTGGTCCAAAACTTTCTAGTGGTTTCTTTAAAATCTCCAGATTAGGGGCCGTCCATTAATCATCCTCGTTTTTTTTTGTACTAAATAAACACGTAATTTGCGGCGAGGTGGGGGGGGGGGGGGGTTCTTAACCCTATCATTGTAATTTTTGAGGCCCGTTGGTCAAGTGGTCAACCAAGAGTCGCGGGTTCGAATCCCGCTAGGGGCACATGTTTCGTGTGATGAACATGGACATTTGTACTCGAGTCATGGATGTTTATAAAAACGATTTTAAGTATCCGTTCGCCTAGTATCAATAGCACAAGCCTTAAAAGCTTAGTTTGGAACTAGGGAATTGGTCAGTCAGGAGAATAAAAAAAAAAAAAATTGTGCTTTGATTTTCTGGTAAATAAACCAAATTTTATTTGATTTGATTAATGGCCGGCCTCTAAAGGTTCCAAATAGAGGTTTCAAACATCCAATTGTTTTCTAAGCTGCTGCTTTACCTTGTGTACCTTTTTTTATTTCTTACCTTACCATGTTATTTGCCTTTACCATATTTTATTTATTGTCATATATTCCCAGTGCGAGCGCTGCCCGCAAAAGTTCAAGTCGGCTCGGCACCTCGCGCGCCATCGATACAGCGCGCACACGCGAAAGACGAGAAGACGAGAAGACGAAGCATAGTCGAAAAAGCTCTATAATTCAGCAGCCTAGATGACTGATACACTAGGGGACAAATGTCCCCTAAATTGATGCGACATGTCTGAGAGCGGTGGTAGCTCAATGGTAAGGACACGCGCCTCTTAACCGAGGAGTGCGGGTTCAATCCCGGGCACGTACCTCTAGATTTTTCAAATCTATGTACATATTTATACCACTAGCTCGACGGTGAGGGAAAACATCGTGATGAAACCTTCAAATTCAAACAACTTTGAATTTGTAACCATGATCCAAAAATTGTCTGGTTCCCCTATCTTAGGGTTACGAAGGTCAGATCGGCAGTCGCTTCAATGTAAATTACCAGACTCGCTAAATCCTGGATCATGGTCTAAGCGGATCCCGACTAAGCACATAACGCTAGGAAGATGATGATAAATTGAATGTCAATAAATAAAACAATATTTTAATAACGCTATTTATTTTTTTACATAATTACAAACACAACTTTACTTAATTCTATACAAGACGTGTTTCAAGCTGATCTTATGTACTTCCAATAGAGAATATGCGTGATTATTTTTCTGTTCTAAGCTTGATAGTAAGTATGTCTTCATATTCCCTATTACGTTATCCATGTAACAAAGTTTAAAGTTTTAACAAGGCTTAGAAACTCAAAATCAATCAAAATACCTTTAGCCGTGATTCATAAGAAAACTTTGTGTTATAGAGGTATGTATGTATGTTCACACACACAAAGTGATTATTCTAGCTGTCTAATCTGTGCTAGAATTTAAATTTTACGCTATATAATGGCTAACAATTTAATAAGTCTAGCCAATTATATTTTATTAATATAAAGATAAGGAAAAAAGTAATCAATTTTAAAACCAAAATCCTCAGTAAATATTTATTAAAATCAAATCATCGTCAAGTTTTTTATTAAATACTCAAATAAATTTAATAGACTATCCGTTGAAGGCAATTCAAAATGGCTCCTATTAAATGTGTTAGCCATTATGACCACAGATTATGACTTTGTTCGAAACAGTGTTGCCAGCTGAGATATTCTACGAAAAATGGTATCATTATTGTGAATCACACCACACGCATTCTAAATGACATTTTAACTTAACTCTAACCTAATAACTGTAAAATATATGGCAATATGAAAAATACAAAATAAAAAAAAAATTACCAAAACCAAACACCTCAAAACTTAACATACAACTTTAAATTTGACCCAATACTTGAATAAGTGCATTTTTGTTGAACAATGTTTATATACGGTCAATAATCTTACTAATATTATAAACGCGAAAGTTTGTATGGATGGATGAATGTGTGGATGTTTGTAACTGTTTCATGCAAAAAGTACTGCATGGATCTTAATGAAACTTTAGTATAGCTATATACATTATAATAACACATAAGCTATGTTTCATAGATGTACCACGCGAGCAAAGCCGCGGCAGAAGCTAGTGCACTATAATAATCATGTAGTTAAGAGGATAAGCTGCCTTTTTCACTCTGCCCACAGATAAATCTGTGACTCTGCCAGCCCGTTCGGGGATTACGGGCGTGTGATGTTATGATATATGTTATATTAATAACATATAGTGTATTAACACTGTTTCTGAATTACTTATCTTCCATTAAGAATAGGGATGATGACTGCATTAAAAAACTATAATTCTATTTAGTCAGATAGAGTATACAAAAATACTAGACACATATTTTGCGCTTTGTCAAATTAACAAAAAATCACAAAGATAAAGAGCATCAAAGTTTTGCAGTGGGGGCTTGCGACGTCACTATTTAGTAAAAATCCGAACGTGTGACGTCACGCGCAACTTGAATGCTTTATATCTTCGTCAATGTTTGTTTGGTAAATAAATAAAAAAAATACGTGTTCAATATTGTTTATAATCTAACTGACGGACTAAACAGAGTTTTTTAGTCATCTTGCCTATTTTTGGGAAGACGCCGTTTCTGTCTGTATGCTTAGATCTCTTGAACAGCGCAAGGGATGTTGATGCGGTTTTCACCAATAAATAGAGTGATTCAAGGTAAAGATTAATATTTAGAGTTTCATATTATTTTCAGCTCACCGTGCGAACCCGGGGCAGGTTGATAGTTTCATATATGTCAATGTAACATAGTACATTAAAACCAGAGTTTTAATAAAACAAAGAGCGGGAGAGGATGTAAAAAAAACATTTAAATAATTTGACCATGCGTTTCGTGAAACTACGTTCCGTCAAATTATCTGATACGTATACTTAAGTAGGTATTTTTTCATATGATATGATAAGCAATACTTAAGATAACATACTATGAATTCAAGTGATACTTGACAAAAAAATCATAAGTACAGCTGAGGAGTTCTCAACGAAAGGCTATAAGCAGTAAGGACCATGACATCAGCTGACCGCATCATAGACAAAATAAACATCACTTATAGACCACACGTGATAATATTTTTTTTAATATTTAATAATACTGTTTTATTATCTGCAAGATGTTAAGGATCCGTGTAAAATTTAGGACAACACTTAATAATAAAATAATAAAAAATTAAAAGTGGATTTTTTAATATCACTGTTACGTTACATTTTTGAATGTTCTAATTAATATGTTTAAATACGTCTATAAGTGAAATAACAAATTTGAATATAAAGTTTATATAAAAAAGGATTTTATTAAATTAAAATTAATTATGTAATTTGTTCGAATTATAATATTAATTACGAAAAACAAAGTAATTACCCAGAATGAATATTAATTCTATATTCATTCTATAATATTCATTAATTTGAATGGTTATAAAATATTAGTGAATTTGGAAGTCTTAAATAAATATTTAGAATAACGA
Organism: Glyphodes perspectalis; assembly: GCA_951394215.1. NCBI lineage: Eukaryota > Metazoa > Arthropoda > Insecta > Lepidoptera > Crambidae > Glyphodes > Glyphodes perspectalis. Next base: position 7,130,451 of record OX596229.1, read on the forward strand.
GACATTGTAGTTTATGTTTATTATACAATTTTACTTTAACTCTATAAAATGTGTACTTATTTTATTTAAGACACATTTTTAAGGATCCGTATATACAAGGTTATTTTTAGTATGCGAAACCTCTTACCTAATATCTAACTAATTATTCTAAGGAAACAATTTAAAGGATTATAGAAAACTAGCTAACCCGGCGAACTTCGTTCCGCCTAACAGTCAATGACACATAATCGGGTTAAATTTATTGAGATGTAAGCTATCCTATCTTTCAAGTTCGATCAAGCTGCACACGGTGTGCAAATTTGATTAAAATCGGTTAAATAATTTCGGAGTCCATCGCGGACAAACAACGTGACGCGTAATTTACTTATATTAAGATAAGCCAATTTTTTTTTAATTTCCATGTTGGTTTCTAAACGTAAACTCGCATCTATGTAATAAAATAGCAAATAAGTTACTGAACGAACATCTAATAGATTAAGTGTTAGAATGTCTATTCTCTCTGTCTTTTCTTCCTGTTTGAATCATGTTGTGAGTACCTACTACGCGAGGTTTAAATAAAAGCTTATATAATCTTAATCTCTGCTCTTTATTTTTACCCATAACCTATCATTCCATACATAAATCTGCTGATTTCAATTTGATTAACTATTTTGTGTGAAAGTATTTTAAACAACATTTTGTCCTTTTTATAAAATCCTTTAAATTGGTTCCTTAGAATAATGAATTAAATAAGTAGATAAGAGGTTTGGCATCAACTAAAAATAACCTTGTAAATGTGCTATAAACTATATCGTCATAAACTATATATGCCATATCAATATAAATATGATTGCTTTAATCAACAAACTTTTCAAATCTTATAAATTTCAATTTAAACTTAATATTAATGCAATTATACGTATAATATATGTATTTAAATTATATATAAACATACTATTACATTAGCGTCTTAACATTATTTTAGGGACTCGCGTTTTTTGGTTTTCAAATCGTGTTAAATATAATGTACTGTATCAATATCAAAAGCTACTAACACACCCGTTCATTTAAAGCATGCTCGCAATAAGCAAACTCATAACGCTCAACTGAAGCATGCTCTTTAAAAGCATGCTTATAACAAGCATGCTTTGTGTGCATAATATGTTTGTAACTTTATAGTATTGAGAAGCAAGTGATTAAAATATTTAGGCTTCAGACGCAATTCAAAAAAGTTTCTATTGCAAGATAATAATGGCTCACACAGTTAAGTGTATTACAAAACCCCCCCTTCCCCCACACCGGGACTATTCAACAAAGAGCCAGTAAATCCATTGCTATTACTTTTAGAAAAAAAAATACAAATGCTTTTGTAAAAACAAGCACCGGGTTATTAACAAGCAATTCTTCTGCAATGAGGATTATGGGCATAATGTTATGCCTGTCTGTCTGTTTTCTTGCAAAGGTTTAACTCCTCCTCCCAAGAAGTAACTCAATGAGAGTTTTTTGAGTTAAAACATCAGATAGATGGCGTAACTGTGACGTACGGTCTTGACACCCTCCTCATTGGTAAGTTGTCAGACCAAACTGACATGCTGTCAACACAGACCCAATAGTGACAGTGATAAGACCACGAGACTCCCTCACGCCATCTAGCGGTGTTTGTATTTTTGAAAACCCTAACTGTCTAGGCCCCCATCGTCAGGAGTCTGATGCCTTGAGTAAAATTTGTTGCTTTAAGAGAAATATACACTCAATTTATTTTTGGCTAAATGTGGTTAAATGGGCCTACTTCCCCTTTGACTCTTCTGCCTAGCCCTTCGAGGATTATGGGCGTGATGTTGTGTATGTATACACTTAATTAGGGTAGAGGAGGGATCGGAGGGCCCCCTGACGTGCATTGACTAGTGGCCTCTATAAGCTTAATTCAGACAGACTTTGTGTCACCCTTATGTAAGCGCTGACTATTGTGATTTTGTGATTGGGGGGAGGGGGAGATCCTCCTAAAGTCACTTTGTATAATATAGGTTGAGGTGGGGCGTCTCTAAGGTCGTTGACGTCATCACCTCGCGGCGAGCGCGCGCCGCGGCGTGTTGGCCGGCGCGCGCGCAACAAGCGACGCGCCTCAATCCATCCAGTCGTCGCCTCCGAAATCGACCGTCTCCACAACGGTTACCTGGAGAAAGAGAATGATGAAAACGTGAACATAAGTCCGTTAAAGATTCTTATGTTTTCATTAACATTAACCACCTTATCGTATCGTATGTCGTAAAGCGAATTACTTGAATCCTAAGTACCCAAAGTCGTTAAGCATTACGTAAACTGAAATTTGGAATTTTTAACCGCTTCCCCAATTAGTCAGTAAATGTTCTTTTGACCTACCCCAACATACTTACTCTTAGTATAATTTGCATAGGTAACCTTTTTATATTCCATGCTGACGTCATTCAACAATTTCAACCTCCATTGCCCCGTGTTATGAAAAGAGAGCAATTTAGAAACACCCCCCCCCCCCTTTCCCCCTCCCCTTCAGATTAATCAGAAGTCATCAGAATAAATTTTCAAATTTTATTCTAAAACATGGTATAGTCAATATTTAAAAAAAATCTCAAACAAACAATAAAAGTAATGATAAAATTATGTAAAAGCATTTATTTTTATATCATACATATTTTGACAGATTTGAAATAACTTAAAACTTTTGTGACTGAGTAGGCGACGAGCTAGCCACTTGTCACTTCTTTTTCACAGCTTTCCATCCAACCCAGCCCACTGCCCCATGTTGGTCTGGGACTTAAAAAGAATATGTCAACTGTGGTTCTTGCCTAGCATGTCGTAAAAGGCGACTAATGGTATATTGGGTTTTGGGTGTGTGATTGTGTAGGCGACAGGTTAGCCGCTTGTCACTGCTTTTTCACAATTGTCCATCTGACCCAGACCGGCTTTATTTTTGGCTGAATGTGGTTGAAGGGGCTTGCTGCCCCTTCGACTCTGCCTACCCTTCGGGGATCGTGGGCGTGATGTTATGTATGTATGTTAAAATGTAAAAACCCAGCCGGGTTACTGAGTTGACTGACACCGACATTGTTTACTGAATCATGTTATGACAACTTTCTTTTGCTGTATGTATTAAAATCCTTCAACAAACACTTAAGATAAAGTACATTCTTTCAGATATGAAAAAGGCAATTTCATTCTGATATACTAGTACATATATGCATGTAGTGCAGAGCGGTGGTAGCTCAATGGTAAAGACTCGCGCCTCTTAACCGAGGAGTGCAGGTTCAAACCCGGGCACGTACCTCTGGATTTTTCAAATCTATGTACGTATTTATACCACTAGCTCGACGGTGAGGGAAAACATCGTGATGAAACCTGCAAATTCAAAACAACTTTGGATTTGTAATCATGACCCAATAATTGTCTGGTTCCCCTATCTTAGGGTTACGAGTGCCAGATCGGCAGTCGCTTCAATGTAATTACCAGACTCGCTAAATCCTGGATCATGGTCTAAGCGGACCCCGTCTAAGCACGGGACATAACGCTAGGAAGATGGATACTAGTATATGCATGAGTAAGATATTTAAAGAGTCACGTTCTATACCAGACCTTCGACAATAGGTTTAAAAGAGTCTATAAATCTGTAGCTGCGTATTAGTTTAAATAAGCGTGTCAACAGATGGCGTTGGTTGCCTATCGACGTCAAGCCGTACATTCTACAACGCGCTGACGAAGTTATAGTCACCGCTAGTATAAATCGGACCTAGTCCCTGACCACACAACACCTAGCACGGAGGAACTATTTCCACTTTTAAAACGAACAATCTTACTTAGCTACATTTTCATTAGCTCATCAGCCTAATTATAAAAACGGTAGTATTTACTTTCAATACTTTCAATAGTAATGATATTGAGTTTGTTCAAAATATATCGTCAATATTATCTGATTGACTCACGATGTGACGGGTTTATAACGAGATGCTGACTGGTCGAAGGACATCTATTTAACTGCATCTTGGAAACTAGTGGCCATTTTGTAAGTGTCTTAACATTTATGAGAGCGAAATGAAAATGGGTTTGAGCTTCTTTGTCTCTGCCTACCCCTTTGGGGATTACGGGCTCGATTATACTGAAACCCTATAATTTTCAGATACTCCTCACTTAAACAGCTTCCCCTGAACTTCTTGCATCACTTTCGGCTTATCAACATGCTCCTGCGCCTTTTTATAATAATCCTGGACCTGATCCACATTCTGTCCTTGAACGCAAATAAACTTCTTGATCTTCTCCAAGAAGTTATGGAACCATCCTCCGCCCTCATCTTGCCTGGGCCTGGACGCGCCCACTTCCGACTCAACGCTGATGCGTTGGCCCAGATTGTGCTGGCTCCGTCCTCCGAAGTCCAAACGGCTCTGTCCAGCCAAGTCGTGGCGACTTTGCCCTCCGATGTCCAGGCGACTTTGGCCAGCGACATTTTGACGACTTTGTCCAAGGTCATGGCGGCTGCGGTTCATATTTAGTTAGGCCTAGCGGACAAAATTGGACATGTAGAGCTTTGAATGGGATTATGGGATAGGATATTAAAGTAGGGATTACTGGGTGTTAAGATTTGGCAATTAGCAAGGATATAATTAAAAGTCCCAAGTTGGTCTGAGACTTAAAAAGAATGTGCCAACTGAGTTCCTTGCCTAGCATGTCGGAAAATGCGACATCAAGCCAGTTGAACTTCATTGATACAACAGTGTGCTCATAATTATTATCAATGTAGTCAAACTTAGGCAATTACTTACCGATTTGAAACCATATTTATCATATCACGAGAATTTACTAAATCCATCTCCTATAATATTCATAACTTTTAATTATTTAATTGGTGTAAACATAAAAAGAAAATAAAAACCGTTTAAAAATAATAATTTATCAAAAATGACTTCTTTACATTTGTGTCAAATATCAGTGTCAGTAATTGACGTCAAATGACAGCGTGTTATTTCTTCTAAATTCTGTTAATTCTACAAAGGAGATTCTAATACATTTAAGCATGGGTTGACTACTAAACAAGTAACCAAACATTAATTCCGGTTTCAGCCGCAGTAAAAGTAGAAACCAAAATTTTTATCCAGAACTAAAGTAGACACAATGTAGTAACAGTTACAACAGAAACGTAGTGGAAATCCAAAGATCAAATCAAATCAAATCAAATCAAATCAAATCAAACATTTATTTTCGACTGCGGTGCCAACGAAACTAGTATATATGTGGTAGATTCAAATTGTTCTATTTTGTATCTATTATTTGACGATTTACAAGTGCTTTTTTGAGGCCTACGTAAATAAAGATATTTTGAGTTTGAGTTTGAGTCTATGGTACTGGTATATAGAAAACCAGATTGCAGTTTCTGCCAAAATTTAAATTTACAACGAAATTAGCTTCCAGCTATCCGATTTCCTATCCCGGTTTATTGTATAGGTACCTATATAAATAGTGGCGGGAATAATTTCGTTAGCGCGTTGTAGAACGTACGGCTTTTATGCCAATTTTATCAACGCCATCTTTTGATGGGCTTTTGGAACTAATTTATGGCGTAATATACAGATGTCTATAGATGTCACCACACACTCATACATCTCTCGACTGGAGCTACTGAAACCCCGTCAACTCACCCATCCCCAGCCCCACCCCTGCTGATACCAGTCACTCACCTCCTCAGTAGGACTGGAACTGCTGAAGCCTCCAGCGGCGGCGTACCCCGCCAGACCGCCTGCCGCCAGCGCGCCCACCCCCAGCCCCACCGCAGCGCCCGTGCCCAGGCCGGACCGCTGCTGAGGAGCTGATGTGTAGCCCTGCTGGAATATACACCATCAGTTAACTAAAGAAAATGGTAGTCCGAAAGTACTTCCAAAGTTACTGTTCCGTTAAGTTTTTTTAACTCTATGTACATATTGATACTATGTACTAGCTTGATGAGGGAAACATCTTATTAAATTTGCACATTCAAACAAATATGGAGTTTTCTGACTATTGGGGTAAAAATTTGACACGCCAGACGTTTTAACTATACCTAAGTAAGGACATAGGAAGATTTCTATCCTAGAAAAATGTACAGATTGCGCAGGGGACATGTTAGTCTATAATAATAATGTCCTTCTAATCGATTTTGGTCATGGCGGCCAATCTCAACGACTAGCTACCTGCGCACGAGATATTATAGTGCACAAGTGTGTGCGCAAATACAGGTACACTCACTATTCCTTCACTCTCATAGTCCGGTGAGACGGCACCGACATGACTGGAGAGAGGTCGGGCGCGGGACCAATGGCTTAACGTGCTTTCCTGGGTACAGGGTAGATTATACCGCCAACTTCCTGATTCTGGGCTGTTACACAAATTTGGGAACGACCCAGGATTCGAACCCGGGACCTCTTAGTCCTTAGGCGGCGCATGCTACCACTAGAGCAACGAAGCAGTCATGTTAATTTATAACCAACCAAACGGACCAAGACGAGTTACGAGGTCGGAGCCGTGGGAAAATGCTAGGATAATTCAAAGACACTTACCACAGCCGTTGGTGGTGGAGCACCATAGCCTGGAACAATTCATTTTCAGTTTATACATACATAACATCACGCCCATAGTCCCCGAATGGGTTGTCAGAGTTAGAGGCAGCAGGCCCCTTTAACCACACTCAGCCAATAATAAAACAGGGCTGAGTTAGATGAAAAATAGGTTTTTTTTAAGTTTATATAGTTTATAGAAAAATCCCATGTTGGTCTGGAACTAATAATGACCTACCCACTGTGTTCCTTGCTAAGCATGTCGTAAAAAGGTGACTAAAAATATATTAGACGTTAATTTGGCTGGATAAATAATGAACACACGACAGCACATCAGGCTAAACATTGCGGAATCTTATGTCGTTGTGATAAAGTCTGTTTCGCAACAAACATCTATAACCTGATGTGCTGTCGCCTGTACATACAAGCGCCTAACTCCAGGCTTTAATGCGCTGTATCTTCGTTATTAAAAAAAATCGTGTTCAATATTTTTTCATAATTTTAACGGACTAAATATTATTACTACTTTGCATACTTCCTATTATCACAACCGCTGTGTACTGATCTGGACACATAAATGATCTACGACTTTAAAAAAGTCCTAGCATGTTGCAAAAGACGACTAACGGTCATCATCTTCCTAGCGTTATGTCCCGTGCTTAGACGGGGTCCGCTTAGACCATGATCCAGGATTTAGCGAGTAATTACATTGAAGCGACTGCCGATCTGACGTTCGTAACCCTAAGATAAGGGAACCAGACAATTTTTGGATCATGGTTACAAATACAAAGTTATTTGAATTTGCAGGTTTCATCACGATGTTGTCTCTCACCGTCGAGCTAGTGGTATAAATACGTACATAGATTTAAAAAATCCAGAGGTACGTGCCCGGGTTTGAACCCGTACTCTTCGGTTAAGAGGCGCATGTCCTTACCATTGAGCTACCACCGCTCTAAAAGAAAAGACGACTAACGGTGTATTGGGTAAATATCGAGCTAGCCCTTTACCCAGTCCCGTCTCTCCCACGGGGCACGTTGGGCCCCCACCGACTAGAGGGCCCCCTAGTTCTAGATTACCAATGGGTCGACGACATGATATTTTATCACCCACAAACATATTAATTTACTAATGTGCCCAGAGCCTCCATTAGGTTAAAGACGGACCTGCCTTTACAATTTTCCATCTAACCCATTGAGCTATTATTACTACGTATAGAGAAGCTATGTCAAATAAAAATATTATCACGAAGCATTGACTGAGCGTGTTTCAGCATTTGCAGCGCTAAAACTAACAATTGTCGTCTAATTAAGGTACCATACACGCAGTGCTAGATCGCTCATAGAGTACATTTTTCTCGCGACCAAAACGTCGTAAACGCCGTGAATTTCATGACGCTTACGCGTGTGAATGCCGTGACCGTAGGCGAGTGACTAAACGAGTTGTTGCCGATCGGCAACAACGCACGGCGCAAAAAACTTGTTCGCTGCGTCGGTTCAATGATCTAACCCAATTTTATTTTTGGTCAGTCAAAGTCAAAGTCAAAATATTCTTTATTTATATAGGTTTCAAAGAAACACTTATAAATCGTCAAAAACAGTTAAAGAGATATGATTCTGAACACCGGTTCGGAATGTTGCACCTACCGAGAAGAATCCGGCAAGAAACTCGGTAGTTACTCTTTTCAAAAACAGTATTAACAAAGTTGTAAGAATCATATTTAACTTTGAACCATGATTCAAAGTGGGCCTGGTGTGAAATAAGATAATAAACATTTATAATTACTAGGAATTAAAAAAAATATTAAAACAAAAAATTTAATTCGACCAGAGCAGACCAATAACCAAAGGCGGCACCTGTTCCTAAGGATAACGTAGGTGTCAGCCATCGCTTCACGGTTTTACGGTTAAATGTGGATGAAAAGCTTTCAGGACCTTGGTCTCCTAGCCTACCTCTGCAGGAATCGTATATTAAGAGCGGACGCGAACTGAGAGACATTGAAAATACGAATTTGAAGCTCGAGCTGAATATTGCGAATAAAAATTTCAAAATTCGAGTTTAGACTCTTGACGATTGTCTCTTTCAGTACAGGCTAGTTGACTAAAATAATTTGTTATTTCGTAAGTTAGATTATTAAAAAATTTCGAACTCGTATTGTTTGCTTCATCAAATACTCGAAATATAACAAGATACAAATTGACTATGATATGTAATATGTAAACAGATGACGTCGATCGAACATGCAGAAACGCCATACAATCCTGCATCGCGCTGACGAAGTTATTCTCGCCACTAAGTATATATACAACACACCTCACGGTCAGTCGGACATAGGTCCCCGAGCGAGCAACACCTAGCTCGGAGGAAGTACTTTAGTGCGAGCGCATTATTCGCACACAGCGCTTCAAAGATCTGAAGTGGGGCGATTTTACACCACTTGTTCCTAAAATTCTACAGAACAAGTGACGTCACGCGCATCTAAACACGCTGTATTTTCGTCATCTTTGGTTTGCTGAACAAAAGAGAAAATACGTTAGCAATGTTTTTTTTTGTAATCTCTATGTTGGACTACTTATTTTTTTTTTTGAGTCAACTAGCCCATTACCCACTGTCCCATGTTGGTCTGGTACTATAAAAGAATATGCCAACTGTGGTTCTTGCCTAGCATGCCGTGAAAGGCGACAATGGTATATCGGGTTGGGTGATTGTGTAGGCGACAGGTTAGCCGCTTGTCACTGCTTTTTCACAATTTTCCATCTAACCCAGCCCTTTATACCCAGACTTTTTTTTTTGGCTGAATGTAGTTGAAGGCGCATGCTGCCCCTTTGACTCTGCCTACCCCTTCGGGGATTATGGGCGTGATGTTACATTAGCTACACCTATGTCCACACTAAACGTTTTATTAGTGATAAAAAAAAAATATTTTTAGCATTTTTAGAGGGCTTCCAGTTGCTTAGAAAAACCAGTTTGAATCGAGACAAGAAAGAAATAGAATAAGTAAATATTTATCTATACTTATAATATATCTGTAGAGGTCAATTCTGTACATGAAATATGTTTTCAAAATAACTATTAGGGGGTGATTAGTGATCGATACTGATGCCAAAAATGCAATTAGTAAAATTTTTGTCTGTCTGTCTGTATGTTCCTTATAGAAACAAAAACTATTCGACGGATTTTAACGAAACTTGGTACAATTATTCTTCATACTCCTGGGCAGGTTATAGTATACTTTTCATCACGCTACAATCAATAGGACCATAGTGAAGGGAAATGTTGGGAAAACGGGAGAAGTTACTCCATTTTTTAAGCTTCCGTCGCGTGTGCAGCCTTAATGGTTAAAGTTACATAGAAATCATGTATAACGGAAATAGTCTTTATAATATTAACCATAAACGCGGGTGACACCGCTGGCACAGCTAGTATTAAGTATGAACATAATTTCTTTAGTGTTACAAATCAAGGAGGAATCCGTCGAGAACTTTTATATGGGAAATACAGTGCCCGCCTTACCTTTTAAGGTTATATTTTTATGTGGTTTAGTTGTCTCTGTCTAACTCGCCAATTGGGTAGGTTAGCGTTATAAACGTGAAAGTTTGTGAGGATGTGTGGATGTTTGTAACTCTTCCACGCTAAAACTACTGAATGGATTTCAATGAAACTTTACAATAATATAGCTTATACACCCGAATAACATATAGGCTATGTTTTATCGATGTACCACGCGAGGAAAGCCTAGAAGCTAATAATATATATTTCTGATTATAATTAGGGGCAGGATTGAAATAATAAGACAAAACTCAACATCTAATACAATATTTATTTAATCCAAGAGATTATATTCAAAAAACAATGTTTAAATGCAACATTTTTTATTGACAACCAAAATAGTGTACAATTTGGAACATATTTAAATGCTACCTAAATTTGGAATAAAAAATACAGACTATAACGTTAAATGAAATCAATGAATCTTTTTCATTTAGTCATGTATTTTTAACGAAATATGATATGAAAATTATTGATTTTAATAATAATTAATTTATTTGTTATGGTAATGTGATAGGTGCATAATATAACATAATAGTTACCAATCATAATATTTTAATATAGTAAAATACTTAATCATGAAGATTCAATGATAATAATAATTAACTGAACATATTTATACGTCATAAGAGAACATCTACTAATTATTAAAATATTTAATTAAATTTAATAAGGAAAAATCGTGTCAAGTATCATATTAACTTAATTTAATAGATCCAGAATTTTCATAAGATAAGTTAATTCGTTTCATAAAAAAAAGAACACCATTGCTCATAATTATTATAAAAAAAAATTTAAATGCTGACAACCGCACAGTTTTAATTACAGTTTGACCATAACCGTGGTGCCTTAGGGGAGGAGGGTCAAGACCAGACAAAGACTATGAAGATGATGACACCATAGATACAGATATAGTAGATCAAAAGCATTGTTTAAAAAAATATATATCAAATAGAATTCTTCCGAAACGGCTCGAACGTTTTTAACGATTTTTTGGGTGTTTGGTAGGTATGAGAATAGATCGTTTAGTATTTTTCATGCTCCTACCGCCACCCTCCACTTCATATCGAGAACAGGGTGTTACGAAGTTCACCGTAATCTAGAAAATGTTTTCCATGTAACCTAACTTTTTTTTTTGTGATAATATGGTTAAAAAGCTTATGGGCATGATGGTAGATATATGTGAGTGTATTGCTACCACTCTGTGACGACCGCGCCACAAGGTAGTCAAGACTCCAGTAATACTTAAACAAATGACGTCGATCGAACATAGAGATACGTAGAATAACTTCGTCAGCGCGATGCAGGATTATATGAATCCTGCATAATCCTGCATCGCGCTGACGAAGTTATTCTCGCCACTAAGCATATATACAACACACCTCACGTTTAGTAGGACCTAGGTCCCCGAGCGAGCAACACCTAGCTCGGAGGAAGTCAGTGGCGGATTTACAATCTTAGCCGCCCTAGGCCCCAGGCCATAACTCTCAGTACTAAAGCGTCATCACTTAATTTTTATTACGATTAACCGCCTCTAATATCTGGCCGCCCTAGGCCCGGGCCTACACTTTTAGTGCGAGCGTGTAGTTCGTACAACTCTATGGGCGAAAGAGAATGTTTCTGTCATTTTGGATATTTTCAATTAAGTTTGTCAAATTTCTGAACTCTATCCTCCCCCCTCGCCTGCGCTACCAGGTGGCATAGCGATTGATCGAACTAGAAATACTATAAAATTTTATTTTACAGTTTTTGTTCAATAAAAAACTAAGGAATAACAATAACAATGATCAAATTCGTCTTACACTAATAAGGTTAATATTTTTGGCAATCTTAAACATTATCGACAAAAAGGAAAAATACACAAAAAAGTTAAAAAAAAAATGTTGTATACACATTATTATGCGTAGTGTTAAGTTATTGTACTTGTAATTACATAATTTATTATGAAAACTTTCATAAGCGACTTCAAAAAGGAGATTTAATATTCAGCGGTGGTATGCTTTGGTTAATCTTACACTTTCATTGTAAATAATCATATTATGTCATCTCCCGCAGTCATTGATTGTATGATTTGGTTTAGAACTTTAAAAAAGTGTATATTACTCATGTATATTTTGACGCTGAAAAGAGTAACAACCGAGTTTCTTGCCGGTTTCTTCTCGGTAGAATCAGCATTCCGAACCGGTGGTAGATTCACATTGCTCTAAGGATTTTGTAAAATTGACGATTTATAAGTGCTTTTTTTAAGGCCTACATGAATAAAGAAGTTTTGAATTGAATTCAATTGAATTGAACAGCTGTTTTTTTTTTCTTGTATTTTGTTTTGTGTCATATCTTCGTCTAATAAGCGTTCTTAAGATGTCGTCGTATATTTTATGCTTCTTAATATTCACTTTAACGCCATTTTAAATCTTAATGCAAAGATTTGACATTTAAATGGAATTACAAAACAAAAACGTGCAGCAATGGGTTACGAGCCATTGCGCTAACTCAGCCCACTGCGCTACGTGTGTTAACTTGTTAACTCTATTCGAAATGCGTTGGCGCACTGCGCAGCGCCGGAAGAATTCTAAGTGTCGCTTAGGGCCTCAGGGCTCACTCAACGCATTATTTTGCGCACTCGACGCAATTTTGACTTAACTCAATGAGTTAGCGCAGTTAGCTGCGCCCGAGTTACTGTGTAGACGTAATAATAAGTTGCGCATATACAAATCAATTTTTAGTATTTACGAAACCGGAATACCTCGTTAAATGAATTGATTGCGATGGTTTTTATACAATGTTATATTTTGACCAAATAATATTTACGAAAACCTTGAATAAAGTTAAACCCTACTAAAACTGAATGGCGCATGCGCATCGCTTGCCACAATGTCACGAGGTCGTTAAGTCCCGTAAGTATTATTTCTAATAAGCGCGAGCGCGCAAAGCACTCGAGCGAGTACAACGAGGCAACACAAAATGATTGTAACTTCATGAGATTTTGAGATACCATTATAATTTTTTACACTGATTCTTTAAATGAATATATTTGACCATGTTCATACATGGGGGTAGGCAGAGATCGCGTACTTCCATTTGCTACGATCCTGACATACTCCTTTCGCTTCTTCTACATTTGTAAGTCTTTTCATACACGCTCGTCGGTTAAGGGTGCTGTTTACCTGACCATTTGCCTACCCCCATGGGAAAAAGGCGTGACATTATGTATGTAAGTATGTATGTATATCATATATAAAAAAAAATCTCTTGTATAGTTAATTTTGAAGTCAATTATCTTATGTAAGCTTTTATTTACACCAACGTGTTTAATATAAGTAACTAAGGGCTGATTTTTTAACAGTCAGATAAAAGACAACAATCGAATAAATCACAATCCGAATGATTGTAAAATGACATTGTTTCCTAAGCAATATAAAGTATGACATCCGAAAATTGGTTACTTTAGATTTTAACAGTCGATTAAATCTTATCTGACCATTACAAAATCGGCCCTAAGTAATAATGATCTTTATTCAAGTAAAATAACTTAACAAACAGAACCAATTTGGGACGATTCGTAGTTCCTGCCAATCACATCTTTTAGAAGGCACCTGAAAATAGGAAAATATACAAACTATAAAATTAGAACTGAAAATAGAAAAATTAAACATGATGCGACTTCATAGTATAAGGTATTTTTTAATTTGTCGACTTAGTTTCTGCAAATATGAAAATGGTTTGGATATTTTTATATAAAATATATGAAATTCATTTCTTTTGTAGTAACTTTTTTTGTCAAGTTACAAAACTGACTTAATCTCTTTACATACATAATACTTGAAAGAAAGAAATTAATAAATCATCATCATCTTCCTAGCGTTATGTCCCGTGTTTAGACGGGGTCCGCTTAGACCATGAACCAAGATTTAGCGAGTCTGGTAATTTCATTGAAGCGACTGCCGATCTGAACATCGTAACCCTAAGATAGGGGAACCAGACAATTTTTGGATCATGGTTACAGATTCAAAGTTGTTTGAATTTGCAGGTTTCATCACGATGTTTTCCTTCACCGTCGAGCTAGTAATATAAATACGTACATAGACTTGAAAAATCCAGAGGTACGTGCCCGGGTTTGAACCCGCACTCCTTGGTTATGAGGCGCGTGTCCTTACCATTGAGCTACCACCGCTCTTGAAAGAAATAAATAAATATAAAAGCTTAAACTATTTAGCTGAGCAGTGGTAGCTATGGTAGGGACTTGCGCTACACATACGAGATGTGCGGGTTCAAACCCGGGCACGTGCCAGAGGATTTATCAAATCTAAGTACGTAAATATACCACTAGCTCAGCGGTGAGGGGACTTGCACATTCAATTAGCTATGGATGTGTAATCATGATCCAATCTATCTGGTTCCCCTGTCTAAGAGTTACAAAGGTCAGTCATTCGCTTCAATATAACAACCAGGCCCGAAATCCAGGATCGATGTCCAAGCAGACCTCTACTAAAAGGCTTAACACTAAGAATAAATAAATAAATAAATAAATATCCGACTACATCACATACATTGATCTGACTTCGAGGTAAGTAGCGTAAGCACTTGTGGTACGGATATCAGAAACAACAGTGGTATTACAAATATATACTTAAATATTGGATATTAACACACAGACACATAACAAACACAAGTATTCATCACACGAATGTTTGTCCTGGGTGGGGATCGAACCCACAACTCTTGGCGCATGGGGCAGGGTCACTAACGAATGCGCCATCGAGCCAGTCAACTACTTCAACGACCAAGATGACGATGTTCGAAGAGCATTTTATATATAAAAATTAATATAAAAAAATATATCAACCTACATACTCTATTTTCTTCCGTCTCCAAACTACGCCATTAGCGGTAGAAGCCTGCGCGAAAACAAATAAAATATTACTGAAAATGCCAATTGAAGTACTCAAAATACTACACTATTAATAACCGAGATACCCGCAATATTAAACAGGACTGATTACTATAACTACTTTTGAATGTACTCCTAAAATCTCTTCATTTATTTATTAACCAATAAAATAATAAATGTATCCTCCTAACCGATTTAACGGCGGCCAATCTCAACGAGAATAAGCCAACTGCGCAGGAGATATTATAGTGCACAAGTGTGTGCGCAAACACAGGTGCACTCTCTGTTCCTTCACTCTCATAGTCCGGTGAGACGGCGCCGACATGACCGGAGAGAGGTCAGGCGCAGGACCAACGGCTTAACGTGCGTTCCGAGGCACGGGTGATTAAACCGCCAACTAACTGACACAGGGTTGGTACTGAGTGATAAATTAAATATTAAAACACCCAGCCAAACATTTCTAGAAATAACCAGTCCTGTTTTGTATATTCCGTCTATAAACAAAACTACACAAAATGTTGCCAATCACCAAATAAAAAAAACCACATGTCCACAAACAAACCCATCACCGTTACAAAAAAATAATGTTAATATGTTAATAGCAAGTTAATTAAAAACAAATATATATAACAATTTTGCAAAAAACATATACAAAAAACAAAACATCAAAAAATTACGTGCAAATATTGCAGTTACCTACACATTAATATATGAAATCCACCGCCACATTTGTAAATCTGTATGCTTAAGTCAATAACTGTCGTAATATTTCTCAATAGTTAAACTTGTGAGTTGGTAGGTAATTTATATTTAAACATTATATACATTTGTGTTAAAAATAAACTGAATATATTTTTTGGAAGAAAATATGATATATTAAGTGTATATTTAAAAGGGAACGCTTTACCGACTTCACAAATAGTGCTATACGACTTTGTACAACGTGAAATGACAAACATGTGATATTATATCATAACAAACTTACCTTTGAAAGCACTTCGTCACTCGCTGATAATTATATAAAATAATCACGTAAAATACAATTTTATATATACCTTGTGTTGTGTAATTTTATATTTTAATTGCAAAACTGTATAAAAATGTAAGTTTTATTTTAACACCGTTTGTACAAATTGGCAATATTTTAATTAAAATTGCTATTATTTTGATAAAAAATGTAAAAAAAATTATAATATTTTTTTTAAACACCATTTACATTAGAATATATACATACTACATATATTTAAATTTTGATTTAAAACCTAGCAAAACCGGTACGCGCTCTGCTAAGTCACAGTTTCCCGCAAGAATTGTATAATGCAAAGTATATAAAACCCTTATATAAAAAATATACGTTATATAAAAAAATAACTATGGATCGTCTTATTTCAAATTTTTTAAACATAAACATATGACAAGATTTTTTTATAAATATAAATATGAATATGTATTTTAGTATAATGTAATAAAAAGTATAACCTAACATTATTCACAAATCAAAACGAATTATTTTCATTTAAATATATGTACATACATATATTACATAAATTTCTTATAAATATATACATATGTTTATGGCTTTGACTAAATTATACCTTCTTTGGAAGATATAGAATTCACACAATAAGGTTGATATTCGTTTTATTTGAAAAATTGTAATTTCATAGCCAAAACCACATGTACTAACGAAATAGTAACATTTTATTAAGCCTAAAAGTAGCATGCAAATTAAAAACCTATTTATATATAAGCATGCTCTATTTACTATCTATATATAAAAATGTTAATACATATAAAGAAAACAAGAATTAGAACTAACTAACTAACTAAACTTCACGCCACCTCCCTAGCGGGGTAGGCAGAGAGAACCGAACGCCATATGGCACGATCCTTACACACCTCACTCGCCTCTTCAACATTCATAATCCTTTTCATACAAGCTCTACAGTTTATTATAATAAGAATTAGCATATAGAAAATTCTAAAAAAGTATGTGATTTTAAACTTTCGCGTTGCATTATCAATGGAAATAATACTGACGGGACTAAACGCGATACGCATTATGTAGTACATGAGCACTACATAATGCATATCAGTCCGCTTGTGACCGCGGTCGTTGCAACACGCCTGTGAGTTTAGTTCCGTCAGTATTATTTCCAGTTCTAAAAAAGTAGCCGCAAGTGGCTAGCTCGTCGCCTACTTAATCACAAACCTACTAACCTAAAACACAATTAGTCGCCTTTACGACATGCTAGGCAAGAACCACAGTTGGCATATTCTTTTTTTTGTCCCAGATCAACATGGGGCTAATTTTTTGCTCATATTCTAAAATCCTTTAAATTGGTTGCTTATGAGTTAAATAAGTAGTTAAGAGGTTTAGCATAAACTAAAAATAACTTTGTATAAGGTTAAACACATTATCATCATTCTCTTGCCCTTCACCCAGTTCACCTGGGGTCGGCGCAGCACGTCTTCCTCTTCCACACGTCCCGGTCAGCCGTCATCAAGCTATCCACTCCCATTTCACTCATATCATCTTTTACACTTTCACTTATCTCACTCTCACTCTCTTTGTCACATGTCTTTCCTCTCTTCTCATCACATGCCCATACCAAGATAAACGGTTTCCTATCACTGCCACTTTCATACTTCCTCTTATATATGTGATATATTAAATACATGGTGTGGTGTGCACATCCCAAATTGAAAACCGCAGTCACTTGAAAAATCTCATCAGAATCATTTCAAAACACCCTGTTTATTTCGTAAGTCCAAATGTTAGTTATATTAGTACTGTCCACTAAAATTTTAAAACCAAATCTATCGCCGATCTTAAATCTAAGTGCTACAATTAACATGCTTCCCAGATTGATAATTACGTCCAGTGCAATAATGCATATTTGTGTCAACTGAGAATCGAACCCAGACAATCACCGACTTGATTATCGAGATGCAAAACGCAATGAAAATGTATACTAAAATGATATTACCGAAAAACCATTTTATCAACACGTTTATTTCTAAGAAGCCAGTTGTAATAGCGACATATTTTCAATTCAATAAGTTATATAATACGCTTTGTGTGTTCATTATTGAAACAAAATATTTCCTCCGTAATTCAGTTTTGGATTATTTTAAACTCTATCAAAAAAAGCTTCTTAGAATTAACGTTATATCATACTAATAGTAACGGCCCCAAGGGCTTACCTTGCGAAGCTCCATATCCGGGAGCGCCGTACGCCGGCGGCGGGGCGCCGTACGCACCGTACGATGGTGGTTCGCTCTGGAACATTAATTAGCTAGTTATTTTCATAGTTCCGTAACAACAAAGAAGAACATCTGTCCCAGGTCAACAGTATAGAAAGCTAATCCGTATTCTAGAAAACAATTTTACTAAATGAATGGTCGACATAAATACTTTAAATTTTTGTACACCAATTTAAATGGATTTTTTTACAGATTATCGCAGTTTATACAGTTGAAAAAGTTATTACTCTTCTGTTGGAAGAAATAAAGAAAAAGAAGATAAACAGACTTCGTACGTACAAAAGCTAAGTCATTACATTTTCACTTTTTTGGTAAGCTTAAATATAGATTCAACGACAATAAAAACGAAACAACTGACATTATATTCATTAAGATTCAATCACGGAAATAATTAAGAATAAGATCAGTTAAGTAGACTGAAAGCAACGATGGAACATACGTGAATACAAACAAACTAAGATACATATAGACTGAGAACCTTAACCGTCTACAGATAGCGCGCGAGTTGAATGCAGTCGGGCTGAGACGAGACATACCTGAGCTCTGCATTCAACTCGCGCGCTATCTGTAGCTTTGCTGTATTCTTAACTAGATATACACATACATAACATAACATCACGCCCATAATCCCCAAAGGCAGCAGGCCCGTTTAACCACATTCAGCCAAAAATAAAACTGGGCTGGGTTAGATGGAAAATTGCGAAAAAGTAGTGACAAGTGGCTAGCTTGTTGCCTACACAATCACATACCCAAAACCCGATACATCATTAGTCGCCTTTTACGACATGCTAGGCAAGAACCACAGTTGGCACATTCTTTTTAAGTCCCAGACCAACATGGGACTAGATATAAAACAGCTTTAAAATTTATTTCCTCCTACCAATGCATTTGATTGCATTGATTGTAAAAAAGTGTGACGTGCAAAAGAATTTGTTACAAATCTACTTGCAGTTAATAAATCATTTCATTTCATTTCAAAAGCCTAGAATACAACAAGGTCATTGCATTGAAAAAAAAGTCAACATAGACGAACACAAGCACAGAACGAAACAGACATAGATCCCACTCGCTCCACAAAACTAGCAACGCCGAAAACCAGTGGCGTAACTATACTGTCTGCAAATTTCATGGGTTAGAGTCCTCCCTCAATAGAGCCATTGGGAGGAAACGATTTCAATAGTAGGGCCCGAGCCACTCCTGAGCGAGCCCCGAATCATTTAGCCAATCCTGCCATTCTATAGTTACGCCACTGCCGAAGACAAACCAAGTAGACGTCACAACCCGAAGAAGAAAGATTAGTAAATACCTTATAGTGGTTATATTGTTGATAATACGGCTGGTAGGGGGGGCGTACCATGTAGGGCTGCTGCTGGACGGGCGCGGCGCCCTCGAAGCCGATGAACTGGACGTGCACGTCGCCGTCCACGGTGATGTGGCTGATGCGGTTCGAGGGGAGACGGTGCAGGAACTCGCAGAAGTGCACGCCGTTCAGAGCGATCTGGGGATTTGGTGTTTAGATTTATATGGAGCGTTCGATTCGGTTTCGAGTAAGAGGTGAACCGGACATGAAATTCTCAAAAGTTAAAAATAAAATTCTTATTTATATAGTTTATTTATTTATGTAGGTCTGAATGTCGCTTCTCCGAGAAGAAACCATATTTAGTCACAAACTGTTTCTAAAGACAGTACGTTCATAAGTGTTCCCCAGGGCACCATATTGGAACCTGATCTTTACGTACAAGTGTACCTCAAGGCACCAAACTGAGACCACATCTATATAAATTTACCAGAAGGCACAATACCAGGTCTTATCTTAAACGACTGCGGCTCACACAGCAGCAGCGCCTCGAAGGGCTGTCCACGGTTGATGGGGATGCCGCCGTCCGTCTCCTCTATGCCCCAGTCCATGCACGTGAGGTGGTTGCACACCATGCACATCTCAACTCACTTTATACTCTTACGAGTGTACCACAGGTCTCCGTACTGGAACCGCATTTTCCCAACCAAGTGTACCTCAAGGCAACACATTGAGACCACAACTATATATATTTACCAGAAGCCACAATACCAGGTCTTACCTTAAACGACTGCGGCTCACACAGCAGCAGCGCCTCGAAGGGCTGTCCACGGTTGATGGGGATGCCGCCGTCCGTCTCCTCCATGCCCCAGTCCATGCACGTGAGGTGGTTGCGCACCACGCACATCTCCACGAAGCGGAAGTTAAGGTGGAGGGCGATGTCGTCCCGCGGGTCCGTGTTGGGGCCGCATTGGAGATTGATGGCGAATCTGTAATTCAAGTGTAAAAGATAAATAAATGAAAATAATTAATTTGAAGACCTGAGACCGTATACGTTATTATTATATTGTAAACGCATAAGTTTGTATGGATGGATAGATGGATGGATGTTGGGTATTCATTCACGCAAAATGTATTGAATGGATTTAGATGAAACTTTATAATTAGAATAACATAGCTCAATGCTTAATGCTGATGCCCTTAGAATAAGTGAACTATTGTAGGTGATTGTTTTTATGTCTCTCGGCCCAATGAAAAGAAAAGCCTGAAAGGCTTTCATGGGGACATCGGTCCAACACGTAGAGACCTTATTATTATTATAAAGGCTATGTTTTATCGATGTACCACGCAAGCGAAGCCGTGGGCAAAAGCTATATGTTCATATATGGACAGGCCCGTTGGTTGAAGGGTCAGAGACCCTGGCCACAAAACCAAGGGTTGCGGGTTCAAATCCCGCTAGGGGCAAATGTTTCGTGTGATGAACATGGACATTTGTACTGGAGTCATGGATGTTTGCAAACGTATTTAAGTATGTCTATCCGTTCACCTAGTATCCATAGCACAAGAATAAGCTTAGTTTGGTACTAGGAAATTGGTGTGTCAGTCAGGAGAGTTTATTATTAGGGGCCATCCATAAAGTACGTCACACGTAAAGGGGCACGGGGGTCTACGATGTGTGACATGGTGTGACAAGGGGTGGAAGGGGTCATTAATTTCGTGACATCACATTTCAAAATCTAATATATCATAATAATTTGCAATTTCTGGATGTAAAATTTAAAAACATGTGATGTCACACTGGGGAGGGGGAGTCCCACAAATGTGACCAGCTGTGACAAGGACGGGGGTGGGGGGATGGATGGCCCCTTATTATATATATGTATATACGCATTTATTGACGGCTGGGGACGTTACATGTTGTACTGGGATTAATAAATAACGTGATAAGCATACGTAGCTTGCAACGGTACATTGGTTATATTTGTATAATAAGTTTCTGATTATTTAGGCGACGAACTGGCCACTCGTCTCTTGAGTTCCTTGGACAATTGAATTCATGAAAAGATCCCAATTTGGGGCCTTGTTTTAAAGTCATAACCTGTCAGTCAGGTTGATGCTTGTCACATGGATTTGATTTAGCTGTCTTTTTAAAGTCCCTACTGCTTAAATCGTGCTATCCTATTTTAATAGTTTATCAATGTAGTAAAATATATTACATACATACATAATCCCCGAACACCCGTAATCCCCGAAGGGGTAGGCAGAGTCAAAGGGAAAGCTAGCAAACGTAACCATATTCAGCCAAAAACATAACTGGTCTGGGTTAAATGGAAAATTGTGAGAAAGTAGTGACTAGTGGCTAGCTAGTCGCCTACACAATCACACACCCAAAACCCGATATACCATTCGCCTTTTACGACATGCTAGGCAAGGAACGCAGTTGGCACATTATTTTTAAGTCCCAGACTAATATGAAATATATTAACAAATAAAAATACGGTGTACGGTCTGCAGTTGTTTTTTTTTATTGAAATGTAAGCGCATGACATGTCTTTAATAAACAATCATTGAGTAAAGCCAAATGAATGTCAAAATGAACATTTCATACAATGTCAAATTTATCTCCTTATAGCAGCGGATGAGTGTGTTTGCCTAAGCGCGCTTATCTTACTAAACAACTATGGGATTTCAAAAGAAATTTCACGTTAGATAGCGCGTTCGAGAAAGACTGACTACCTACTACAGTTTTGGATACAAGAAAAACTGGGTTGGGTTTAATGGAAAATTCCTAAAAAAATTCTTTAGTCCATAAGTTAGATTATAAAATATTGAATACGTATTTTTTGGTTTATCTGATACTCGAAAAATGATTGACAGCACAGCGCTTCAAAGATCTGAAATTTAGCGCTTTACGTCACTTGGGCGGTAAAATTTTACACACCTAGTGACGTCACGCGGTACTTTAACGCGCTGTATCTTCATCATTTTTAGTTTGTTGAAGAAAAGAAAAAATACGTAAGCAATATTTTTTTGTAATCCCAACAGTGGACTATATTTTTTTTAAAGAAATTAAGAACAAGTGGATAGCTCGTCCCTAGTAAGGAAACACGGACGAAAAAAAAAATAAGGACTCCACGCCACTAACTACACTTTGTGCCTTTCCGATGCTCCAAATGACATTTCACTTACATCACACATAGACGACGACGACATTAGTGATTCAAATGACAGCTCCTGTCAGTTTCATTTTGTCTAAGTCACATCGTATTTAAATATCACCAAAACATCAAAATGCCAACGTGTGTGTCTCATTAAATTTTATACAAATATTCTAACAATCAAACCATCAAATTTTTTTGTATATTGGGTATACGTAAACTGTATCCCAGAGAAATCAAATCGTGCGAAATAAAGTAGTTTCGCGTACTTCATTTACGTTATTAAGTATAGATTAGAGTACAATTGCCCTAAATAACGCACAATACTTTATAATAAACTACGGTTGGCAACCCTAACGAGCAGTGTTGCGAAATGGGTGAGGTCCCACTGTTTATTATAGGATGATTACAGGAACTTAATATGAGGTCCCCCAGGACTAGAGGCCCGGGGGACCGCCCCCCGGTAAGTCCGCCACTGGTCACAAGTACGTTGCCTATAAGGATTGGGCGCCGTTAAAAAAAGAAATATTGTACTCAGTTTCACTTAAAAGGACAGTTGTGGATCATATTTAAGGTACAACTACCTGGGTTTTACAGTGATGTACAAAAAAAGACGGACAATGATTTACGACAAATATGTCGTAGTAATAATAAGAGCGATGGTAGCTCAATGGTAAGGACACGCGCCTCTTAACCAAGGAGTGCGGGTTAAAATTTTGGATTTTTCAAATCTATGTACGTATTTATACCACAAGCTCGACGGTGAGGGAAAACATCGTGATGAAACCTGAAAATTCAAACAAATTTGGACTTGTAACCATGATCCAAAAATTGTCTGGTTCCCCTATCTTAGGGTTACGAAGGTCAGATCGGCAGTCGCTTCAATGTAATTACCAGACTCGCTAAATCCTGGATCATGGTCCAAGCGGACCCCGTCTAATCACGGGACATAACGCTAGGAAGATGATGATGTGGTAGTAATAATAGTTCATTAAACTGGACCAGGGCAGCAGGCCCAATGCGGGGCACCACGCCACTATAAACAGGCTACAGCGGCAATATAATAAACTCAGCAAAGTATGTAGCATCGACATCTTTGCAGATAAGCAACAGAAATTTAGGTATCGCATATAACAGTCCTTAGACCTTTCTCCCATGTTTGTCTAAGACTCGGGCCATGTTGGTCTGGGACTTAATAAGAATATGCCAACTGTGGTTCTTGCCTAGCATGTCGTAAAAGGCGACTAATGGTATATCGGGTTTTGGGTGTGTGATTGTGTAGGCGGCAGGTTAGCCGCTTGTCACTGCTTTTTCACAATTATTCATCTAACCCAGCCCGGCTTTATTTTTGGCTAAATGTGGTTGAAGGGGCATGCTGCCCCTTTGACTCTGCCTACCACTTCAGGGATTATCGGCGTGATGTTATGTATGTATGTATGTAAACAAGGCGCCTAATGGGTTACTGAACACAATACCATTTTAATTTACCTTATTGTTATTTAATATTTAAGTTAATTATAATCATATTAAAGATAATTATAGTCCACTTAGCATGCCGCGGCAACCTCTTGTTAATGTGGCACTTATGGCTATGAGTTTATGTACTGTTCTTGGTCTGATGGATTAACATCACATAATAATGATATCCGACAACATCACATACATTGATCTGACTCCGAGGTACGTAGCTTAAGCAAAAGCTAAAGCAAGCCATGTGTTTGTTCTGTGTCTGGGTGTTAATATCTAATATTTAAGGATATATTTGTAATACCACTGTTGATTCTGATATCCGTAACACAAGTGCTTAAGCTACTTACCTCGGAGTCAGATCAATGTATGTGATGTAGTCTGATATTTATTTATTTATTTATTATTATTTATCTTGTTCGTTGTCCCAATACTTGACTGCCTCGTTGATCTAGTGGTAGCATGCGCCGCCTAAGGACCAAGAGGTCCCGGGTTCAAATCCCAGGTCGGGCCAAAAATTTGTGGCTGGGTATTTCAATATTCAAATTACTCAGTAACAGCCCGGAGTCAGGAAGTTGGCGGTTTAATCACCCCCGTGCCTCGGAAAGCACGTTAAGCCGTTGGTCCTGCGCCTGACCTCTCTCCGGTCATGTCGGATTGCCGTCTCACCGGACTATGAGAGTGAAGGAATAGAGAGTGCACCTGTGTTAGCGCACACACTTGTGCACTATAATATCTCCTGCGCAGATGGCTTATCCTCGTTGAGATTGGCCGCCGTAACCAATATCGGTTAGGAGGACATTCTGTCCCAATAAATAAATAAAACTGTTTCGAAGGCTACCATAAACGTGGTCGAAATTCGATCGCAATAAATTCAACACAACTAGACCTTTCCGAAATGGACCATATCTTCTGCCTTTTTCATCACTGCATTATGTTGTTTTCATCCACTCCTTTTATTGTACTTGTTAATTATTGTACGGTCAATAAATGGTTTTGTTTCTTTCTTTCAATATATAAGTTAGTTAAATACTTCACAATCATCTTCCTAGCGTTATGTCCCGTGTTTAGACGGGGTCCGCTCAGACCATAATCCAGGATTTAGCGAGTCTGGTAATTACATTGAAGCGACTGCCGATCTGACCTTCGTAACCCTAAGATAAGGGAACCAGACAATTTTTGGATTATGGTTACAAATCCAAAGTTGTTTCATCACGATGTTTTCCCTCACCGTCGAGCTAGTAGTATAAATACGTACATAGATTTGAAAAATCCAGAGGTACGTGCCCGGGTTTGAAACCGAACTCCTCGGTTAAAAGCGCGTGTCATTACCTACCTACCACCGCTCTTAGTTAAATACTTCACAATAAATATAAAATATTATGAATATAACTGTGATTATGACACTGACACATGTTTGCCATTCAGTAAGGCCATATTCATTTCCATGACCACTTATATAAATGACAACATATACTATAGAACTGATGTGGTAGACTTTTATATGGTAATTCCATTTCATTTCATTTCATAATCGATTCTCTATCTTCCGTTATCTCTATTCTGTGTGTGTATACCTAATAAAATCCCATGTTGGTCTGGAACTTAAAAATAATGTGCCAACTGTGTTCCTTGCCTAGCATGTCGTAAAAGGCGACTAATGGTAAATGGGGTTTTGCGTGTGATTGTAAAGGCGACTAGCTAGCCACTCGTCACTACTTTTTCACAGCTTTCTATCCAACCCAACCCACTGTCCCGTGTTGGTCTGGGACTTAAAAATAATATGCCAACTGTGGTTCTTGCCTAGCATGACGTAAAAGGCGACTAATGGTATATCGGGTTTTGGGTGTGTGATTGAGTGGGCGACGGGTTGGCCGCTTGTCACTGCTTTTTTTACAATTTTTCATCTAACCCAGCCCAGTTGTATTTTTGGCTGAATGTGGTTTAAGGGGCCTGCTGCCCCTTTGACTCTGCCTACCCCTTCTGGGATTATAGGCGTGTTGTTATATATGTATGTATTGTGTAGTCACTAAACTCTACATATAATATATTAATAAAGCTCCTAAGTCGCATTTAGCCAAAAAAATATAATTTGGTTTGGGTTAGATGAAAAATTCAGAAAAAGTAATGACGAGTGGCTAGCTCGTCGCCTACACAATCACACACCCAAACCTCCATATACCATTAGTCGCCATTTACGACACGCTAGGCAAGGAACACAGTTGGCACATTATTTTTAAGTCCCAGACCAACATGGGACATACATGGAATATTAGAATAAATTGAATTAAAACATTGTGTTGTGTTTGACAGGCCCGTTGGTCGAGTGGTCAGAGAAACTGAGAGTGGTCTGGCCACGAAACCGAGAGTCGCGGATTCGAATCCCGCTAGGGGCAAATGTTTCGAGTGATGAACATGGATATTTGTTTTCGAGTCATGGATGTTTATAAACGTATTAAAGTATGTCTATCCGTTCGCCTAGTACCGTAACACAAGCACAAGCATATAGCTTAGTTTAGATCTAGGGAATTGGTGTGTCAGTCTAGAGAATTTATTTAAGTATTTATATTTATATTTATTAATTGTCTCACTAATCTTCAATAGGATTCAAAAGCTCTTTCCGTCGCGTAACAGTCCTAGACGAAGCTACTTAATAATTCCACGGCTCAATTAAACAGGGCAGTTCTTGATCGATCGAATGCACTCCAACTAGGTTAGGTTATGTAACTGGCAACATGCTGACGAGGCGACATTACATTAAACTTTATACATGTTAACATATCAAAGTCAAAGTCAAAATACTCTTTATTTATATAGGTTTGAAACAAACACTTCATCATCTTCCTAGCGTTATGTCCCGTGCTTAGATGGGGTCCGCTTAGACCATGATCCAGGATGTAGCGAGTCTGGTAATTACATTGAAGCGACTGCCGATCTGACCTTCGTAACCCTAAGTTAGGGGAACCAGACAATTTTTGGATCATGGTTACAAATCCAAAGTTATTTGAATTTGCAGGTTTCATCACGATGTTTTCCCTCACCGTCGAGCTAGTGGTATAAATACGTACATAGATTTGAAAAGTAAAGAATTTGTGCGGCTCGCAAAATCTAGAGGTACGTGCCCGGGTTTGAACCCGCACTCCTCGGTTAAGAGGCGCGTGTCCTTATCATTCAGCTACCACCGCTCTACAACACAACGATTGATAAGTGTTTAATTCAAACACTTATCAATCGTCAATTCAACAAGAAAATCAACTAATAATATGAATCTACCACCGGTTCGGAATGTTGCTTCTACCGAGAAGAAACCGGCAAGAAACTCGGTAGTTACTCTTTTCAACAACATATTTTACAAGGGCGTATAGATCATATTTGCTTCTAAACCATGTCTTGAAGTCGGCTTGTCAGACACCAGAATATAAAATAACGATGTTTACAAAATTTAAGCATAAATTAAGCAGACCCGAGCAGACCAGTCCTGCAAGGCGGCACTTGTTCCCAAGCATGACGTATGTGTCAGCCATCGCTTCACTCAACCATATTTTAGGGAATGTAACGACCCGCCACATAGCGCCACCACCCCAGCGACGTTATAGTGAGCATGACTACTACAGCTTGGCGCGGTAAAAAATAAAATAAACAATAATAAAATAACCCCAATAACCCCAATTGGCCCCATGTTGGTTTGGGACTTAGAAAGAGGACCTAGGTCCCCGAGCCAGCAAAACCTAGGTCCCCGAGCGAGCAACACCTAGGTCCCCGAGCCAGCAAAACCTAGGTCCCCGAGCGAGCAACACCTAGCTCGATGGAAGTACTTCCACTTTCAGTGCGAGCGCGTATGTTCGCACAAAAGCATAATAGGGATGTTGACTGACTTTAACAATTTTCCATCCAACCCAGCCCATTGTCCCATGTTGGTCTGGGACTTAAAAAGAATGTGCCATCTGTCGTTCTTGCCTATTTTCTATCTATTATTTGACGATTCATAAGTGCTTTTTTGATGCCTACGTAAATAAAGATATTTTGAGTTTGAGTTTGAATTTGAGCTGCACCCAGCACATGATGCTAGATCCATAATACGAACCCTGGTTGGAAACGAAAAGAACATAACGCTAGGAAGGTGATAATTATATGTTTTTTTTCTTAGTAAATTTCTTAGTAAGTTCTTTGTTAATTTAAGATTTAGATTATTATTATTAGGGTTCTTTTGTAAAGTTGAACTTTATGGAAAATTATAATGGCTAGTAATTTGATTTCCTGCAAGTGGATAGGTGATATATGTTAATTGACGTACCTCTGCGCGCCTGGTGGCACGTTCCCTTGCACCCGGATCATGCGACCGGGGTACATACCCCCCGCCACTGGGTACACGCATGGTATTACCTGCGAACAAGATTATCAACACGTTAACAGGTTTTTGATAAGTCGATTTACCTACACGGTGAAAAATAACGATGTTACCCGCCAGAATACCAGCGCTACTGCGGTGTTGACTGGATGCCGTAGCAGCATAAGAAAGAAAGAAAGAAGAAGAAAGAAAATAATGCTGAGGCTGGGACCTAGTTGGTGGCACACGTTTCTTTCTTATTCTTTATTATCTTTCTAATTTTTCCTATTTCTATTTGTCTATTGTATAATAAATAATAATAATAATACAATATTAGACAACATCACATACATCGATCTGACTCCGAGGTAAGTAGCTTAAGCACTTGTGTTACGGATATCAGAATCAACAGTGGTATTACAAATATATACTTAAATATAGAAAATATTTACACCCAGACACAGAACAAACACAAGTATAAGAATATTTGTCCTGGGTGGAGATTGAGCCCACAACTCTTGGCGCATGAGGCAGGGTCACTACCGAATGCGCCATCGAGCTTGTCAATGTCTGTTTCTTTCTTTCTTTGTTTCTTATGAGTCAATACATCGATGATAATATTATTTGGTTTGGCTTAGGCGTTGGTCCTGCGCCTGACCTCTCTCCGGTCATGTCGGATTGCCGTCTCACCGGACTATGAGAATGAAGGAATAGAGAGTGCACCTATGTTTGCGCACACATTTGTGCACTATAATATCTCCTGCGCAGATGGCTAATGCTCGTTGAGATTGGCCGCCGTGACCGATATCGGTAAGGAGGACATTATTATTATTATCTCTCTGCCTACCCCTCTAGGGAAGTGGCGTGAAGTTTTAGTTAGTTAGTTGGTTTAGATGTTGGTGTATGGAGAGGAAGAGGGCGACCGAGATGGATGGATCATGTAAAACATGATAGGGCAAAGATGACGACCGATCGGGACGTATGGACCCGCACTCCTCGGTTAAGAGGCGCGCGACCTTACCATTGAGCTACCACCGCTCTTGTATGTAAAATAAATATATTATAATCAAATGTTCAACTGGCAACCTCTATAAACCTTGTTATCAATATACCTACCTACCTGCAAAGGAAGTGATAATATCGATTTAATTATGTATTTTCACGAATAAATGCTAATAAAACCGTTGTAGACTTATAAGGGTTATCAGAAACTGGTTTTTAGAAGTCAAATGAGCCTTTGAGTTTATTTGAAACATTTTACAAGACCCATGTAGGTCTTTTTGAATAATAATATAATATCAGACTACATCACATACATTGATCTGACTCCGAGGTAAGTTGCTTAAGCACTTGTGTTGCGGATATCAGAATCAACAGCAGTATTACAAATATATACTTAAATATTGGATATTAACACAGACACAGAACCAACACAAGTAATTATCATACGAATGTTTGTCCTACTTGGGGATTGAACCCACAACTCTTAGCGCATGGGGCAGGGTCACTACCGAATGCGCCATCGAGCCAGTCTAAAATTTATAATATTAGTAGGATTTTACACTAGCGGCCCGCCCCGACTTTGCACGAGTGGACATTTATTTTTTAACCTAACCTAACCTGTTTTTGAAAAAAGTCTATAGCCTATGTTAATCAGGGATAATGTAGCATTCTAATGGCGAAAGCATTTTTGATATCGGTCCAGTAGTTTTTGAGTTTATTCGTTACATACATACATACATACAAATATTTCCTCTATAACGAGGAAAAATTTGTAATTTTTTTTGTAAAATAACAGTGTAGATACACGGACTATTAAAAAAAGAAGGACTACACGCTGTCATGCTATACCGTGAAGCCACGTGTGTGTGAGTAAGATACTTATAGTTACCAGATATCGGATATCTGTCATTTGGAGCGCTTATTACGTCAACGGGTGACGTAAGTTGCGTGTCAAGTTGGAGGGCCTGAGGAGCATCAACGTCTGGTTAGTGGCGCGGAGTCCTTCTTTTTGTACTAGTCCGTGTGTAGATAAGTCAGTGACGTAGCGTGGGTATCTGTCGCCCGGGGCGGACCGCCCCCTTGCCGCCCCCAAACGCTACGCCCCTGAGATGTGTCATACTATATATTTGTATCTGCAAACATGTCTTTAAAAACGCACTGTTTGTTAAGATTATTACTTCGAAGCCATATTTGGAATTACCGAGCAATATTGAGAGATTAGTTTTAATAATTCCATGGTCATTTTGTTAATGTACATATGAATATGGCTCAGTACATCAGGATATGGAATATGGAATTGAACATGTAAAGGTAAATGTCACTTACATAATGTGTTCCTTTAAAATAATTAAATTATTTACACTGACACATTCCCTAGTTGCAAACTAAGCTTATGCTTGTGCTATGGATACTAGGCGAACGGATAGACATACTTCAATACGTTTATAAACATCCATGACTTGAGTACAAATGTCCAAATTCATCACACGAAACATTTGCCCCTAGCGGGATTTGAACCCGCGACCCTTGGTTTCATAGGCAGGGTTCTGACCACTCGACCAGCGAGCCTTTCGAAAACATTGCATTTTTTTTTACCTTTAACTATAAATGAAATGGAATTGTCCCATGTTGGTCTGGAACTTAAAAAGAATGTGCTAACTGTTTTTCTTGTCTAGCATATCGTAAAAGGCGACTAATGGTACATCGGGTTTTGGGTATGTGATTGTGTAGGCGACGAGCTAGCCAGTTGACACTACTTTTTCACAATTTCCTATCTAACCCAGCCCAGTTTTATTTTTTGGCTGAACATAGTTCTTTGGGCTAGCTGTCTTTGACTTCGCCTACCCCTTCGGGGATTATGGGCGTTATGATATGAATGAATTAAATAAAACAATTTATTTCAGCAAATAGATTCATAGCAAATTCTTATGCCCTACCAGCACCTCAATATGAATGGCCTGCTGCGAAGAGGTGCCGCAACAAAATGATATACATATAGTAGCATGAGTTATTCAACATTGCAAGATTAAAAATCTCATATGGGTGGTAATATTTATATGAATTTAATTATTGTAGTGTTATGTGTTATGTTTTAGCTACATGATCTTCAACTTCAACCATGATCCAAAAATTGTCTGGTTCCCCTATCTTAGGGTTACGAAGGTCAGATCGGCAGTCGCTTCAATGTAATTACCAGACTCGCTAAAACCTGGATCATGGTCTAAGCGGACCCCGTCTAAACATGGGACATAACGCTAGGAAGATGATGATATGTGTTATGTTTTAGCTGAATAGGGTTAAAGGGCCTTGCTGCCCCTTTGACTCTGCCTACCCCTTCGGGGAATAACAGCTTGATGTTGTGAATGTTTGTATGTATCTATGTTTAAACCAGAATAGCACTTCTATCAGGTGACACAGCAATCAATGGGAGTAAAGTACTTATAATGACTGAGAAAGAAATGTTTACAAAACATTTTGTTAAATAATAACAGCTAAATTTCATGAATTATTTATTCTGTTAATGTCAATTTTTTAATGCATGATGTCACCTACCTACTGTCTGACTAATTACAAATCATTATAGGTATGTGCTCCTAAATTTAAATATTTTTTACTGTTATTTTTTTTTTCATATTATGTAGTGAAATAGGAATGCAAATTTAAATTTGTGAACCTTAAGTAATTATTAAGGTTTGATATATTATAAAAAAAAATTTTTAGTACCTAAAAAAAATCTATAGCCTATTTAAAAAAATTTTTAAATATGAGTGGATCAGGTCATTACTGTCCCATGTTGGTCGGGGACTTAAAATTAATGTGCCAACTGTGTTTCTTGCCTAGCATGTCGTAAAAGGCGACTAATGGTATATGGGGCTTTGGGTATGTGTAGGTGACGAGCTAGCCACTTGTCATTACTTATTCACAATTTTCTATCTAACCCTGACCGAATCTAAATCTGAGACTGGCCCGTTGGTCGAGTGGTCAGAGACCCTGGCCACGAAACCAAGGGTCGCGGGTTCGAATCCCACCAGGGGCAAATATTTCGTGTGATGAACATGGATATTTGTACTCGAGTCATGGATGTTTATAAACGTATTTAAGTATTTCTATCCGTTCACCTAGTATCCATAGCACAAGCTTATAAGCTTAGTTTGGGACTAGGGAATTGGTGTGTCAGTCTGAAGAATTTATTTTATTTTATTTTTAACCCAGACCAGTTTCGTTTTCGGCTGAATGTGGTTAAAGGGGCTGCTGCTCCTGTGACTCTGCTTACCCCTTTGGGGATTATGGGCGTGATGT
This sequence comes from Glyphodes perspectalis, assembly GCA_951394215.1. Classification (NCBI taxonomy): domain Eukaryota; kingdom Metazoa; phylum Arthropoda; class Insecta; order Lepidoptera; family Crambidae; genus Glyphodes; species Glyphodes perspectalis. The sequence continues at coordinate 7,163,233 of OX596229.1, forward strand.
TATGTATGTATGTAGGTCACTACAAAAAAATAGTGCTATACTTACATTTAAACTTTAGTTTATTGTTAAGACTAGGTTTTGACCTAGAATGCAATAAAGTCTATTGATCAGAAGTTTAATAACTTATACTTAGACAGCTGTAGGGTCCAACATTAAAATGTTCCTCAAAAGAGCGCAATATATGAGGTAAATTAATATGTTTCCTTGTTTAACATAATTCTACATTATAAAAAGAATTTTATAGGGTTAATTTTCCAATTTCAATAGTGCATACAATTTTCAAAACAGACAATCTCAAAAACGAAACTACTAATCGTATTTTCGTAAAAACCAGGCAAAAGAATTTAAGGCATAATTACTCATTAGCAAACGATTTTACCGCACCGCGGCCGAGAAATCGCCACCGAGGTTGTGTAAGAGGAAAAAGTCGCGTGCAAAAACCCATACGCACCACCTTCTTGGCTTGGGGAATCCTGAAGACATCACGAATTCTAAAGTCAAAATTTAACATTGCTAGATAAAATCAATGTGTTATTGCGACATATTTACATGGTAAATAGTGTTAGCAACTCCTTATTGTTCCGAGCGACCTTGGGGACGCCGAAAAGACGCCACAAAAGCGAACAATTTCGCCATAATTTAGAAATTGTGTTGGTCACAAACTTACCGGGTTGTAGATCGGAGCTGCCATTGTTTTAAACGGTTTGACGGGCCGGAGCGCTGTTTATTTGGTAGATAAGTTGTTGCGGAGAGCACTTAATTAGAGCATAGGATACGCCTAGCGCAAAAACAATATAAAATTCGATTGAACAAAGTTGCATTCGTCATATGACATGACGAATGACGGCACTGTCTAAAATACGTCATTGTTTGTTTTTTCGCTACGCTTCGTTCTGAAACCGTTAGAACACGTACATATGGCGCGTAAACAAAATTAATAAATTTATGTCATTTAAAATAATGTCATATGTAGTTATTTTAGTCTAAATGCTATTTTATAATTAATAAGAAGCGTCACTTAATGGTGCATTATTCAATGAAAACAAAATAATGTGCTCCAAAAAAAACTTTTATTAAAATTAGCTACAATCAGAAAAGTAACTCATAAAATTAATATAAATAAAGACAATCGAAATGAGAACATATGATGCAAGGAGTTAAAGGTAGTAAAATTATATCTATCAACTTTTTTAAAACTATCTTCAAAGGCGCCTGCGTGCAAGGTCATAGCTAAAATATTTATATGCAGTGCCGCAATAGTTAGTTTTTTCTATTGGCACTACTGAGCAAATGTTATTTTGACGCAATATGTCCTTTTTGACGTCCCTGATCATGATGAATTTCACATGAGCGCAATTAATCGCAATTAAACTATATTTACACTTATTAAATTTGCGCAGCAAACTTAAAAGTGTGTTCTACGCCACACTAGCAGTGTTTTCGTATAAAAACTCCCCGCTCACCCGTGCACGGGGCTCCAAAAATGACGATCGAAGGTAACAAGGATGAAGCTGACAAATGTATAGAGATCGCGCAGGGTGCGTTTTCCTCTGGTAATGTTGAGAAAGCGGAGAAGTTTTTGCTGAAGGCCGAGCGTTTGTACCCTACGCCGCGAGCTAAGGAGCTTCTGGCGCGGGTGAAGGCTGCTGGTGCGACTGGCGGGGTGCCCAAACGGTCTCCTCCGACGAGCCCTGGCGTTGAAGAGGTGCGAAGACGGAAGCCCCCGGCGCACCAGGCTCCCCAACGGGAATACTCCTCGGAGCAGCTTGACGCCGTCCGGAGGATCAACACTAAGTGCAAAGATTATTACGAGATCCTAGGTAAAGTGTTGCAATTAATCTAATTAGTTTGTTGTCTTGACATTGTTTTTACATTTCGTCCTTGAGGATTCTGAATTTAATTCGTATTAAGATCATGGAGGTAGCAAGGGGCAAGTTGGAGTATAGGCTTAGATAGGTCACTATGTGACCTAAAAATCAATTAAGATGAAAAAAATTTTTTTTAGAAAATTTGGACTTGCATATTACCCTCATTTTCCAGTCAAATATGCTTCATCCTATCTTTGTAAATTGAATTTCATATTGAGTGTGAAGTTATATCAGATTTGATAAATATTTTTTCCTGATATTTTATCGTTGGATAAGGAAACCAGTTCACTTGTTAAGTTTTATATAAATAAACAGCTTTGAGCAGTTATTTATCGCTGCTTTACTGAGCCCACCATTAGGTTTCCTTATAAAAAAAATTTGGCATTTCCTTATACTAAAAACTGATGACATTAATGTCATGACCAATGAATCCAAGTTGATCATAAACTCTTATTATCTTTGTTAATTCAGGTAACATATTCTTAACCAATCAAATAAAAGCATTTTCTAACTTAGTATTTTTTAGCGACTTAGTTTTAATGTCTGTTTAAGATAGTCTTATTAGAACATTTATATATACTTATTAGGTTTATATTTATATTTATTTTGTTCTGACGATTTATAAGTGCTTTTTGTAAGCCTATATAAATAAAGATCATTTCATTTCATTTCATTTCATTTCATTGACCTGGAATCATTAAAACAAAGTAAAAACTTTATTAAGTTGCAAAATGCATGTAAATGTGGATGCAACCTTGATGTTAATTAATTATTTGTATGCCTTTATAGATGTATAATATTTATGCAAGCTTCAGTGTGTTTGTGTGCTATGGTCATTTCTAATACCTGTCCTTATATAAAGAAAAATATGTGCCTTTTCAAGATCAATTAAGTTGGTTGTAAGAGTTGCCTAAGACCGGAAACAATGGATGTTACTGGAGGAGGCCTTTGCCATCAGGCACACTGGGCTGAGAAACTTCGTACAGCAATTGAACCAACAACCACCAAAGTCTAAAATCTCTTACTCAGTCTAAGGGGCTATATTTTTTATAAATAAATTCTCCAGACTGACACACCAATTCCTTTAGGGGTGAGAGTTTCGCGCTCCTCCGCCAGTCCGGTAGGTAGTAAAGGCTGCCTTCGGCTAAATACCAATGTCCTCTCAAAAAAAAAATTAAGCTCACCAATGAAATGAAATGAAATTATCACTATTTACGTAGGCTCAAATAAGCACTTATAAATCGTCAGTACATACAAATTAAAATGAAAATTTACCACCGGCTTCGGAAAGTAGCTTCTACCGAGAATTCCCTAGTATCCATAGTACAAGCATAAGCTTAGCTTGGAACTAAGGAATTGGTGTGTCAGTCTGGCGAATTTATTTATTTATTATTATTTTTCCCCCTTCCAGGTGTGACCAAAGAAGCAACAGACTCTGACATCAAGAAGTCATATAAAAAGTTGGCACTTCAGCTGCATCCGGACAAGAACCATGCTCCCGGGGCCTCGGAAGCCTTCAAGGTGAGACAAAAATTGCGTCAGTCAAAGTCAAAGTCAAAATATTCTTTATTTATATAGGTTACAAAGAAACACTTATAAATCGTCAAAAACAGTTGAAAGAGATATGATTCTACCACCGGTTCGGAGTCTTACCAATGATACGGGTATGTTTGGTATTTTGGTATACTTTAAAGTATTGTACGCTATTTAGGGCAATTGTTACCCTATAATTTATAAGGAAAATAAAGTATGCATATTAGTTAGCACAATTTGATTTCTCTCTCACATTTAATGTATACCCAATATACAAAAAAAAAAAGGTGGTTTTGATTGTTAAAATGTTTGTGAAAAATTTTAACGACAGCTGGAGTTGATTATCATTGATAATTACCTGTTAAAAGTTGCTAAAAGTAAGACAACTTTTTTTTAAAAAAAAAAACAACTAAGTAAATTATCCTTTTTGTAGACAGTGACCCTTTTTTTTTTTTTTTTTTTTTTTTTTACGTGAGGAATGCATTTACGCACCGTCCAAGTAAACCTAGGTTCGGCCTACGAGGGATGTGTCGGGCTCAGAGGCCGGGAAAGCACTCTACTACCGACTAAACCTCACGGTGGTCATTCTTCGGGCGTTGGCGCAGATTCCGGGCTCCCCACTCGGGACTCTACGCGAAATCTACGTCTACGCCGCTGCCGATCCATGCGGCCCATCTCGAGGGTGAGGCAACCTCGCCCCCAGAACACCTCGCGGTGCTTATGACGGCACAGACCACAGTGTCACCCCATCCTATTTAACGGACGAGGATCCACGTGTCGTCATCTTCTCTGGGGCTGCTTAACGAAGTGAATGCAGGCCCCCCCGCAAACACTCCACAGCCCCAAAGGCCCTTTTAGTCGCCTCCTACGACAGGTAGGGATACCACAGGAGTATTCGGAGCCCCCCCTGTAGGGCGCTAGACAGTGACCCTGCCCCATGCGCCAAGAGTTGTGGGTTCGATCCCCACCCAGGACAAACATTCGTGTGGTGAATACTTGTGTTTGTTCTGTATCTGGGTGTTAATATCCAATATTTATTGAAGTATATATTTGTAATACCACTGTTGATTCTGATATCCGTAACACAAGTGCTCAAGCTACTTACCTCGGAGTCAGATCAATGTATGTGATGTAGTCTGATATTTATTTATTTATTTATTATTTTTTCTTTCCTATAACTAACATAGCTAGCCATAGCTAACATACTTTATTTGCACAAAAAAAGGTGGCAACTCTAGATAAGGAGGTTCAAAACTATCAGCATACCATTTTAGGCCCGTTGCAATTCATGTCATTTGTTGGGATTTTAGCTCAATGAGTTACTCAGTAGAATATTTCGATGTTAAATCCTAGGAAGGCTTCCCATGCTAATGAGCCAGTGGGTCCTTTTAACGGGGCCTTGGGCAATTTGCCAGGCCTGCCGCTGTTTACATACGCCGCTGGGGCTCCAGGTTTGTAGTAGACCTGATGTAAGCGAAATCTCTCGTTGGATTCTGCAAACTTTTCTCGAAGACACAAGTACCAATCATACTTGCATACTTTTTCCTTCTGTTATTGGAAATATATGATTAGGATGTTGACACCATTTATATTTAATGTTGAAATATCAATTCTGAAAAAGAAAGTATCGTAGTATGCTATTAAGCCTTATTGATTTTCAATCATATTGAATCTAAGATTTTTAATTTTACAAAAACTGCTTAATATTAAGTCAGTTGACTATACAAACTAGTGACGTCACACGTTGACAAGCCCATACAAAATCTATGAAGTGATTTCGTTTTGACAGCTCTTAAAAAGTATCTCAATTGACTAGCCAGTCAACATCCCCGTTTCCAGGCCATTGGCAACGCAGCGGCGATCTTGACCGACCCCGAGAAGCGCAAGCAATACGACTTGCGGGGCGACGAGCCGACCCACGCGGCGCACCATCAGCAGCAGTACTACGCGCGCGGGTTCGAGTCTGATCTGACGGCGGAGGAACTGTTCAACATGTTCTTCGGCGCTACTGGTCAATATTACGGTGTTTACTTTTAATACTTGGCTTGCGTGTTCGGTCTACTGAGTAGACCGGAGTAGACCGAGTAGACCGACTGTGGATGGAGTTGGAATGATAAGAGGATGACATTTTGAGTTGATAGACTAACATTAGACGGTAACAGACTGAGTAGACCATAAAAGACCGAGTAGACTTCGTCATTAAATTTAAATACGTGTTCTTTTTGTTTCAATATACTCAAAAAATATTAGTAATCTAGAATAGACTATTAGTAAACCGAGTATTGAACGTTTTTATAACATTAACGTGTGTTCGTTTGCGATTCATCATTTTAACGAATGTTTGTCTTGATCGAGTAGACCAGTAGACCGATTAGACTGAATAGGGATTGGGAAATGACACTAGTATAACATTTGAAGCGTTAGACTAACAGTAGATACTAAAAGACTAAGTAGACGATTACACCTGGATAATCCGGTTAATCTTACACTTTTATATAGGTACTTAATCATATTATGTCATCTCCCACAGTCATTGATCGTATGATTTGGTTTAGAACTTTAAAAAGTGTATAATACAATTACTCATGTATATTTTGATGCTGAAATTACTCGTTTATATATTGAGTTTCCTGCCGGTTTTTTTCTCTAGAATCAGCATTGTGAACCGGTGGTAGATTCACATTGTTGTACAGATTCTTGTAAAATTGACATGGAGACATTTTGAATTTAAAATTTTTACAGATTGAGTAGATCACGCTGAAATTAAAAGTCCAACATGACTTTTTGATATAATAATTCGATAATTATTATTTATAGTAATATAGAATAGACTGTTAGTAGACTGAGTAATTATTAAATATTAATTATATTTAATGTGCTAATAAGTTAATGAACACATTGCGTTTGTTTGTTTTTCTAAATCATAATTTTAACCATTTTTTGTATTGAATGTACGCTTCATTATATGCAGTCAACACATATAGAATAGTAAAGTAGATCATATATATGCGACGAGCTAGCCACATTGTCAATACTTTTTTTAAATTTTCTATCTTAACCAGCCCAGTTGTATTTTTAGCTGAATGTGGTAAAAGGTCTTGCAGGTATTTTGACTTAACTTGCCTTGAGGCAAAGGCTCTAGTCAAATCATGTCAAAATACTCCTATTTTCGGCAAGTCAAATTTTCTAGCCATCATTTTTTCTAATAAAGTCACTTTACAAATGGACTCTAATATTAAATTCTCTTAAATTTAAATTCTTAACGAACTTAAAAAAAGTCAAAATACTCTTTAATTATATAGGTTTGAAACAAACACTTATAAATCGTCAATTCAATAAGAAAATCAACTAATAATATGAATCTACCACCGGTTCGGAATGTTGCTTCTACCGAGAAGAAACCGGCAAGAAACTCGGTAGTTACTCTTTTCAACAACATCTTTTACAAAGGTGTATATATCATATTTGCCTCTGAACCATGTCATGAAGTCGGCTTGTCGGACTCTGCCTACCCCTTCGGGGATTACGAGCGTGTTGATATGTATATATTTGTCCCATGTTGGTCTGGGACTTGGCCCATGTTGATCTGGGACAAAAAAAGAAAAAGAATGGTTCTTGCCTTGCATGTCGTAAAAGGCGACTAATGGTTTACGGGCTTTTGGGTATGTGACTGAGCAGGCGACGAGCTAGCCACTTGTCACTCCTTTTTTCTCAGCTTTCCATCCAACCCAGCCCACTATCCCATGTTGGTCTGGGACTTAAAAAGAATATGCCAACTGTGGTTCTTGCCTAGCATGTCGTAAAAAGCGACTAATGGTAAATCGGGTTTTGGGTGTGTGATTGTGTAGGCGACAAGTTAGCCGCTTGTCGCTGCTTTTTCACAATTTTCCATCTAACCCAGCCTGGCTTTATTTTTGGCTGAATGTGGTTGAAGGGGCTTGCTGCCTGTTTGACTCTGATGTTATGTATGTTGATATGTATATAAGTATGTATTATTTAAATAAAATAACCCGGCAGCGTTCCCCGGCGGCGGCCCCACTGTATACACGCGCCGGCGCGCCCGCGAGCCCGAGCCGCGCGAGGCGCACGCCGGCCTGGTGCAGCTGCTGCCAGTGCTGGTGCTGGTGCTGCTGTCCATGATGTCGGGCTTCTTCATCAGCGAGCCCGTCTTCAGTCTGCAGCCCAGCTCCAAGTACCCTGTGGCGAGGGAGACCGTTAACTTAAAGGTGGGTTGAGTGAACTAAGAGTAGACTGAAAAGACCGGGAGTAGACCGAGTATACTAAAGTGTGTTAGGGTTTGATAAGGTATCTTGTGGCGAGGGAGACCGTTGACTTGAAGGTGGGTTGAGTAGACCGGGAGTAGCCTGAGGAGACCGGGAGTAGACCGAGTAGACTGAAGTGTGTTAGGGTTTGATAAGGTATCTTGTGGCGAGGGAGACCGTTGACTTGAAGGTGGGTTGAGTAGACCGGGAGTAGCCTGAGGAGACCGGGAGTAGACCGAGTAGACTGAAGTATGTGAGGTTTTGATAAGGTATCTTGTGGCGAGGGAGACCGTTGACGTGAAGGTGGGTTGAGTAGACCGGGAGTAGCCTGAGGAGACAGGGCGTAGACCGAGTATACTGAAGTGTGTTAGGGTTTGATAAGGTATCTTGTAGCGAGGGAGACCGTTGTCTTGAATGTGGATTGGGTAGACCGGGAGTAGACTGAAGTGTATTAGTGTGAGAAGACCGTCAGTAGACCGAGTAGACCGGAGTGTATCTACGTTGAGATACTCTTGAAGGGCCACTCTTTAGTACTAAGGATATTTCAAGAAATATTCTGAGTAGTCGACGACGTAAAATTGGCTAATCTATCTTTAACTTTAATACGTCAACGAACAGTAACTGGAGTAGACCAATGAGACCACTAGTAGACCGAAGTGCATTCGTCTTATTTATAGCGAGTCTATAACACCCGGACCACTTCAACAAGTAATTTGAAACACGCTCGATGGCGCATTCGGTAGTGACCTTGCCTCATGCGCCAAGAGTTGTGGGTTCGATCCCCACCCAGGACAAACATTCGTGTGATGAATACTTGTGTTTGTTCTGTGTCTGGGTGTTAATATCCAATATTTAAGTATATATTTGTAATACCACTGTTGATTCTGATATCCGTAACACAATTGCTTAAGCTACTTGCCTCGGAGTCAGATCAATGTATGTGATGTAGTCTGATATTTATTTATTAATTTATAAAAAAATTGTAAGAGAAAAAAAAGGCCGACTTAATACCCTTTTCATATACGAGCCTTATGAAGAAATTAACTATCTAAACTTCACGCCACTTCCCTAGCGGGGTAGGCAGAGATAACCGAACGCCATATGGCACGATCCTTACACACCTGCTTATTAATAAATGTTTTGTTATTTTTCATAATTTTCCATCTAACCCAGCCCATTGTCCCGTGTTGGTCTGGGACTTAAAAAGAATGTGCCAACTGTGTTTCCTGCTTAAAAGGCGACTGGTATATCGGGTTTTGGGTGTGTGATTGTGTAGGCGACGAGCTAGCCACTTGTCACTACTTTTTCACAATTATCCATCTTACCCAGACCAGTTTTATTTTTGGTTGAATGTCGTTAAAGGGGCCTGATGTCCCTTTGACCTGTCCCTTTGATGACGGGCGTGATGTTATGTATGTATGTATGTATGTTATTGATTAAATACTCTCATATACAAAGATATTAATATTTTTATATATTTCCAGGTGCCGTACTATGTCAAAGAGAATTTCCACACAGACTACCAGGGTTCGTTGCGGAGGCTGGAAATGTCTATAGAAGAAGAATACATAGGTATGTGCTAACTAATAAAAATGCATAAGTAAAATACTCTTTTGTAAAAACAAGGTTGTATGTATTGAAATGCTCTAAAAAGAAAAAAAAACTTTAAACTTTAACAACTTAATACGAATAAGGTTTTCCTGCGGTAAAAAATAGCCTATGTATTCTGATGTACCTATAAGCTGTATTACTGTAAAGTTTCATCTAGACCCCATTACTATTTACATCTAATTACATCGGAAACCCACATCTATTTAATGTACTCATTTTTCTAACTTTAAAACCTACAAAAGGTTTGCTACATCTGAATAAAAAAGTCGCTTACCTGCCACTTTCAGGAAAATACTCAGTAGACCTACTCAAAAACTACTCAAAACAATGTAACTATTCGTTTACTTCCGTGGTTTGGGTTCAACTAAATAAATCAAGTCTATTGACATGTAAAAACCAACAAAAACAATAAATATTTTTACACATGGCTGGTGACACGGTAGCCGTGTCATCTACTTCTATGGCGTTTGACACGGCAGACGTGTCACAAAACATTTGTATGCCGCCACTACTAAAAGTTTTTGAAAATGTGCGCCCCAACGAATGGGTTAAATAAATAAATTACTGAGTGACTGCGCCACTAGGATGTTACTGCGCCACTAGGATGTTACTGCGCCACTAGGATGTTACTGCGCCACTAGGATGTTACTGCGCCACTAGGATGTTACTGCGCCACTAGGATGTTACTGCGCCACTAGGATGTTACTGCGCCACTAGGATGTTACTGCGCCACTAGGATGTTACTGCGCCACTAGGATGTTACTGCGCCACTAGGATGTTACTGCGCCACTAGGATGTTACTGCGCCACTAGGATGTTACTGCGCCACTAGGATGTTACTGCGCCAGTAGGATGTTACTGCGCCAGTAGGATGTTACTGCGCCACTAGGATGTTACTGCGCCACTAGGATGTTACTGCGCCACTAGGATGTTACTGCATTACTGATCTACTGAGTTATCACTGTGTTACTGAGTCAGTACCTTGTCTCTGAGTCGGTCGTGTGTCCCCCAGTGGGCCTGCGGCACGCGTGCCAGCGCGAGCGCAACTACCGCGACAGCATGGCGTGGAAGGCGCGCAACTTCGGCGACTCGCGCCAGTACGCCGACGCGCAGAAGCTGCGCACGCCCAGGCGAGTACTTACACACATACACACATACATACATACATACATACATACATACTAGTTAATATCCTCCTAACCGATACCGGTCACGGCGGCTTAGCCACCTGCGCAGGAGATATTATAGTGCACAAGTGTGTACGCTAACACAGGTGCACTCACTGTTCCTTCACTCTCATAGTCCGGTGAGACGGCGCTGACACGACCGGAGAGAGGTCAGGCGCAGGACCAACGGCTTAACGTGCTTTCCGAGGCACGTTAGTGATTAAACTGCCAACTTCCTGACTCCGGGCTGTTACTGAGTAATTTTAATATTGAATTAACCAGCCACAATTTTTTTTCCAAACCCCCCGGGTATTGAACCCCTCTTGGTAGATGGTAGCTTTCACAATTTTCCATATAACTAAATAAATAATAGATAAATTCTCCACACTGACACACCAATTCCCAAGTCCCAAACTAAGCTTATCCTTGTGCAATGGATACTAGACGAACGGATAGACATACTTAAATACGTTTATAAACATCCATGACTCGAGTTCAAATATCCATGTTCATCACACGAAACATTTGCCTCTAGCGGGATTCGAACCCGCGACCCTTATTTTCGTGGCCAGGGTCTCTGACCACTCGACCAACGGGCAATACAATAGTATGTATACTAATGACGTCATTATCTACTATTCCAGCTGCGAAAAACTACAGTCGTACCAGCGATAGGGGACGCTTGGCTCGAGGATTCTCCGAGGGGTGGACTTGGGAGGGTGGGGGGTGAGAGCTGTTCGTACGTAGAAGACTAACTATTACAACCACTCCATTATGCAGCTCAGTACTACCATGAGTAAGGATTATGTTGACCGGTTGCTGATTTGAGATACTTTCCTTGAGAATATCTCAAAATGTTTAATAGAGAAAGCAGGGCTTGGAAACCGGTTTATTTTTCGTACCGTTATAATCTTAAATGCCTAAAAACGCTTTGTTTTCGGTTTCGTTCGAAACAGAACGAAATAAAAACGTTTTCTAAGAAGAACATATATCATTTCGGTTTCGGTTAAACAAAGGTTTAATAACGTTTTTTTTTCGAACGTGATATGAAAACGTAACGACATAAAACGGTTAATAACGTTCGAAATACCGGTAAACAAAATAACGGTCCCAGGCCTCAGAGAAAGTTCTATCGGTAAGTAACCTTGATGCAACGCAGAATTCTAGTCTCGACTGATATTATAAATGCGATAGTAACTCTGTCTGCCTGTTACCCTTTCACGCCGAAACGGCTGAGCCGATTTTAATTAAATTTGGTATAGTTAGACACCTTGATAACGGACGTATGCTACTTTTTGACGCAAAAAAAGATTTTTTATGGTGTTTAAACTTGAAGCGGACGTAGCTTTGGCCCCAAAAGCTAGTTTCATTTAAATTATTGGAAATTACTATGTTTTTGCGTTTATATGTTAACGCCCTATAGGGCGTTAAAAGTTAGGTTAGGTTATAAGCTAACCTAACTTTTTAAAAATATTCTATAGCCTATGTTCATCAGGGATAATGTAGCATTCTAATGGTGCATCCACTCATGCCGCCGGCTTTCAGACTGCTTTGCCGCTGGTCTTGCCGCCGGCTTTACCGGCGGCCTGCGGTTTCGATTGCTGCTTGAAATCCTTATGCCTTGGATAACAGTTCGTTTTCTTGATAATTTCCTGTCAATTAAAGTACTGCACTATCAACCCAATTAAATTGTAATTTTGTTATTTATAAGTACAAAATTGTGTTGTATTTAATACGAAATATTTTCCGTGTCGAAGCCACATGTGAACTGGCCGCCGGCATTCAAAAGCCGCGCGTGCGCCGCCGGGCATGCGGATGCGCCATAATGGTGAACGAATTTTTGGGATCGGTCAAATCGTTTTTGAGTTTATTCGTTACATACATACATACATACAAATCTTTCCTCTTTATAGTAACAATGTGGATAACACAATCGCACTTTTTCCATTATTTCACTATTGCCAGTCATATCTTACATCTTACTAATAGTATAAACGCGAAAGTTTGGCTGGACCAAAAGCTGCGTACGCGCATGGGCCTTAGTTTCTTTCTTGTCCCAGGGCCCTTTGTTACGTAGCTACAGCACAGTTCGGGTGTATAAGCTATATTATTGTAAAGTTTCATTAAAATCCATTCAGTAGTTATTGCGTGAAAGAGTAACAAACATTTATCCATACATACAAACTTTCCCGTTTATAATATTAGTAGGATTAACCTGTTATTGATTTTAACCTTTTTTGCTATGGAAAATATTATAATACATCTATATTGAATTCTCATAACTAACAGGGTTTAACAGTGCGCTACGATATTAAATTAAATTAAATTAAATATTATTTAATTCGGACAGAATTTACATCCATATAGGTTAGTAGCGACGCTTAAAAAACTATGTTAGCAGCTATATTTATGGAGTACACTAGTGTTGCCGAACTTTCGATAGTTTGACTATCGATATTTGACCTCGAAAAACATCTATAATATCGATAGGCCTATCGATAGTATCGATAGCTCAGTTTGGTTAAATATTATCAGTATACTGAAATACTATCGATAGTATCGATAGTATTGAAGCTCAATATCGAAATCACTATCGATAGTATCGGCCATGACTATTGTAGCTATAATTGTAGCTATTGTAGCAAATCGATATGTGTGTGCGGTCAATTGTCTAGTGGATTGCGACATTTAGCGACATTTTCCTCCATCCACTAGACAATTATACAATAATTGTCTAGTGGATTATACAATTATACAATAATTGTCTAGTGGATTGAGGAAAATGTCGCTATCGATAGGATAAAACTATCGATAGTATCGACACTATCGATAGTATCGATAGGGCTCTCGATACTATTGCTTTTGCCCAACTATCGATAGTCCACTATCGATAGACTATCGATAGTGGACTATCGAGCGGCAACACTAAAGTACACAAATTAAGAGACTAAGAGTGATTATCACGAGAAAGGGTAAGTCCCCGCAATTGTCACTCTTCGAATCAACACTTCCAGAGCGGAGATGTGAATCGGTTCTAAATTCTAATATATTATATAAATATTGCGTTAGTTAAATCGACTGCGCCGAGTTTGTTAACTCAGCTCAAGGCGACTAAACTGTCGCGTTGTATTATCACAAGGACACAAGCGGACTCGGTCGGACTCGGTCGGACTCGGTCTTGGTGGCAACCAGACTTAGTTTCACTTTGTGGCGACAGCGCCGCAAGATAGACAAGATTCAAGTCAAGTCAAAATATTCTTTATTTATATAGGTTTCAGAGAAACACTTATAAATCGTCAAAACAGTTAGAGATATGATTCTACCACCGGTTCGGAATGTTGCATCTACCGAGGAGAAGCCGGCAAGAAACTCGGTAGTTACTCTTTTCAACAACAGTATTAACAAAGTTATAAGAATCATATTTAACTTTGAACCATGTTTCAAAGTGGGCCTGGTGTGAAATAAGATAATAAAAAATATAATTACTAAGAAAAAAAAATATAATGGGGTGTTATATTTCATTTCAAATTAGTTTTTAGTCCGAAAGTTAGATTATAAATATTTAATACGTTTTTTGCTTTATCTAACACTCGACAAATGACAAAGATCAGCTTTAAGGATCTAAAAGTTAGCGCATTACGTCACTTGGACAGTTAAATTTTACCCACCTAGTGACGTCACGCGGTGCTTTAACGCGTATCTTCATCATTTTATGTTTGCTGAACAAAATAAAAATACGTAAGCAATATTTTTTTGTAATCTCAAAAGTGGACTATACATTGTTTTTAGTAATATAAAATAGCCTATCTATAATACGTCAACAGATGTCGTTGTTCGAATATGCAAACGCCACTCATTCCTGCATCGCGCTGGCTCGTCATTCTCGCCACTAAGTATCTATATAAATAATACAAAGTCGTGTTTGTTACACCACTTATAAGTCGAGAACGGCTGAACCGATTTACATTGTTTTTGATTTGATGGATTTGTCTTCGTCCAGAATAACAGAATAACTATTAAAAACATTGAAAAATTTACGATAAAACAAAATAAAAGCAAAAGTATTTTCTCATATAAAACGGTGGGATTCGTATCTGTCAATGTTAAATGTCAATTACTGGGCGATACGAAGTTCGCCGGGAAAGCTAGTATTATATACAATCAGTGGCGTATCTACTCTGGGGCAAGGCGGATCAGTGTCCCGGGGCCTCCAAGCTCAGGGGGCCCTTATAACCTGATTATACGCCCCACTAGGAAAACGAAATATTTGATTGAATGATTGAGCTTTGATTTTGATGTCCATGAATATTGATGTATGTACCTAATCCGAACCGTGGTCCCAGTTTATTTTGTGCCCTAGGGCCCTTGGTCGCCCTGCTACGCCACTGTATACAATACACCTCATGGTCAGTCGGACCTAGGTCCCCGAGCGAGCAACACCTAGCTCGCCATCCTGTATCGAATAGCAGGACTCAAAAATACTTTTGCCTTAAATGATTGCCGTAAATTTGTATGCTACAACTTTAAAATCTTTTAAATAAACAATTTGAAATTTAAATTTACCTCTTAAAAAATCAAAACAAAACACCTAGCTCGCCGGAAGTACTTACACTTGTAGTACGAGCTCGTACGTTTTGTTACGAGGCCGATCCCGATTGGCTTTAAAAAAAAAACGCGAGAATTAACGCACTGATTTTATTGACTACTAGCTGTGCCAGCGGTGTCACCCGCGTTTATGCTTAATATTATAAAGACTATTTCCGTCATACATGATTTCTATGTAACTTTAACCATTAAGGCTGCACACACGCGACGGAAGCTTAAAAAATGGAGTAACTTCTCCCGTTTTCCCAACATTTCCCTTCACTACTCTGCTCCTACTGATTGTAGCGTGATGAAAAGTATACTATAACCTGCCCAGGAGTATAAAGAATAATTGTACCAAGTTTCGTTAAAATCCGTCGAGTAGTTTTTGTTTCTATAAGGAACACACAGACAGACAAAAAATTTACTGATTGCATTTTTGGCATCAGTATCGATCACTAATAGTTATTTTGAAAATATATTTCATGTACAGAATTGACCTCTCTACAGATTTATTATAAGTATAGACAACAAAATACAGTTTACCACGCACGGACTTCACAATTTACCCGGAGCGACTAAAGTGCCGCTATCCGCGAACTTCAGATTCTAACTGACTTTAAAAGTATGCAAAAGTTTGGGACTGAGACTAAAATGCAATATAGGCACTGGAAAATTACAATCGAAGTAAAGCGTTGATGCAGCGATTTGACCATGTAACTTGGGTTATAACAGTTCGACAACTTAAAATGAGTTATCGTATTGCTCTACTCCGGGAGATTAAGAAAAGTGCTTCGCCGACCACCTCACGTCTCGGCGCATTGCTTTTATTTGCGTCATGACGCAATGTTGAGTTAACACAATATTTAGCGCATGAGTGACTGTGTCGACGATTATTTTACTTAGTCGACTATATCTTGACGACTGCAGTCCGTGACTAACTTTTGTCCGGTCTTTGAAATAACAAATCATCATCTACCTAGCGTTGTCCTGTGCTTAGACGGAGTCCGCTTAGACCATGATCCAGGATTTAGCGTAATTACATTGTAGCGACTGTAGATATGACCTTCGTAATCCTAAGATAGGGCGAAAGTTGATGAAAGAACAAATATTGCATTTATAATATCAACAATTTGCCTTTCATGTGTATTCATTAAGTTACCACAAAGAGTTGTAAAGAAGGCATTACCATTTTATTTTATTCGGTAAAAAAAAATTACCTTGCTATCCGACCTCACGGTCCACAAAAGATTTATAATACTGTCTTGTGACGTCATAAACCATGTTTGTGACGCTATTCAATTTTAGTCAAATACCTAAAGCAATTAATTTCCCTGGAGTAATGGGAGTTCAATATAAGCATGTTTTATATACAGGCTGTTCCATCACGCCCGTATCATACCGGTGTTTAGCAAATATCGTGAGAAATATTAGTCGAAAGTAATTTGTATATTAATAATGCAAATATTCATAATTATGTTCCTCAATATACAGCGTGCGTTAATAAAATCAGGAATACGTAGTTTTTTTTGTTAAACACCATCGAGTCGAGTATTTGCCTATTTGTTCCCATTTATGCATTTGGGGTCAGATAAGACGAAATTCCCATCTGCCCCCAAATGGGGACAAATGAGAACACGGTATTTTTAGTTATGTGTTGGATAAATTATTTGTTATTTTATATTATTAATGTGAGGTTGTGGAATGTTGTTGATTTGCTTGATCTCTAAAAAAAAACGTTGTTTAGCAAAATACAACGAATGACGGTTTCTTCGTCAGACTTTGAATAAAATATCCACAATTTTTTAAAATAAATCTTGGAACTGTTTATAGTGTCATTATCGCTGTTAAATTGTTTATTATACATATATTATTGTATAACTCTCGTATTAGTCTTTATACAGGCGTGCTTCAACAGAGAATCGAACTTTAAGATTAAAAAAAGAAATCTTGCATTTACCTTAGTAATTTGTTAATAAATAATTTTGTATAAATATTTTTTCTTTTTACATTTGAAATTTATATAACAGCCTGTATAAAGACCATCAGGTATATTTAATTAGATACAATATTGTGAAGTTGACCGAACAATTGTTGCGTTTCTCCTAAAGGACCCTGCATCTAATAACACCCAGTCTCAATTTTGCTGTAAATTCATACGCTCTGGAAATCTAATATAATGTATCCAGTTAATATATTTGAGATCAATATTCCAAAAATATTTAGAGAAATGATGCTATCTCTTTTTCTCGTTATAAATGTTATATAAAAGAGAAAGGGACGGCGTTCAATAGTCGCTGTGTGAACTAAAAAATATGTATAAATTTAATTTAAATATATAACATAGTGGGAATTGTGTATAAAATTGTATGTAATTTATGTAGGTGAGTAAATAAATATTAATAGTTATATAATATCGTCCGTTAGCAATATTAAAGATTTTTGGACACAAAGGGCATTTGACACCACAAACGTAATAAGACCACGGACTAGTAAAAAGAGAAAGACTCCGCACTGTCATACTACAGCTTGAAGCTACCCTTATGCATGTGAGTGAGACTTAGCAATACCAGATATCAGAAATTTGGAGCGCTTACGTCAATGTGTGTTGTTGCGTGTCTGATGCCTAAACGTCTAGTTAGTGGCGCAGAGTCCTTCTTTTTTTACTAGTCCGTGAAACGCAACGGTTTAATAGATTTTGTATGGCGGTAACGAGCTGTGACGTCACTGTTTCTGGTTAATGAAATAATTATTTCAAAATAATAATAAGGTAGGAGACACCAAGATATTTTTGAATTTTAGTACATGGTGTCTAAATACCAATTAAAAAAAAATCAGTCGAATTGAGAACCTCCTCCTTTTTTTGAAGTCGGTTAAAACATTTATTTTCTATTTTAAATCACTCGTAATATAACTTTTATTACTTGTGTGGTGTCAATGACCTATTTAAAAGCTGCCTTTGACTCCTGCAAGCATTTGTACAATAGACGCATTGAACCAACTCTGTCTATTATTACGTTGACATTTCATTCTCATAAGAAAACATTAATGGGGGGAATGGCCCATAAAAACCCCTCCTTCTAAAGTGAAGTGATATGTGTAAGGCATTTCTCCTGGTAATATGCTGGACGAGTAAAAATTTCTGTTTAGTCCGTCAGTTGATTAAAAAAAATATTGAACACGTATTTTTTTATTCATTTGTCAAACAAACACTGCGATGATACAGTGCATTAATGAAGGTGAAAGCAATACTTAGAAATAATATATTAACACTAAACGCTATAGACGTTACTTAGTACGCGCGTACTTAACAGCTTTTATAGAAATAGAAGAATATGGGAGGTGATATGATGACCCGATTTGATTTGATTTGATTTACATAAAAATTGTGACATTATATATGTACTCAAACTCAAACTCAAAAATATCTTTATCTACGTAGACCTCAGAAAAGCACTTGTAAATCTAAGTACAAAATAGAACAATTTGATTCTACCACCGGTTCGAAATGTCGCATCTACCGAGATGAAACCGGCAAGAAACTCGGTAGTTATGTATCGCGTTTAATGCAGCTATGAATTATTTCTAAGTATTAAAAAGGTACAATTTGTGTGCCACTCACTTCTGGAAGTAGTGTGAAGCCGAAGCGACATGGCCCTTACATACCTCACTCGCTTCAAATTACAAGTCTTTTTTTTCTCACAGATGACTTCAGTAATAAAAAAAACTGTTATAAAAAATGTTGTGTCACGACATTTTCGATGTGGTGACATTTTTTATAATAGTTCTGTGAGTTTTTAATAAATTGTCACGACGGCACCATTTTGAAAATAGAAACACGTTATAGTCAAATAAATTCACTATTTATTTATTAAAATAAACTGTATATCGAATAGATTAAGTTTCATTTATTGACTTTAAATAAAATGTTTAAAAAAAGTTTAAACTGGTTTTTTATTAGGTACATAACTAAATATAAATATCCGACTACATCACATACATTGATCTGACTCCGAGGTAAGTAGCTTAAGCACTTGTGTTACGGATATCAGAATCAACAGTGGTATTACAAATATATACTTAAATATTGTATATTAACACCCAGACACGAAACAAACACAAGTATTCATCATAAGAATGTTTGTCCTGGGTGGGGATCGAACCCACAACTCTTGGCGCATAAGGCAGGGTCACTACCGAATGCGCCATCGAGCCAGTCAAGTCATTGATTTAATACAATTAATATGTATATCAACTTATATAATACCTAACTAAATGTACATTGGATTGTGAAATCAAAACACTTAAGTATTTAATTAAAAATAAATATTTAAAATATTTATTCCGCGCTAAGACAGTCAAGATTATAGCTCCAGTAACATGTAAACAAATGACGTCGATCGAACATGCACGAACGCCATACAGTCCTGCATCGCGCTAACGAAGTTATTCTCGCCACTAAGTATATATACAACACACCTCACGGTCAGTCGGACCTAGGTCCCCGAGCGAGCAACACCTAGCTCGCCGGGAGTACTTACACTTGCAGCGCGAGCGCGTACGTTCGCACCCCACTATTAAAATAATTTTCTATCTGTTCTGTCGGTAAAATCAAAAATATTCCCTTACCGCACAGCGGTATAAATATTTACTAAAACTAGTGTTGCCGCTCGATAGGCCAATATCGATTATCTATCGATAGTCGGATGAAAATCGATAGTATAGATAGTCTATCGATAAACAGCAATATTATCGATAGTTTCGATCGCTGCCAATCAATGAACTATCAATAGTATTGCTCTTCAATACCGTCTATTCGGTATTGAAGAGCAATACTATCGATAGTATCGATACTATCAATAGTTCATTATCGTTAGTATCGATATCGCATCGATAGACAATATTGGCCTATCGACCGAGCAATACTATTGATAGTCCTATCGATCATATAGATGATTGTCGCATTTGCTTTTGCAAATCTATCGATTTCTCTGCAACACTAACTAATACTTAAAAAATTAACATGGCTGGGTTTGAGCCAACCTATCCCGCCTCTGAGGCGTGTCTTAACTACTGAGCTACCATCTCTAACCGTCATAGATCTAGTTTTATTGTGAGAAGTAAGTATACTAAGCTACATACACAAATAACTTATATTTAAATCTTATTCTAATATCACAATTGTAATACATTGATAATAGATTGATATTTACACTTAATACAATTAAAATACTTTCATTAATACAAATTGTCCCGCGGTTCGGTTTTCGTATATACTTAAAATTACATTGTATACAGCGGCACAATACTCGATGTAAAGCTGCATTCACCGCACTCAAACTTCATTCCGCAGTTCCGCAGCTGCATTTACCGCACTTAATTTCACATGTCCCACTCAACACCCAAATGACCTTGTTTACCCAATATTCGAGGTAAATGCCGCAGCTGCATTTACCGCACTTAATTACACACGTCCCACTTAACACCCAAATGACCTTGTATACCCAATATTCGAGGTGAATGCCGCAGCTGCAATCACCGCAGTTAAGGCTCACTTAACAGTCAGCCTGTGTATGCGGTGCGCGTCGGGCGGCAGGGCGTGCACGCGCTGCAGATGGCGCGCGACGTTGCGGCGGCGCGCGAAGCTGTTGCCGCACACGCCGCAGCGGAACGCGTACTGCGCCGCGCGGTGCCGGTGCGCGTGGATGCGCATCAGCGTCACCGACTTGAAGCGCGCGGGGCAGTGCGAGCACTGCCGGCAACGTCGCGTATGCGACATCACATTATTACAACTAGCACCGCCCGCGGTTTCAACCGGGTAGCTCCCGTTCCCGTCGGAATATTAATAATATAAATAAATAAATAGTAAATATCCGACGACATCACATACATTGATCTGACTCAGAGGTAAGTAGCTTAAGCACTTGTGTTACGGATATCAGAATCAACAGTGGTATTACAAATATATACTTGGAAATGCGAGTGGATAGCTTGATGACGGCTGACCGGGACGTATGGATAAGGAAGACATGCTGCGCCGACCCCAGATGAACTGGGAGAAGGGCAAGAGGATGATGATGATTCGACGACATCACATACATTGATCTGACTCGAGGTTAAGCACTTGTGTTTCGGATATCAGAATCAACAGTGGTACTACAAATACATACTTAAATATTATATATTAACACCCAGACACAGAACAAACACAAGTATTCATCATACAAATATTGGTCCTGTGTGGGGATTGAGCCCACAACTCTCGGCGCATGAGACAAGGTCACTACCGAATGAGCTATCGAGCCAGTCAATATTGGGGTAAAATATAGCCTATGACACTCAAAGTCAAAAGTCAAAATACTCTTTATTTATATAGGTTTGAAACAAACACTTATAAATCGTCAATTCAATAGGAAAATCAACTAATAATATGAATCTACCACCGGTCACACTCACAAATAACGTGGCTATTCATACTACTCCAAACAGCACCCGCAATCGTCGAAAGGGTTGGCGGCGCCGAAGGGGTAACAAGCCCTTTTGACCACAATCAGCAAAAACAAAACTTGGCTGGGATAAATAGCAAATTTTTCAAATCGGAGTAGTTCCGGAGCAAATTCACTGCAAACGAACAATCAAATCTTTGCTCTTTATAATATTAACATAGATATAATATACAAAACGTGAATATAAATATAATAATACTAGATTTCTATACCCGGCCAATAAAAAAAAAAATTAAAAAAATTGCCATTAATAAAAAAATATAATCTTAATAAATTAGTTTTTTTTTATTAAATATTAACCAATATAATATTTGCACACAAAAAATAAAATAAAGAACAGAAAAAAAATGCAAAAAGTTCAGTCTGCCGAAACCCGGGATTGAACCGGGGACCTTTAGATCTTCAGTCTAACGCTCTCCCAACTGAGCTATTTCGGCTATGGGTGACTAAACGAAATTATGCACCGAGTCGTATTTTACAAAACGTCACTGTCATGTGACAAGACCAGTCTAATCTTTGTGTCGACTCCATAGATTTAGAATTTTTTGACTACGCAAAAGATACATAAAGCGTGGGAGCGAGAAATCCTGCTGAAATACAAACCGCCCGAGAGAAAAAGAGACAGCGAATGAAGTACCTATATGTCAATGTTTTTGCGAGTAAGAGGCCATAGCGTCCCGGTCTATTCTACGTCGTAGTGAAATTTCTGCATTTATGTATTAAACCTTGGATTATAATCGAGAATATTAAATGTGCAATTGAGGTGACTTGTTCTGTACGTGATTGTGAGGTTACACGACGGAATAATCCGAATAAATACACTTTTCACAGGTAAATACGATTTTATCATAAGATTTTTTCAAACCATATTTTGTCAAATTGTTGCTAGTAATCAGTTTAGAAAAATATGTTTACAATAGTATATTGATTATAATTGATCTTTCTAAGTATACATCGTGATTATAAACAGAATTGGGGAAAATATTGTGTAAAATAGTAAATAGTTTGGTTACGCTAGTGCTTGACAAAGCGGTGACGTCACGAGTATCGATAAAAACTTAATCGTCTTTTAGCGACATCATGACATGAATACAAAGTTATTTAGCCAAGTTATGTTCAAATATAATTATATTCACATTGGGAACTCATTATCTCCGTAAATTTGTTAGTTAAGTAACTGATAATTTTTCTAGGTTTCCAAGCAACCCAGCATTGTGTAAAAAGTGGATGCGGACTATAGACAGACCAGATTGGACTCCCAGTAAGAACTCCATTATCTGCAGCAAACATTTTGACGGCAATAAATCACGGCAGCAAAAAATTTGTTGCACTACATATTATTTTTAAATAACTAAATGACACCAAATTAAAAGTTGCTAATATATTATTTGTTTCATTTCATTCCATCAGTCATAGCAAAAGTCATATCTTTTTGTCTTAGTATAAATCATAGAACATATTTCTATTTTTTTTTAATTTTTTACACGCTGAATATATGAAAAATTTTACCATCTCATTGATTATAGAACTGCTTAGAATGAGATTTCTTACCGACTAATTCCAATTTACCTAATATATACAACTACTGATTTCAGTCAATGCCATAAATAATTAATCAAAAGTATAAAAAAGCGTATTAAATACCTATATTATTAGTATACAACTGAATCAGTCGATAATGTGAAAGTGCGTCTTTGACAACACTATTTTTAACCCACACATAGACGTCAACCAACACATGCTTACATTTATTTTGGTCATGTCTCCGAGCCGTCTTTGTGTATCTTGTACATCCTAAATCTATGGTCGACTCTGTAACTCAAGCGCAAATTATTGCGCTAACTTATTAAGTTAACTCATAATGTACACCCAAGAAAAACATTCGTGTGATGAATACTTGTGTTTGTTCTGTGTCTGTGTGTTAATATCCAATATCTAAGTATATATTTGTAATACCACTGTTGATTCTGATATCCGTAACACAATTGCTTAAGCTACTTACCTCAGAGTCAGATCAATGTATGTGATGTAGTCCGATATTCATTATAATAATTAACGTATGCACGGCGCTGTGTGGGCGGTGCCGCAGCAGCAGGCCGGCGGCGCCAGTACCTGCACGGTCTTGTCGGGCAGGTGTATGGCGACGTGCTGCAGGTAGCTGCTCTTGCGGTGGAAGCCGGCGCCGCACTCCTGGCACACGTACGGCTTCTCCCCAGTGTGGAGGCGCTCGTGGATCTGGAAGGTAGCAAACAGCAAACTGTCATCATCTTCCTAGCGTTATGTCCCGTGTTTAGACGGGGTCCACTTAGGCCATGATCCAGGATTTAGCGAGTCTGGTAATTACATTGAAGCGACTGCCGGTCTGACCTTCGTAATCCTAAGATAGGGAAACCAGACAATTTTTGGATCATGGTTACAAATCCAAAGTTGTTTGAATTTGCAGGTTTCATCACGATGTTTTCCTTCACCTTCGAGCTAGTGGTATAAATACGTACATAGACTTGAAAAATCCAGAGGTACGTGCCCGGGTTTGAACCCGCACTCCTCGGTTAAGAGGCGCGTGTCCTTACCATTCAGCCACCACCGCTCAAACAGCAGGCTGTATGTGTTAGTAAACTTTAACTCTTATACATACATACATAACATTACACTCATAATCCCTGAAGGGGTAGGCAGAGTCAAAGGGACAGTTGGCCCCTTTAACCACATTCAGCCGTGAAAAAGTAGTGACAAGTGGCTAGCTCGTCGCCTACACAATCACACACCCAAACCTCCATATACCATTAGTCGCCATTTACGACACACTAGGCAAGGAACACAGCTGGCACATTATTTTTAAGTCCCAGACCAACACGGGACAAACATATATTATTTATTATCTCATGTGCCATATGGAACACTATTATACATACAGTCACGCCTTTTCCCATGGGGATTGGCAAAGATCACATCCTTCCATCAATATATATAAAAATCAATGCCACTTTTCGTTGTAATTTTATAACTCAAGAACGGGCTCACCTTCCCAAACCGAATGTTTAGACTTTGTTCGGACTATTTAGTTGATGGTTTATGTGAAGTTTGCACAAAATCGGTAGAGCGGTTCTTCATTTATCACATTTTTAATATTTCACTTTATACGTAGCGAAGCACGTACCAGGCCGCTAGTATTCTATAATCAAGTGTTACTCAGGTCATAATAAAACAAAACGTTTTAAGCGATGACCCCGGCAGCCCCTCGCAGACCTCTCACCTTGACCTGCTCAGCGTTGGAAGCCCTGTAGTCACAATAGGAACACTTGTCAGTCTTCTCGTACCCGTGCTTGGCTCGGCAATGCATCAGCAACAGTCTCCGCGTTATGAACTTCTTGCCGCAGTGCTGAAAATAGAAAATATTTGCCGTTAATCACCCTATATAAAGTCAGTTTCACGTAAGATGATTCCCGTGACAGGTGTCAATACTCCTTCTCATGCATCGTACTTTCTACAAATCAAAATATTCAGTTTCAAACATATTTAACCGTATGAGCTAACATAATTCGTCGTCTTCCTAGCGTTATGTCCCGTGCTTAAACGGGGTCCGCTTAGACCATGATCCAGGATTTAGCGAGTCTGGTAATTACATTGAAGCGACTGCCGATCTGGCACTCGTAACCCTAAGATAGGGGAACCAGACAATTTTTGGATCATGGTTACAAATCGAAAGTTATTTGAATTTGCAGGTTTCATCACGATGTTTTCCCTCACCGTCTGGTATAAATACGTACATAAATTTTTGAAAAATCCAGAGGTACGTGCCCGGGTTTGAACCCGCACTCCTCGGTTAAGAGGCGCGTTTTTTTACCATTGAGCTACCACCGCTCCAATGAGCCAACATAATTGTAAACAATAATTCATAATCTCCATTTAATAATTTGAACACGATTCATCAATTTTCGTCTGAAATTTATAACTAATTTAAATTTAGCAAAAATATTGTATGAATTGCATACTATGGGAATCGAAAAGTTTACACATTATTACTGATACTGATATACAATATTGACATTACTATTCACATCACTTCATTAATCGATATGGTCGGCATCTTGTCATCGAGTAAGATATTTTATTAAAGATATTTCTTAAGCGTACATTTCAGCCGAAAAGATGTTCCGAACCCAGAGACAACAAAGAAGTGGCCCTTAAGACACAAACAAAAACTAAACATCCTTATTTGGATGATACCGAGTCTGCCAATCGCGTGCGCATAAGATATATCTGCATATTATTTACGTGAGAGTACCAGTATTATACAGTATATAAAAATAAATCATAGTTTAAAATAATTTTCATTAAAATCAGGAACAAAAATAAAATAAATAAAAAAATCGATTTAACTGCCCTAGAACTTTTTTACGAATTGAAAAAAAAATCAAATGGCTGTCATACGGATGTATAACTATTAACTTCAAATTCAAAGTGTCACGGAACTCTTCTTAGGTGAAATGGACTATAGTGATGTTGGCCTGATGTACAATGTAGATTTTATTTTTTCACTCAAAGCATTGGCTTGTAATAAACTACTGATTGCATACATACATAGCATCACGCCTATAATCCCCGAAGGGGTAGGCAGAGTCAAAGGGATAGCAGGCCCCTTCAACCACATTCAGCCAAAAATAAACTGGGCTAGGTTAGATGGAAATTGTGTAAAAGTAGTGACAAGTGGCTAGCTCGTCGCCTACAGAATCGCCTTTTACGACATGCTAGGCAAAAGACACAGTTGGCACATTCTTTTATAGTCCCCAACCACCTAGGACAAATGGTTTATGATATGCAGCCAAAATGGTAGCCACTCAGCATTTGTCATGACGTTGTGGTGGCATGACGCTGATTATCAGTGGCGCCAGTAGGAGGTGGGGTAATGCGGGTTTTTAAGTACTTTCCTGACAGTGGGGTGCAAGTCTACCCCTTGGAACCCCGGCGCCCATGCCAACTCTGTTCCTTGCTCAGTATGTCGTAAAGTAATTAAATATGGGGTTTCACTTATAAGCGACAAGCATTATGCTTCATAGACAACATATTTTATAAGCAATAATCAAATTGCGTTGGAAGAAAAAATATAATCTTACTAATATTATAAACGCGAAAGTTTGTGTGAATGTTTGTTACTCTTTCACGCAAAAAGTACTGCATGGATTTTAATGAAACTTTACATTAGCATAGCTTATACATTAGAATAACACATAAGCTGTGTTTACCTTTAATTATAATAATACTCGGCTGAATCTTTAGCGAACATTAACTGTATGACTTGGTATAAATATTAATTCAATCTGTAAATTTTAATTTGTTATTCAATCTGGCATTGAAAAGAGTAACTACCGAGTTTCTTGCCGGTTTCTTCTCGGTAGATGCGGCATCCCGAACCGGTGGTAGATTCAAATTGTTCTATTTTGTATCTATTATTTGACGATTTACAAGTGCTTTTTGGAGGCCTACGTAAATAAAGATATTTTGAGTTCATCGATGTACTACACGAGCAAAGCCGCGGCAGAAGCTAGTGTGTGTACAAATCATCTATTTGTTATTCTCACCTCACAAACAACATCGAAGCCAGTGTGTATCTTATAATGGTTCCGCATAGACAATCTAGACGTTAATATCTTATGGCAATATTCACACTCTATCTCCTCTCTGACTCTCTCTTTCTTATCCTTATCGATATTAGCTTCCGTCTCACTCTGCGCCGGCTCTTTCTTCCTCGGTTTCCGTTTGACCGTTTTCCCTTTAGAAGCATTCTTCTTTTTCTTGGTACCCAAGACGATTTGCGCTGGTGTATCAACCAAGTCTTGCTCTTTACATCCAAATTCAACCTGTCAAAAAAGAATAATTCGTGATTAATTTATAATCAATTTGACTGGCCCGTTGGTCGAGTGGTCAGAGACCCTGGCCACGAAACCAAGGGTCGAGGGTTCGAATCCCGCTAGGGGCAAATGTTTCGTGTGATGAACATGGACATTTGTATGTGTCATGGATGTTTATAAACGTATTTAAGTATGTCTATCCGTTCACCTAGTATCATAACACAAGCATAAGCTTAGTTTGGAACTAGGGTATTGGTGTGTCAGTCTCAAGAATTAATTTATTTATAAATATAATATAAATAAATATATCAGACCACATCACATACATTGATCTGACTCCAAGGTAAGTAGCTTAAACACTTGTGTTACGGATATCAGAAACAGTGGTATTACAAATATATATTGAATATTGGATATTAACACCCAGACACAAAATAAACACAAGCATTCATCATACGAATGTTTGACCTGAGTGGGGATCGAACCCACAACTCTTGGCGCATGGGGCATGGTCAGTACCGAATAAGCCATCGAACTTGTAAAAATATATTTATCAAATGGATATTTTATTTTTATGTGTGTAAGATGTAAGGAGCGGTGGCAGCTCTATGGTAAGCACACACGCCGCATATCCGAGGAATGCTGGTTCGAACCCAGGCATGCACCTCTGGATTTTTCAAATCTAAGTATGATAACATTCTATTGAGTCCTGCACTGTGATAGTAAAATTTTCTCAATAATAGTTAAATAAAAAAAAGGAGCGGTAGTAGCTCAATGGTAAGGACACGTGCCTTTTAACCGAGTAGTGCGGGTTCAAACCCGAGCACGTACCTCTGGATTTTTCAAATCTATGTACGTATTTATACCACTAGCTCGACGGTGAAGGAAAACATCATGATGAAACCTGCAAATTCAAACAACTTTGGATTTGTAACCATGATCCAACAATTATCTGGTTCCCTATCTTGGGGTTACGAAGGTCTGATCGGCAGTCGCTTCAATGTAATTACCAGACTCGCTAAATCCTAAATCATGGTCTAAGCGAACCCCGTCTAAGCTCGGGACATAACTCTAGGAAGATGAATAGTTAAATAAAAATATGCATCATTGTTTATCAAAAACTTCTTCGTCTTTTATTACTGCTTTTGTTAATCAAAATAAAATATCATATGTAAATAATAATAAATATCATTACCAGAAATTTATCCACAAACCAACCTGTGTCTTCGTACAAGAATTCTCGTCTAACTTCTCAGCAGTACATGAATACTGAAAATTGTCTAACGTTACATCATCATCGTCATCGTTCAAGTCAACATTGTTGCATAAATTTATAGCTAGCGGTTGCGTTTCCGAGCACTGAGCGTTCTGCAGCCTTCTCAAGAGCTCCTTCTGCGTCTCCTCAGCCTGTTTACGGAATTTATCTGATTCATTCACGAAGTTTACGCATTCGGAGCACATTTGCTGCGGTAAATTGTCATTCGGTTCGATCTAAAACCACACATTAAGGATATTTTGAAACAAAGAAAGAAAGAAAAATATTTTATTGACTTCACAACACTAATATATACAAACATACACAGCATTAAAGATAAACAATAATTATTCACATTCGAGAAGAAAAAAAAAAAAAAAATTGTTTATATCATAAAAATCAATATACCAACCACACACAGAACAAACACAGTATTCATCACACGAATGTTTGTCCTGGGTGGGGATCGAACCCACAACTCTTGGCGCATGGGGCATGGTCACTACCGAATGCGCCATCGAGCCAGTCAGATACATAGAACACATCTAGCTATTATTTACCTTAATTCCAAAGGCCAAAAATACAGCAATAATATATTTCTCGTTCTGTCCAACCAATGAAAATATGGAATTCAAATTTTGTTGACTTAAACAAGTCCTGCAGCAGTTCCACGGCAACATTTCTGAAGTGTATAAAGACAATCAACTTTAAGTTAGTATACAATTTAGTGGAAATAATTAAATGATAAACCACGGACTAGTAAAAAAAAGGCTCCATGCTGTAATACTATAGCTTGACGCTACATTTATGTATGTGTGAGTGAAATACTTATGGATACCAGATTGGATATCTGTCATTTGGAGCACTTGTTATGTCAATATGTGACGTAAGCTGCGTGTCAAGTTGGAGCATCAGTCCTTTTTTTTACTAGTCCGTGTGATAAACATTTATTTACAAAATACAACCAATGAATGCCGTGAGCGAAACGAAATTGTTTGCTTGACAATTAAAACGTTTAATTCTTTCAGCATATATGTCCTGAATTTATAACTATTGACGTCAGTTTTTTATTAGACTAATTTATATGCACATTTTTACTTATAGAACAAACATTTTGGGATTGTTTATTGAATGAGACAATCATGCTTAATTAGCAAAATTTAGAACAAAACGAAAAAAAAAACGCGTATCACAGAAAAGATAAAACTTTGTTCTGTGGCGCGGTATGACACATGCATAAAGTCACTTAAATATCTGATATAGACTTGTCATTTGTATGCTATGTAGCTACATATAGCTGCGTTGTTATTTGTTATTAGTTACATTTACTTAAAAATTCTTCCAATGTATCAACAAACAAATTTTTCATGAATACGATTCATCTTTTTTTACATTTATGGTTGTTAAAAGTTAGTCACATAAGTAAAGTTTACGTATATACAATAGTGGATGATCCCTGTAAGTTATTGTATTAACTAAGTAATAGTGAAAATCGCAAATCTATTCAAGTACTTTTTTAGACTACTAGCAACACCCCCTAGTTCCCGTTTCTGTGGGAATACGGGGACAAAATATAGCCTATGTTACTCGCTGATAAAGTAGCTATCCATTGGTGAAAGAATTATTCAAATCGGTTCAGTAGTTTCAGAGCGTATTCTACACAAACAAACAATCAAATCTTTCCTTTTTATAATACTAGTATAGATAGCAAGTTATCAAAGAAACTACTGTGCTTAAGTCGGACAAATCTACAGCACGCCGCCAGCATAAAAACAGGACACTGCAATCTAAACAGACACCTACACAAAATAGGAGCCACTGGCAGCCCCCTCTGCAGAGGCTGCATGATGGCGGAAGAAACACCAACTTACGTTCTCCTACACTGTAGCAGCGTGAGTGACACAAGGGCACGGCTCATAGGCAACCCTCTTTCGATAGAGGCTGCACTTAAACGCCCCAAAAATCTAATTGCCTTCTGGACAGAGCTAAAGTGGTTTTAATGATCGCTGTAGCGGTACAGTGACCATTTACGCACAATGGCCCACTTATGAGGCTAAGTGCAGAAAACAAATGCCCAACTAACTAACTAACCAGTATAGATAAATTAGCCCACACTACTTACTTATAACACTTTAAAATGTGTTCTCATAGTTTCAAAATCGCATTCGAATAAAATAAGATAAAAATAACTACAACATGTACTTACTCCTTTCTCTGCTTGTGGTTGGCGTCTCAGATACCTCCTCATCCTTCACCAATGTAGGCTCAAGAGGATTTGAGAGTTCTTGAAATGGGGACACTGCAGCCGGAGTGGCATCAGTATTGTCTTGATAACTTATCTCATCAAGATGTTGTTCTGTAAATTGAGAAATAACTTACTTACTTATAACTTTAGCTTTGCCTGTATATGACTATTATGTACTTATTTATTTACTTACTGACTAGAGGCCACAATTTACAGTATAAGACTACTGGTCTGTGGTACTGGAATAGTTTTATTTTTATTTATTTAATATACACATAAAAATCATTATTATTAAAGAACCTGCATGCTCGCTCCACATATTTTGGGCATAACATGTTCTACTAGGGGGAATAGTTTTTTAATTTTTTGCGGAATTTTCAATCACATCTGCAAAGCACTCTAAAATAAATACTTTTTGTAAAAGTAGAAATTGAGATGACCTTATATAACTAACTAACTAAACTTCAGATCACATCCCTAGCGGGGTAGGCAGAGAGAACCGAAACCTTGTTTAACTATATTAAATAAATCAGAATCAACAGAATCACAACATTGTCTCAAGATTTGGATGTTCTGGCAGGAATCATTATAATTTGTGTCAGAATTTAATAATAATTACTAGTTAAATGCAGAACAGGAACAGCATTCGGGCTCAGGAATTTGCTTCTTGTATGGTCATGTGGATTAAAATGCAAATGGCATACACGACGTTTTCTAAAAATTCCAGAATTATCCAAGGCCAAAATGTCACCACCAATATTGTGAACCCAGGCCTGGAATCGTTCAGGGTGCAGAATCGGGTTTGGAAATTTGTGGAGAATTTCCTTCTCCGAATCTGAAAGGCAGAGATAGTAGATAGGTATCATCCTTGTTGTAACTCCCAATGCGTTAAGTATGCGTAAGTTTACTCTATGGCCACCGGAATGCATAATTATAATAATTAAATAAGCATTAACTTACTGCAGTGCGGCACACAACACTTTTTTGCTGATGACATTGAAATCGTAATCCAAAATACGTAGCCGGGGTCAACACAAAAATTTGTCGTAGTCCAGGGTCAAGCACAAGTAAAGTAAAACGGAACCATCAAAATCCATAAAACACAGTTGAAATTCCACTTAGAAGTTTATAAAACAAGAAAAACATCCAAATCGTACGAAATCGAGGAAACGAAATATGAATATTTTGGATGTCAAACAAACAGACGTTTCTTTTCACGCGTATTATTTTTGCATACATTCTTTTTGTGTATATTATATAGATTTTTATTACAATCTACAATTACTCATCATACATTTTCATATTAAATTATTTCACATATACTTAACAAAGTAAACGCGTTTTCAAAGTTAAAATTTAAATAAATAGATTATTATTATAAATTAAGATTCTCGTGAAACGAAATTTAAAAAAAGTTAAGGTTTGCGACATCTGTTGCCTAAAAATTAAACTAAAATTGAAGATTATTTTTCATACAAAATAAAATGTATTAGGTAACCCTGAATATAAAAAGGACTGAGATTTTTTTCACTACATTTAAATTTTATTAAAATCGTTTGTAGTAAGTCCACGAATAGAAATATTATTAAACCTATTTGCCAAAAAAAAAAAACACTTACACTAATCCACTTCTCAATTTCTTTGTTAAAACTAAAAAAGTAGAATGTCACATCAAATAAAATGGTCGCTGTTTGTTGTGGTTTATATTTCGCAAATTTTGGTTTTACTGATTTCACCCTATTAGACAGCAGAAATTATATCAATAGTTTTATTTTAAGATTCAGTTATTAGTTTCATTCAATACAGTGAATTTAATACGAGGTTCTAGTCAGAAAACTCGATAAAAATGCTTGCGGTATTATTACTGAATCGCATGACTTTAAATAGGCGAGTAGTTCGTAAAAGAAAGATTTCAAAGCCATTAAAAGTTGAATATAAAATACCTGAGGAGGTTTTATGCAGGACATGCCTCAGTCCTCAAAACTTGGAGGCCATATTCACGAGTAAAGATCATGCAAAGAAACGTACCGAAGAACTTTATGTGGTCACTGGTTTGGAGGTAATTACTGTTCATAATTGGCTTTTTGTAGCTATTGTACGGAAAAGCGGCACCGTCTGTCAGGGCTCTCAGCTTAAGAGCCCAACTCACCTTCGCCCTGGTCGAAATTAATAAATTTAAACAATAAATAAACTATACCAGACAATATTTCATACACTGCTTTGACTCCAAGTTAAATCGACAGTGGACTCCCCTCTAACCACATTCAGCCACAAAACTGGGGTTAAAAAGTCGGGTTAGATCGAAAATTTTGAAAAAGTAGTGACAAGTGGCTAGCTTGTCGCCTACACAATCACATACCCAAAACCCCATATACCATTAGTCACCTTTTATGGCATGCTAGGCAAGAAACACAGTTGGATCATTCTTTTTAAATCCCAGACCAACAAAGGGCAATGGGCTGGTTTAGATGGAAAATTGTGAATTAGCATTGACAAGTGGCTAGCTCGTCGCCTACACAAATACAACATAATAACAGTTACAGGACAGTTAAAAAATATACCAGTATCTGACCCCTGGATAAACAATCTTATGTCATGTTAACATAGCATTATATAGGCCATTAATTTTCAGTATTTTCTTATGTCTCTTCTAAGGCTTTGATTAAAACTTTTATTTATAAAAACACACAATCCTCAGTTCAATCCTAATGCAATGGTGTAGTTATTGATACTATCTTAATAGCTAATCTTATGACCTCATTTGGCCACCTTTAAAATAGATTGGATTGTTCCTCCATAGCAACTATTGCATTGCAGCCAAAGCTGTTGCGAAGATACTCCTAGTAGAGACTAACATCACTCCCCTAATCATGTCAACATTCAGCCTAAAATAAAACTAGCAGGATTAAATAGAAAATTGTAAAAAAGCAGTGATAAATGGCTAGCTCTCTTACACTGTAGCAGCGTGAGTGACACAAGGGCACGGCTAATAGGCAACCCTCCTTCGATGGAGGCTGCACTCAAACATCCTAAAACCCTAATTACCTTCTGGACAGAGCTAAAGTGGTTTGAATGATCATTGTAGTGGTACAGTGATCATTTACGCACAACGGCCCACCTGTGAGGCTAAATGCGGAGAACACATGCTCAACTAACTAAGTGGCTAGCATCATCTACACAATCACACAACCAAAACCCAATAAGCCATTAGTCGCCTTTAACAACATGCTAGGCATGAAACACAGTTGGCACATTGGTTTAAGTCCTAGACCAATATGGGATACTCAAGTCAGTATTATAATCATACATACATGCATAACATCACGCCCATAATCCCCGAAGGGGTAGGCAGAGTCAAAGGGGCAGCATGCCCCTTCAACCACATTTAGCCGAAAACAAAGCCGGGCTGGGTTAGATGGAATGTTGTGAAAAAGCAGTGACAAGCGGCTAACCTGTCGCCTACACAATCACACACCCAAAATCCGATATACCATTAGTCGCCTTTTGCGACATGCTAGGCAAGAACCACAGTTGGCACATTCTTTAAATTTTTTTAAATTTTTAGATAAAAATGGATGATGGTTTATCACAAAAAATGTGCAGGTCTTGTGTAGAAACAATTGATGGAGTCCTAGAATTCAGACGGACAAGCAAGAGAACTGAGAAGGCTCTACTCGCTATAGCAGGCCGGAAAGCGAAGAAGAAATATAAATTGCGGAGTAAAGTTTCAAAGTCAGCTAAAAGTGTTAAAACAAAAGATGAGAATGCCGATGGTTATGGGTACGAGGTTGGAGTGGAATATTTGAATGATGACTATGTAGATGACGGAGTACAGGATGATATGGACCACAACGACAAGTATCAGGGTGCTGCCTGTCAAGATGATATGTATCAGAGTGATGTGTATCAAGATCCTGAGTATGATACGGCAAAGGACGAAGGAAATGCTGTTGAAGCTAAGACGGTGAGTTTATTTCAAACATACAGACAGGCGCACGCATTCGCACACGTATTACAGCAGTAAATTATTTACAGTTGAATTTGAACCTCACATTCACACACCCGCACTCCCGCACACACTCACACGCGAACGCACGCACACACTCATACACACACATGCACACGCACAATCTATTACAGCAATAAATTATTTGAATTTGAATTTGGATCGGGTGTGTGATCCAAATTCAAATTCAAATAATTTATTTTTTGCAACACTCGCACACGAAGGCACGCACACACTCATACTCGTACACACGCAGTCACACACACATGTGTACACACGCACACTCTTACACCCGTACACACCGAATAAGGATTTTGAACTAAATCACGAGCCCATTTTTATTCCTACTCACTTTTCACGCAAAACGCACTACTCCTTAGAACATCCAATAACTCACATTCCTAACCCTACAGAAGCCCGCAGCCAAGGCCCCGCGGAAGCGCCAGGCGATGGCCATGATGCCGCCCTACAAGTGCAACACCTGCAACAAGGAGTTCCGCATGAAGGCCACGTACAAAGCGCACATGCGTTTCCACACCAACTACTGTGTGTGCGAGGTGAGTGGAAACATGATTGGGGAATTTCCTCAATTTAAGTATTTTTACGGTTCCGTTTACAATGGACTAGCTTATGTCCGCGGCTTCGCTCGTGGTAAGTCGATGAAACATAGCCTGTATGCTATTCCAATGTATAATCTATGTCTATGTCTAATTTCGTCCAGAATCCTTCAGTAGTTTTTTTGTTTATTCGTTACAAACATACAAATATTTCCTCTATAAAATATAGCTTCTGCCCGCGGCTTTGCTCGCGTGGTACATCGATAAATCATAGCATATATGTTATTCGGTTGTATAAGCTATATTATTGTAAAGTTTCATTCAAATCCATTCAGTGGTTTTTGCGTGAAAGAGTAACAAACATCCATCCATTCATACAAACTTTCGCATTTATAATAATTAGTAGGGATTAGTGTAGATGGAATGTATGAGAGTGATATTGAGAGAAGAGTGAATGTTGCGCGACATACTTCTATCTTTAAAGTGTCTGAGAAAAATTTCCACCAACACTCCTGTAGTGTTGTCAGATAAAATAAAATAAATAAATAAATTCTTCTGACTGACACACCAATCCCCTAGTTCCAAACTAAGCTTATAAGCTAACGGATAGACATACTTAAATACGTTTATTAACATCCATGACTCGAGTACAAATGTCCATGTTCATCACACGAAACTTTGCCCTTAGCGGGATTCGAACCCGCGACCCTTGGTTTCGTGGCCAGGGTCTCTGACCACTCGACCATTTATTGTTGTTGTTGTTGGCAGACGTGCGGCAAGCGCTGCCGCAACAACAACCAGCTGCAGGAGCACAAGCGCGCGCGGCACGGGCTCGGCCGCATCCACAAGTGCGCCTACTGCGACTACAGCTCCGCCACCAAGGAGGCGCTCACCGTGAGTACTGCGAACTGTAGGCACCGCACCGCACCGCACCGCATTGGCTCACACAACACAGGCGCTGGCGTTGCAATGTCTGTGTGTCTATGTCAGTGGCTTGGCCGGACTTGACTGACCGGAGGACACGGTATTACGTATATTATGTACAATACGAAGTAGTGGACTAACTGAGGTGTAGAAAGACTGGCCTGCCGGGCCTAGCCCCCCTCTTAGGGGCATCTAATCTCCTGCATCTTTTTAACTAACTTCACGCAACTTGTTTAGCGGGGTAGCTTTTCTTGATCAAATTAACTGCATAGTATTCCCCTTCTCTTCAAATGGAACCCCACTTTGAAGAAAGGGGGAGCTTCTGAAATTCTGGTAGGCAACACTCATATCACTTTTAGGGGCATTCAGCTTAGCCTCGGCGACCCCGGAAGGGCGGACTAAGCCGCCACTGCCTGTACGTCACAATCCCCTAACCCCCCTCTCCCCCCCAGATCCACGAGCGCCGGCACACAGGCGAGAGGCCGTACGTGTGCGACCACTGCGGGACCACGTTCCACCGCCGCTCCAACCTGGTCCAGCACATCGCGATACACCTGCCCGAGAAGAACTTCCAGGTGTGTAACATGTGTCAGTGTGGCCATGCTCAGCGCGAGGCCCGTAGCATTTGCTAACCAAAATAAGTAAATTTTAGCGTAAGTGTACGAAAACCCGAATACGAGTTAAATCTTTTAATTTCCAGAATCTATATATTAATAGGCCACTTAAAAAAATGTTTTTTTTCATAAAATGAGTTATTTACGTCATTTCTTAGATATTTATTTAATTTAGGTGTAACCTAACCTAATAATACTTGTTTTAAAACCATGAATTTTACACAGATGGCGTATTATTACTAAGAAATAACTAATCTGTGCTTGTAGCGCCATCTTGTATTATTCCTGACAGACTAAACTTTGCTGTAGTTCCAACTACTCACCACGGTCGCTGTACTTGCGCGAGTTATAGGAGTAACTTTTCAAGTATGGGCCGTGACACTCTGTTGTACGAAGTATATTATTACTCTGTGGTATTAATTACAGATCCTTTAAACTACCTTCTCCACAGTGCGACATGTGTCCGAAACGTCTCAAGTCCCGCAAGTTCCTCCAGATCCACAAGCACAACGCGCACACCGGCCGCCGCTACGGGTACCTCTGCGCCGTCTGCGACCACCGCTTTGAGAAGCCGAACAAGGTGCGCGCGCACGCGCGCCGCGTGCACGGCCTGCCCGACGACCAGCAGGGGCCCATCGTGCGCGTGCAGCTGTAGGGGGAGGAGCGACCCCCACCCTACTGCGACACGCGCGCCGCGTGCACGGCCTGCCCGACGACCAGCAGGGGCCCATCGTGCGCGTGCAGCTGTAGGGGGAGGAGCGACCCCCACCCTACTGCGACACGCGCGCCGCGTGCACGGCCTGCCCGACGACCAGCAGGGGCCCATCGTGCGCGTGCAGCTGTAGGGGGAGGAGCGACCCCCACCCTACTGCGACACGCGCGCCGCGTGCACGGCCTGCCCGACGACCAGCAGGGGCCCATCGTGCGCGTGCAGCTGTAGGGGGAGGAGCGACCCCCACCCTACTGCGACACGCGCGCCGCGTGCACGGCCTGCCCGACGACCAGCAGGGGCCCATCGTGCGCGTGCAGCTGTAGGGGGAGGAGCGACCCCCACCCTACTGCGACACGCGCGCCGCGTGCACGGCCTGCCCGACGACCAGCAGGGGCCCATCGTGCGCGTGCAGCTGTAGGGGGAGGAGCGACCCCCACCCTACTGCGACACGCGCGCCGCGTGCACGGCCTGCCCGACGACCAGCAGGGGCCCATCGTGCGCGTGCAGCTGTAGGGGGAGGAGCGACCCCCACCCTACTGCGACACGCGCGCCGCGTGCACGGCCTGCCCGACGACCAGCAGGGGCCCATCGTGCGCGTGCAGCTGTAGGGGGAGGAGCGACCCCCACCCTACTGCGACACGCGCGCCGCGTGCACGGCCTGCCCGACGACCAGCAGGGGCCCATCGTGCGCGTGCAGCTGTAGGGGGAGGAGCGACCCCCACCCTACTGCGACACGCGCGCCGCGTGCACGGCCTGCCCGACGACCAGCAGGGGCCCATCGTGCGCGTGCAGCTGTAGGGGGAGGAGCGACCCCCACCCTACTGCGACACGCGCGCCGCGTGCACGGCCTGCCCGACGACCAGCAGGGACCCATCGTGCGCGTGCAGCTGTAGGGGGAGGAGCGACCCCCACCCTACTGCGACACGCGCGCCGCGTGCACGGCCTGCCCGACGACCAGCAGGGACCCATCGTGCGCGTGCAGCTGTAGGGGGAGGAGCGACCCCCACCCTACTGCGACACGCGCGCCGCGTGCACGGCCTGCCCGACGACCAGCAGGGGCCCATCGTGCGCGTGCAGCTGTAGGGGGAGGAGCGACCCCCACCCTACTGCGACACGCGCGCCGCGTGCACGGCCTGCCCGACGACCAGCAGGGACCCATCGTGCGCGTGCAGCTGTAGGGGGAGGAGCGACCCCCACCCTACTGCGACACGCGCGCCGCGTGCACGGCCTGCCCGACGACCAGCAGGGACCCATCGTGCGCGTGCAGCTGTAGGGGGAGGAGCGACCCCCACCCTACTGCGACACGCGCGCCGCGTGCACGGCCTGCCCGACGACCAGCAGGGACCCATCGTGCGCGTGCAGCTGTAGGGGGAGGAGCGACCCCCACCCTACTGCGACACGCGCGCCGCGTGCACGGCCTGCCCGACGACCAGCAGGGACCCATCGTGCGCGTGCAGCTGTAGGGGGAGGAGCGACCCCCACCCTACTGCGACACGCGCGCCGCGTGCACGGCCTGCCCGACGACCAGCAGGGACCCATCGTGCGCGTGCAGCTGTAGGGGGAGGAGCGACCCCCACCCTACTGCGACACGCGCGCCGCGTGCACGGCCTGCCCGACGACCAGCAGGGGCCCATCGTGCGCGTGCAGCTGTAGGGGGAGGAGCGACCCCCACCCTACTGCGACACGCGCGCCGCATGCATGGCCTGCCCGACGACCAGCAGGGACCCATCGTGCGCGTGCAGCTGTAGGGGGAGGAGCGACCCCCACCCTACTGCGACACGCGCGCCGCGTGCACGGCCTGCCCGACGACCAGCAGGGACCCATCGTGCGCGTGCAGCTGTAGGGGGAGGAGCGACCCCCACCCTACTGCGACACGCGCGCCGCGTGCACGGCCTGCCCGACGACCAGCAGGGGCCCATCGTGCGCGTGCAGCTGTAGGGGGAGGAGCGACCCCCACCCTACTGCGACACGCGCGCCGCATGCATGGCCTGCCCGACGACCAGCAGGGACCCATCGTGCGCGTGCAGCTGTAGGGGGAGGAGCGACCCCCACCCTACTGCGACACGCGCGCCGCGTGCACGGCCTGCCCGACGACCAGCAGGGACCCATCGTGCGCGTGCAGCTGTAGGGGGAGGAGCGACCCCCACTCTACTGCGACACGCGCGCCGCGTGCACGGCCTGCCCGACGACCAGCAGGGGCCCATCGTGCGCGTGCAGCTGTAGGGGGAGGAGCGACCCCCACCCTACTGCGACACGCGCGCCGCGTGCACGGCCTGCCCGACGACCAGCAGGGGCCCATCGTGCGCGTGCAGCTGTAGGGGGAGGAGCGACCCCCACCCTACTGCGACACGCGCGCCGCGTGCACGGCCTGCCCGACGACCAGCAGGGGCCCATCGTGCGCGTGCAGCTGTAGGGGGAGGAGCGACCCTCAACCTCCTTGGCAACCCCACTACCTCTTAAGGGGCGCAACCTGAATGACAAGCAGCAGGGGCCCATTGAGAGGGCACATATGTTGGGAGGAAGATACTTATGATTTCCAGGAGGGCGCGACTCGCATGGTATATGGCTCTACGGTGGTAGTCTCCCCTCTCCTCACCATGGGCACCCCAGACCCCAGTCAGTAGCCATATAAAAACCTAAATTATAAATATATTAATATGTTATTTGAGGTCCTGTATCCAATCATGTATATTATTGATTATATTATTTTAAAAATCAAGTCTGAATACTCTGTTTAAATATGCAAGCGAAAAATATGTAATGAACCACGAGATATAATGCTAGATGATTTACTGTAAAATGTCGCTGTATATAGCGAATTATATATTTTATTTTAAATTAAGCTTTACATAAAACTGTAAATATTTATTCCAATATATTGTGATTATAAGGATATAAAGTTACATATACATAACTTTATAATGATTTTTATTTATTAACCCATACTTCAAAATACATATGAAGTTCCCCAATATAAAATGTATATAGATTTTCGAGTATCTGACAAATTGTTAACGCTGTTTACTTTTAAGAATGAAAATAAGGTTAATTAATGGTTTTAGATGACGATCAACCCTAAATCATATTTTAATTAATAAGTATTTTTAATAAAACAATATTTATAATTGCATCATTTATTTATCTAAACATAGTTTTCAATTTCAAATTCTTGGACCACCGTTGATTCCTCTGTCTCGGGCAATGGAATCTGAAAAAGAATTATGAATCAATCTATAGGTTTACAAATATTAGCACAAGGCTAGACTGACTAACTGAGTGAGACTGGCAGTAGCTAACTAACACTGTCTTTAATGCAGTGCTGTGAGACTGGCTAAGACTAACTAGCGATGACTTAGACTGCCTAGCACTGATTACGAACCCCTAGCGCTGACTACGACTCCTTAGCGCTAACTATGATTGCCTAGCGCTGACTACGATTCCTTAGCGCTGACTATGACTCCCTAGCGCTGACTACGACTGGATAGCGCTGACTACGGCTGGATAGCGCTGACTACGACTGGATAGCGCTGACTACGACTGCCTAGCGCTGACTACGGCTGGATAGCGCTGACTACGACTGCCTAGCGCTGACTACGACTGGATAGCGCTGACTACGACTGCCTAACGCTGACTACGGCTGGATAGCGCTGACTACGACTGCCTAGCGCTGACTACGACTGCATAACGCTGACTACGACTGGATAGCGCTGACTACGACTGCCTAGGGCTGACTACGACTGCCTAGCGCTGACTACGACTGGATAGCGCTGACTACGACTGGATAGCGCTGACTACGACTGCCTAGCGCTGACTACGACTGGATAGCGCTGACTACGACTGCCTAGCGCTGACTACGATTGCCTAGCTCTGATTT
The DNA here is from genome assembly GCA_951394215.1 of Glyphodes perspectalis. Classification (NCBI taxonomy): domain Eukaryota; kingdom Metazoa; phylum Arthropoda; class Insecta; order Lepidoptera; family Crambidae; genus Glyphodes; species Glyphodes perspectalis. The sequence goes on from OX596229.1 coordinate 7,204,798, forward strand.
AGGCTGCCCAGCCCATGTACTAACCTCTACCGAGCGCACCTCGTGCTGTATGTCGCGGTGCCGCTTGCGCTTGTGTACTTTGTGGTGGTGATGCTGAAGAAGACGTTTCGACTTCTCCCGTTTATGGCAGATCGGGCACTGTGGGTCAAAGGTAATTCAGTGAAAAATATTGTGTTCTATTAATTTGATTCGTACTTATAGTTGTCTTACTGGAACTTGGCGGTTAAATCACCCGTGTCTCGGAAAGCACGTTAAGCCGTTAGTCCTGCGCCTGACCGGTCATGTCGGTGCCGTCTCACCGGACTATGAGAGTGAAGGAACAGAGAGTGCACCTGTGTTAGCGCACACACTTGTGCACTATAATATCTTCTGCGCTGGCTAATCCTCGTTGAGATTGGCCGCCGTGACAGATATCGGTCGGAGGAATTTATTACTTAGTTGTCTATCACATGTTTGTGCCCCACCATCTTCCTAGCGTTATGTCCCGTGTTTAGACGGGGTCCGCTTAGACCATGAACCAGACAATTTTTGGATCATGGTTACAAATTCAAAGTTGTTTGAATTTGCAGGTTTCATCACGATGTTTTCCCTCACCGTCGAGCTAGTAGTATAAATACGTACATAGACTTGAAAAATCCAGAGGTACGTGTCCGGGTTTGAACCCGGACTCCTCGGTTAAGAGGCGCGTGTCCTTACCATGGAGCTACCACCGCTCCCACGTTTGTCCCCCACCAATAGTCAAAAAAGAAGATTAGTTGCCATTAACTATTTTTAGTCTGTCTCGATTGCCACTGCCCACAAATCTGTCTCGCGCTCACCTCAAAGTTGCTCTCAGTGAGATGTATCGGTAGGTGCTGTATCAGCCCGCCCCGGGAGTGGAACGCGGCGCCACAGTGCTCGCACTCGTACGGGCGCTCACCCGTGTGTCTCCTGACGTGTATCTGCGAAATCAGAGTAAGAGAGATGACATCACCAATAATGTGTCATAACACAATATAACATCACGCCCATAATCCCCGAAGGCAGAGTCAAAAAGGCAGCAGGCCCCTTTAACCACATTCAGCCAGAAACAAAACTGGGCTGGGTTAGATGGGAAATTGTGAAAAAGTGGTGACAAGTGGCTAGCCTGTCGCCCACACAATCACATACCCAAAACCCGATACACCATTAGTTGTCTTCTACGACATGCTAGGCAAGAACCACAGTTGGCACATCACAGTGTGATCTGTTTGCGGACGCATGGATGAAGGTAGTTGCTGAATGTCTGAGATTCTGTGAGCGGGACGTGTGAGAGTGTCTATGTTTGTGCTGTCCCAAATATTATTAATTTGTAATTCGATTTTAATTAATTAATGTAATTCAATTTTTGTAATTGGCATCTGCCGTTTAATTTGAATTAAAAATAAATAAATTAAAATTAAAAAAAAATCATTTTTAAGTCCCAGACCAACATGGGACAATGGGCTGGGTTAGTTGGAAAATTGTGAAAAAGTAATGTGACATAATTATTATTAAGTTACATATTAATTTTGACTGGCTCGATGGCGCTTTCGGTAGTGACTCTGCCCCTTGCGCAAGAGTTGTGGGGTCGATCCCAACACAGGAAACATTCGTGTGATGAATACTTGTGTTTGTTCTGTGTCTGGGTGTTAATATCTGATATTTAAGTATTTTTTTGTAATACCACTGTTGATTCTGATATCCGTAACACAAGTGCTTAAGCTACTTACCTCGGAGTCAGATCAATGTATGTGATGTAGTCGGATATTTATGTAGATCAGCGTTCCAAAAGATTTCAAAATGCAACGCTTCCATAGAGTTTATCAATATTAGTCATGGAACAATTAACAAGTAGAAGTGCGAAGTGGACGTGGCACTGAAGCCGCAATCGTGCACAGTTACGCAGGATTGCTAGTCAGTGACACCCCAGGAGACTACGTGTGTCTAAATATCATAGATACAAATACAAGCAGCAACTACCGGCCCATAGCTTTATTGCCGTCATTTTCTAAAATATTTGAGAATGCCATGACCAAACGTCTTTACGCATTTTGCGAAAAGTATAAAATAATCAATGACAGTCAAAATGGTTTCCGTAAAAATAGATCTACTACTATGGCCGTTTTCAAATACATCAACAAAATTTTAGACTTCCTGAATAGTAAGAAATACGCTGTAGGTATCCTTTTAGACTTAAGTAAAGCATATGATCGTGTACTTCCAAGTATCTTACTACAAAAACTTTACGGAATAGGTATCCGAGGTGTAGCACACAAATGGCTAGTTTCATATTTCCAAGAGCGTATTCAATATGTAGAAATACAGCATACATGTCCAGATAGTGGAAAGATTAGTAATGTTAGGTCAAAACAAGCAACAATCTTAAGATCTATCCCCCAAGGAAGTGTCATAGGCTGCTTCCTTTTTTTAATCTATATTAACGACCTGCCAAAATCCATAAATGAATCAAGCATTTTATTTGCTGATGATATGTCAATAATACTATCTACCGTAGATGAATCAGGATTAAACGAAAAATTAAACACGGTCTTTACTGAAATAATATCTTGGCTAAAGGACCATAACTTAGTAATAAATTTTAATAAGACAAAGTTAATGGTTTTCAGACCTTACCAGAAAAAACCATTAGATTTAAAATTTCTAGTAGATGGTATAAGACTCGAGTGCGCTAACACGTCTACATTATTGGGCATAAGGATTGACAGTAACCTAAACTGGAAAAGTCACGTTGATTATATATGTAACAAATTGTCACGATTTATATATGCACTATATGAATTAAAAAAATCAACTGACTTAAACACCGCTAAAATAGCGTATCATGCGTATGCGCACTCATGGCTGCGCTATGGCATCGCTCTCTGGGGCAACAGCACTGACGCGCAACGACTGTTCACGCTGCAAAAAAAGTGCATGCGCATAATCGCCAACTTAGGACCCATGGAAAGCTGTAAACCATTTTTCAAAGCACATAAAATACTGACTATACCATCTTTATACATCTTGGAAACATGTAAAATAGTACGGCAGAACTTGTCAATTTTTAAAAAAGTGGATGACCAATACACTGGAAATATAAAACTTAGAAATAGAAACAAATTTATGGTGCCGAAAAGTAATTTGACCATTCATCAAAATGGGCCATATTCTATGGCAGTTAGGATGTACAATTGTCTACCTTCAAGTATTAAAGATACCAATGAATATAGTAAATTTGTGATAGCTTTGACTGACCTCCTAAATAATAAATGTTATTATAATTTAAATGAATATTATACTAAGGTGCAATAAAGTAAGTAATAATAATTGATTAGCACTTATAAATATATATAATGTTAATAATGAATAATATATAATACTATACTTAATATACTTACGAGTAAAATAAATACTTTTAAATATTAATAAATTTAGTAATTAAGATATATGCAATGCTCTTGCAGGGCGTCACATGTAACCTTTATTTACAATGTACCACCTCTTAGTATACTGTGACATGCAATAAATAATTTGAATTTGAATTTAAATTTGAATACATACATACATACATACATAATGTCACGCCTTTTTCCCATGGGGGTAGGCAGAGATCACGTACTTCCATTTG